>CM056380.1:100508192-100934859 GCA_029718625.1 Synaphobranchus kaupii
CTAAACACTTAGGGCCCTATCTTACACCCGGCGCAAAGCGGCGCTAACGCAAACGCAAGTGTCTTTGCTATCTTACACCCGGCGCTAGGTCCATAATAACGCCTAACGCTTACGCCGTTTAACTAGCATTGCGCCATTAACTAGTCTTGCGCCATCATTAGTGAACTGGGCGTGTTGGTCTTAAGATGAGGAGTGGCCAGGATTCTTTTTGGCGTATTGCTATCTTGAGCCAGCAGAAAGCGCTTGCGTTAGAACCACCACAAACCTGGTCTAAAGTCATGTCGCAGTTGTTTACATGCTATTTTAATGGCGCATATAAGTGCGTCTACATAGGCGTGTGCACAACGCGCATACCCTCCTGTCTGTTACACACAGGGGCGTGCACAGGCATGACTAAAATATCTAGATCACAATGTGAAATATTATTATTGTGTAGGCTATATCAAAAATGCATAATAATAAAAGGTTCCATAGGTCCACATACCTTTCCCTCAGTGAAGGGAAACAATGCCACATTACATTGCTCTCAGCCCACTCCATCAACATGCAGGCGATGTGCGATGGTACGGGACAATGGCTATCCATTAAAAATGAGCTGATAACACCTATAGCTATCAAGCCTAATGCGCAAATTGTCTTTGCACCTAATGCGTGAATTGTCATTCAATGGAAAACTCGCGCACGGCAATAGACGGACATTTAAGTTCTGAAAATGCGCTTCAGATGTCATTACAATACAGCTCTGTTTATCTATGAATACAGCCTGTAAGTAAATAGAATGGTTTGTGACTGAAAAAAGTTCAAAACCTTGTCCAGTGAATATTGCATTTATTGTTTTTCAAATAGCCTAGGCTACAGCGGATTCGCTGTGCATAAGTTTTTTTTCGATAGCCTATGGTTAAAAAACGGAGATGTCACCATGTTAACTAAATTGTAACCTTAGCTATTCTTCGTCCTTCATATTTTTTTAAATTACAGTGACCAGGTTTCCATACTCTCACCGTTTAAAACCCAGCTGATCACCCGTTATTCCTTAACTGAACAAAACGATTTTAAAGAGAACTAAGCGTCTAATTAGAAACTAAAACAAATTTGCAGCACGTTACACAATTAATTCACAATTAATTTTAATGCCATTCTCTGCACGTGAGCTGCATGTTCTCTGTTTCCCCTGCTGTAAGTCGCACGTTTAACGGTCTTCCTGGGAAAGTGGATTGTTTTAAAGGATTACGCTACGAGTAAAACAGGTTGGTCACATTTCCATAAACAGGACATTATTAAACAAGGGGAAATATGCGTGAACTTATGGGTTGCGAACCTGACAGCTTTATTGTATGGCTATTTAGTGTCATCATTAAGGCAAAATAACGGTATGTATGTTATTAATCAATATTAGCCTACTATGCAGGTAGCCTAATGAACTTTGGATGAAGCTTGAACTTCGAGAACTCCATGAGAACAGCCTCTTGGAATTGATGTTTGACACTTTCATTGCATAATCAAACGAAATTCGCTGAACAAGCAGGCTAATTTGGCGTTTTCTAAGGTGAGACTGAAGCCATTGATAGCTTATTCTCAGCTGTTGCAGGTCCTTTTAACGAAATTTAACCGCACATATTTTGTAAAATAACAGCCCTGTCTGGAATTACCGGGAACTCATAGGCTAATGGTTAGTCCGAATAATATTGATCATACTCCATTTAGCCTATTCCTTGATCACACTAAACACGCACGAGCATGTCTGTTTCGCCATCATAAGCAATCCGCCAAGGTGGAAAAGCAGGCTTTTAAAGGGAATGGGATATGACATTTTGATTGGTTTATTGAATGTCACGCCCAAGACACACCTATAATTAATGAAGCGACTAGGTTCAGCCCAGTTGCGCCATGCGCCGTGCTTAGCGCCAAAAAAACACGCCGTTAAAATAGCAAAAGTGGACTTGGACACGCCCTAAATGGACTTAGCGCCATGCGCTTAGACTAAGCGCCAAGATCGCCAAGATAGGGCTCTTAGTGTCAAAACATTCGAAGAGGGTGCAAGTGCTGAAAGAGTACCGAAAACCTTATAGCATCAGGCAAAGGCCCTTATAGCATCAGGCAAAGTTGTGCGTGTAACGTACTTCTTAGTAATAGATGTGCATTAAGGAATTTTTGGAGATTTACTTTAAGTGTAGTGCCGTGACAACCTCAGACACATATAAATGAGTGGATTACAATTCTGCGTTTTAATGATTCTTCTCTATTGATTTGTGAGCGTGTGGATGTCAACATTAAGATTTGATTACCGCTGACACGATTGCAGAGGTTGAAACACTGCCTTGTTATGCACTGTGCATGCTAAATATAGAAAGGTTCCTGTTGGGGTAATTAATACCACGGTGCAGTTATGAACTTCCTAGCACAAACAGGTGATCAGTTTGCATGGATCGTTTCCTGTGGTATTGAGAAGAGTAGGGAGAATTCCACGTTCACCTCGTACCTTCTTTTGTCATAGTATTCGTAATAAGTGACTAGGGCACCGGTACCATACGTTAGAATGTAATACAAATAGATGTACGCACACTGACATCATTTCACAGCTATGTCAGATGTGGACAGATCGCTGGCGGCAGGAGTTATTCAAAGTTATAAATCCTCCAGACCCTTTGGTTGTTTTAGTGCTTGTGCGCTCCTTACAGCAGCAGTGGAAATGGGTTGCGGGCCACGGTCCTGTAAGGGTTTGTGAGTTACACCTCATCCCGTGGGAATAATCCCTCACACTTCATGAGACACTGCACCAGATTCCAGATTGCATTTCTATTTCTAGTGCTATTGTTTCAACCTTCAGTGGCTTCACGCGTAATTGGCTTCAAAAGTTAAGTCCATCAAAAAAGTTGACATTTTTTCATTCTAAATTTTAACTTATTTATATATTTACAATGATGATGATGATGATGATGACAGCTGACATTATTATTATTATCATTTAACTGATACAGCTTTTGTTTGATAACGTTCATTGTTCCAAATATAAAGCACTATTATATACATACACACATTTATTTCCTGGCACAAGCAGGTAATTGGTTTGCTTCCAGTGGTGTTGAGAAAAGTAGGGATAAGTCAGAATTCATTCATTCGTTCACTTGTATGCTTAGTGATTTTGTCAAGTGATTGTAATTTGCAAAGCAAATGTAATCTAGGGCTAACAATATGGGACTTGGTAAAAGTTATGAAAATGAGATATAGTATCTGTTTTATCTGTAAATTTTGTTCAAATTTCTTTCTATTTTGGTATGTAGTCATTCCAAATAAGCATAAGTGGGTCCAGTGGTGTTTTTTATGGGAACTTTAGTTCCCCAGTGTGTTTGGTGTCAGTGTCAATACACCAGGGATAGCACACAAGACAGGCAATGTACAAATGCATTCAGAGAAGTAGTTAAAAGCGGCTTTTTTGGCTGAATTATCTAGAACTGCAGTCAGATTCAAGATGGGGGACCTCTTGGCTGTTTCTTTTTAAATTGTGCGCACGGTTACGCGTAAAAACACATATTTCCGTCATTATAAAATCCCAATCAGGGTGGAATTTGAGTGCCGTTGTGGGATTTTGACCGTTAGCCTAGAGATCTGTTCCTGTATTTTACCGTTAGCCTAGAGATCTGTTCTTGTATTTGACCGTTAGCCTAGAGATCTGTTCTTGTATTTTACTTCTCAGATTGTTTTTTTTTTTTCTCTCCTCAGACGGCGAAATGAACGATTCTACCATCTCTCAGCTCTTTCTTCACTTTCTGTCATTTTCAGGTCGTAGGTCCCAGGGGAGATTTCCCCGCCGCAGGCGTGACATATATAACACATGGCACTGTCAAGTAGGCTTATTTTAGATTGGCCTCCTTGGCTGCAGGAAGTTTAACTTTATGTAAATCATATTAATAAATGTATTCCAAAGTCGCTCTAAGGATCGTGTTTTTGCTTGACTGGAAGGTGTGGAGACTGTAATCCTTTGCTCTGTGCAGTCACTCCGTTTGGCCCTTGTGCGCCTCTATTTACTTATTTATTTATTAAGGAAACATTTCAAAATGGGTCACTTGTAAGCAGACTAATGATATCACCAGTGTTCTGAGTTCTAACTGGTTTTGAATCCCAACTATGGGGACATGGTACAAGGGATACTGTTGCACACATTTAAAGACAAATGGCACTGGAACTGTGTGCCTGAAGACAATTCAAATGGCTGTGATATTGTTACGAAAGGACATACAGACAATTGGTCTTATCAGTAAAGTGTATACAACACTGTATATTTTTGAATAGCATGTTGTATACTCTTTCCTGATGAGGGCAACTGGTTGCTTGTGATGTTTGTCCTTAATATCACCACAATTTGCATTTCCATCCCCAGAGACATATATAATGGAGTAGAACAGATTGGGGTAAAATAATCATTATTGCCTTGACATATTTATTACCCTTTGTTGACTTAAGAGACCACAGACTTTGCTATTTTATCATTTTACCATTTACCACCAGTCTGCTTCATTGTAATTATCTGAAGTCTTATCTGTTTTTCAATTCATGCAAAGCAGATCGAACTTTTGGCATCAGTGTGCTCGGTGTTAAACTGACGAAGTGCATACTAATCAGAGACTGGATGCTGTTTTACATACAACTAATAACTTTGGGCTGTTCTGGGGTCAGGGGAAATGGGAAAGGCGGCGTCATACATGATAATTCAGTCACAGGGACTTTTGCTTATTAGGGTCTGTCTGCTGCAGCGAAAAAGACCTGAAATAGAATCCATCAACCGCTTGCCATGTTAACCGCAAGATGGGGGCGTTCAAGCTGGCCATTGGCAACTATGCAGTTTTTTTTCATTGTGCATTATTTGCTCCTGAGTCTGTGGATTCAAAGAACAGCCGGTTGGATCATTCACAATGAAATGCAAATAAGATGTACTGTCTTTTCTTTATTTATTTAAAGTAAAAAAAAAAAGTCTGTGGATTGTGGTCAATCTGGTGTCAAATGTAATGGTGTCATATGATAACTTGTCATATAATTGCCATATGGGCTAGATGGGTTTTCATACTGTAGGTGACTCAATACAATATACCAGATTATATTTAAACAGCACTATTACCTTAGATTGACCTCTCTGGAAATACAGGCAGGAAAGTACAATTTCAGCAGCCTGGAGCGTAATAACCTATTACTTACAGTGACAGCGTTTAAAATCACAGAGTAGTGCTTAAATTCACAAATCATCTTCTTCGGGAAGATGATTTGTGAATTATGATTACAATTATGACAAAAATCATCCTATACAATTCGTGTACTTGTGAGCTGTGTTTATGAGCTGTGATTATAAATCAGGTTTGTCAGTTGCAATTTAAGTTCAAATTAGGTATGTGTATGTTGTAAGCTCTTTTGTCCTTGACATATTTTACTATCAACAACTCAGTAACTCTGACTGAGAGAGAGAGAGAGAGAGAGAGAGAGAGAAAGAGGAGAGAGAAGAGAGAGAAGAGAGAGAAGAGAGAGAGATACTCATTTTCTTCAATTTAACAACAGGTCTCTTCATCGTGGTGAGTCATTGATGGGGTGTGAAGTAATGCTAATATGATCAATATCAGCTCTGATGAGTTTGTTAAGAAGTGAGAGCTGTCATGGCTTTGCAGGGGATTACTTGAGGAAGGTGAGTAATGGCCAAGCACACTTTTTAAGCGTATCGTCAGCTCTCCGTGTTCAGGGAGATGAAAGACTCACAGCGACCGGCAAAGAAGGTCCGCTATTAGAAAAGCAGCTCTTTGTCTTTGTGGAGAGCTTCTTTTTCTACCTCTATTTTAATATCTGACTCCCGGCCGGCCCCTCGCCTCAAATCTAGTGCGGAATTGAGGCCAGGCACGGACACTCTTTTTTTCCAGGGCCCTTAAGAGTTGTTATGGCAACATGCACAGCCGTGCCCCTGCCACGTCAGCAGGATCCATGCTGTCAGTCCCCCCGCCACACTGCCTGTTTGAGTCGCTGAATGTCACGCTCTGTAGATGAGTGCTGTTGAAGAGGGACATGAGAGTCTTCGGCCCTGATCCTGGAGGGCCACAGGAGGACTCCGCCTTTCAATTCCACCTCAGGTCTTTATTATTTCTCTAAAGTCGGAGGTAGGACGGAAACTCAGGCGACTGCCGACCGTTGTATTCAGCTGCCGACTGACGCATTTAAAAACTGTGTGACATTGGCGGTCCGTGAGATGTTCTTCCAACACTGGCCGGCGTTGGTGTAACTAATAAGTTCATCTTAGTCAAAAGAATAATTGATGGGCCTCACAATCTGGTACTCAATCTAGACTCTGCCTGTGGCAACAGTGATAGGCAGCCCCACAGGAGGGCATATCATTGGCTATAGCATCGCTCGGGTATGCAGACATCTCACTTGGTTGGACATCCGTGTTTCGTTGCATAGCAGTGACCCCCCCGCCCCCAGTGGTCAATCGGCAACAACTGTCTGTTTGCTTGCACTGGTAGCATGTGAAGCACCCTTCTCTGACTCAGCGACTGTGTGAGCTTAACTGGTGGACTGCAGATTGAAAATAAACTGTAACCTGACATCATGTCTATCGGAGGAGAGCATGTGCTTGTCTGCGCTCTCCCAAACTGACAGAGGTTGCTGCAATAAGATGGAACACACACAAATGGGCCAATCCAAATTGGCTTAAAATTGGGGGAAGTATAAAAATACAAAAAATAATTCACTAAAATGCAGAAGTTCTATCTCTCTCTCACAAGCATACACGCACACACACACACACACACACACACACACACACACACACACACACACACACATATATCCCCAGCTGTAAAAAAATAAAAATAAAATAAAATAACTCTCATGTTATCAAAATACACTCTGTGTCAGTGAAATATAAAGTTAATATTGTGGATAGCTCAGAAAAAAAGATGACAAAATTGTCTGCCCGGTTTATACTCCAGCCAAGCCCATATGCATGCTCCGTGTGTGGTTTTCTTTACAGAGACAGAGACATGTCCTCAGGTAAACTCATGAATGAAAAAGAAGTTCTGCAATCCAAATTTCCCTTCTTCTAAATAATAGCTCATCATTTCTAAAGTACGCTGTGTATGAATCATTCCACATACTTGTGGAATTATGGGGAAATTGTAGAATCAAGCATGCCCTACATGAATATATTGTACGTCATTTTTCATCTTCATTTTGGATATTATTATTTTTCAGATTTTTAGTGCATTTTATTGTTTATGAATGGTCCAGTAAAACATATGGACCTTTAAAAGTATGTGGTCTGAATATAATGAGCATTTGCCTAAATATGAAAAAGTTGCAATATGATCCAATGAGCAACCAAAATGTAGAGGTTATATCCTAAATAAATAAATAAAGAAAGATGACAGAATAAACAATTATATTGGATTTTGCTTTCAAGGTTCAGTATCTATCAGTATATCAATCACCCCCAACTTTTCCACATTTCCAGAAATTAATCCTATTAACCATATGCCATTTTAAAGAGATTCTTTATCATGGCCAACCAGTTATTATTGTTTCATTGTTGCCTCCTATGGACATTTACATTAATTTCCGCCGCAGGTCAGCAAGATGAATTTACAAAACTGAAAAGTGAAATAAATTTAAATGGCTAATCAGGCTGCCCCTCTTTAGGGGGTTGTGGTCTTCTTGGATTTAGTCAGGGATAATGACCAGGGATAGGACCTGGTCATCATCACTTAAAAACCAAGGCGGAGCTCTTCACAAATCACAGAGTACGCCGGTAACAACAAATGGAACAAAGGCAGCAGTAGTTGCTGGATATCTTCTGGGTATACTCCCTTTATTTGTGAAGGCCTCTTAGAAGTACAGGTAGAAAGTACACAACGGCCATCGGGGTTATTCTGTTTCTTCTTACCAATGTACTCTGTGACTGGTAGAGCTCCTCTCTGGTTTCTATGTGAAAAGCCATGGCAGCGTTCTCTTTTCCCTATTTCATTATCGCTGAGTTCAGTTGAAAACGTGGCTATCATTTATGAGCTAGGTTTCACATTACCTTTACCAGATTTTCCCAGAAGGGATTTGTGGGAAACTGTATGGTGGCCCTGGAGTGCAAACCCCTATCTCGAAATAAGAAGCAATCTTTTAAAAAAATTTTTTATAGATGCTTTATATATTTAGGAAACCACTTTATTTTTAAATAAAACATTTTTTTAATAAGAAGCCATCTTTTGCTATCTTTAAAAAAAAAGTTGTTTATATATTTAGAAAACCACTGTTTTTGTTAAATGCGTTAATGCGTTATCGATTTAGGATGCCATTGTCTTTTTAAATAAAGCTTCTCTATTTCAAAATCCGTCTTCTTTAGTTCAAAATACGTCTTCTTTTTAAAGGCAAAATGCTAAGGGCTAAAGCTAGCCTTTGCGCATGCACAAAGCACTGTGGGTCAAGCTGTCATGATCGGATTTCCAGTGCTAATGCATAGCTGAACGCATGTCTTCGTGGTCTGTTTGTAGAGTCATGGATTCATAGATGTGGACTATATTATAGCCTACAGGAGTTGTCAAAATGTCGTTTCTTAAAAGTAATTACATATAATTACAAAATGAGCTGGAATTCTTTACATGTTTAGATACCTTTGCTTTTCTTACCAACTCGTAGCCTACGTTTAAAAGTATGCAATTGCACTGGTGTTAGCCTACTCATAGCTATGCATTAGTTACACTTGCAAATCCGACACAGTGCTTTGCGAATGCTCAAATGCTAGCAAAAGTCCTTAGAATTTTGCCTCTAAAAAGATGTATTTAGAAATTGTGAAGGCGTATTTTGAAATAGAGTACTCAAGTGAGTACGTCAGACTTGGGCGGAGTCTGGTTTCGGAAGTAAATTCCCTATGACAGATTGAACGGGCTTCGGAGACTATCGACTATTTCTTGAAATCTGATTTATGGAATGAGCCAAAACGTTCCTGGATTAGCCAGTGTGGTATAAGGATATAGTTAATATATCGCATTTTCCAATTTTTATTTTTTAAAGTAATGGATTAATGATTGTAGTTCGACTTGTAGTCCACTTTAACAAACTGCATATCCAGTACTGCAACGCATGGGTGGTTCTCAACCAATAAGATATCATCATCTCGTCTGTCTGGACATTTTTGGCAGATAGGAGTACTGCCGCTAAAGACGAGCTAACATTAGCTTGCTAGAAGCCCGCCCGGCAAGGACAGAAACTACGCTACGGTTATCCACATAAAGCAATTCTAGCTTTTAGTCCTTCAAGTTAGCTAGCTAACATTATAAAAAAGTGGAGCTGTGTGCTACTGCTGGCTAACGTTATATGACAACGTTTGGAGACAGCGCTGCTCGTCCCGAGGGAATTATGGGACGTCGAGTTTTTAAACAGATGTTTTATTTTTAAAAACAGTGTTTTTTTAAACACATAAAGAACTTTTTTTTAAATATAGCAACTGATTAAAAAAGATGGCTTCTTAGCTTCTTATTAAAAAAAAATTTTTATTTAAAAATAAAGTGGTTTCTTAAATATATAAAGCATCTTTTTTTTTTTAAAAAGAAAAAAAAGAGCAACTCTTTGAAAAAGATTGCTTCTTATTTCGAGATAAGGGTTTGCACTTCAGGGCCACCGTAAAACTGGGTTCAGTCTGGAGTTTTATTTGTAATGTTGCAATTGAAACATGCTGTGCTTTCCTATAGTGTACATGTTGCATTCAAAATGCAGAACCCTCTTCCCCTGTCTGTTTCAATAGGGCTTGATGTGTTGAGAGGCACTGGTACAAATTTAATAGTTTGCAAATAATTTACAGGCTTTATATACCAGGGGTGTGTTGGTTTGATTAATTTCTGAAATATAACAGACACAGCTAATGTAATAGTTGAGGGCATTGATGTGCAACAAGGAAGTGTGCAGCAGAAACTTTGGCACTCCTGCTGTACCCGAGAGCAACGTGCTCTTTCTGAACTGCTTAAGTAAATATGCAGCTGTATAACTAACTAACGCATTTAAAAATGTAAACAACGTAAGTTAATGCGTCCTGCAATGTGAATAAATAATAATTATGCTGCGGTACAGATTTTCTCTTTGACTGACTGCGCCTGAGGAACGACGCCACAGTTTAGCTTGAACAGAAACTTAAAACCATCAGAAATTGAAGTAAATAAAAAGTCCCCGCAGCTAGAAAGCAATTCAGGCAGGTTGTAGAAGCAGAGCATGGGCGGACAGAGGCCCGTTTCTCACTCTGGAGACGGCAGAGAGCAAAGTGCCAAGGCCTCCCTTTCACATGCACACTCTTGGCTATGTTTAGCGTTGTTTCAACTGTAGCCAGGCCAACAGTAACAGTGAAATCTGTTGATGTTAGTGATGTTTTACAGAGAACATTGGACACCACCGAATGGGGTTTCTGCTGTAAATCTGTTGCATAACTTGAGCGATAACAGTATTTGCTAAGTAGGAAATTATTTAATGAGCTATTCATTTCTAGCTGTAGTTATTGATTGAACATTTTGGTGTCATGGATAGTTATATAGGAAATAAAAAAATTAACAAATAGTGTTTAATTGAAACGATTTGGACTGATGATGCATATATCACACATCTGGTATTAACTCTAAAGACATGTCATTGCTTCATCTCGTTCAATGTTATACACCATTGCACATGAAGCCCACCTCAAAGCTAGTATAAAGTATAAACAATGGTTTACTCTGTCTAGGGCTCATTTATACCCCCCCCCCCCAAAAAAATTAAAAAATAAAAATAAAAATAAAAATATATATATATATATATATATTTAAAAGAAAAAAAAATAAATCTCTCCTAGAACACCAGGATCACCATGGTGATTGGACTCAAAAAGCATCCCCTTGGTAACAGCCCCGAGGCACACACATCCCTGAGGAGCGGAGCCCTAATGGACAGGAGCAGAACCTCAGACCCTCAGGGCCCCGGCGGCCCCTCAAAGCGCCGCGAGACCGATCTCCCGCCGGGATGGCAGGGGGAAGAGCCGCTGGTCACGTAGCGAGCAAACGCAGCGCCGCCGGGCGGCGGGCACAATCCGTCGGTCAGGATCACCGAGCGACCGCTCGCCGCGTAGAAAGCCTTCCACTCGGGCAGCTTGTGGCTTGTAAGCTTGTTTAAGATGCATAATTCATGAAGGCAACATCGCGGCACCCTTGAATGACTTCTCGCTCATGGTCCACTTGATGCGACAACATCGGACAGCTGACGCACACCTCTGAAGGCACTTGGAAGCTGCCATTATCATTATCTACGGACAGAGAGGGTGTGCCTCTGCCTGCGCCCCACAATTCCAGCACCCCAACCCCGACCCTCTACCCCCTGGGTCATCAAATGAAAGGATTACTTTCTACCTTGAATATGCCAGTCTGAAGATTTCTAAACAGCACAAGCAAGAGCTCATTTCAATTGTTTAGTGCCAGTGGGGCAATGGGACTACAATAATGATATTTTGGTGTATTGATTTTAGCAACAATATATTCTTTCCAAAACTAACAGTTTCCCCAACGGAGGGGGAGCTTGGAGACTGAGGGCCTGATTGACAGGTTTCACGACATACTAACTTTTTCTCTGACTCTTCCTGTCTGGCCAAATGGCATCAAATTTTCGTTTCGTTTATGTTGCGGTTTTAATCGATTCCAAAGCACACAAGCCATGTGAAACCCCCATATAAATAATGTGGTGTTAACAGAGACACAAAAACCTGGAGTGAAGTGTTTCAATAATAAAAAAAATGAACCGATTCTTCAGCTTTGAAAGAAATAGTGTATTTTCCAAATGATATACACACACACACACACACACACACACAATCACTGAGCCTATAGATCCACATCCAATACACTGATGTAGTGATTTATCCACATACTGACATATTGATTTATGCATATCTTTATTCCTGAAGAACTAAGCCAAACATTTGTCACGCAGTTAGCATCATTTGACAGGCGGAGCACTGATGCCCTGTTTTGAGCTCCAAACAGGGACCAAACGGCATGCTATTAAATCAAACTAGCTGTGCGGATCCGAGCCAAATGTGGACACATTATCATGGCATCATTCCCACCATCCTGCCCATCAGAGGCAAATCAAATATTCTGTAACATTATTCTTCAATTTCTGCCCTGTCTCAGGGGTTGCATATATTGCTATGGGTTCCGAAACGTTCTCTCTCCTGCCATCTGCCCTGATGGTCGGACATATTGGAAATGAAAGCGGGAACAGGGAAGTGCTGGCTTGGGCCAGGAGCCCCCGCCCTGGACAGGTGCTCACGCCGCGCCTTGGGAAACCGCTGCATTCCAAACTCCACACAATCAGACAGACAGATAGCCAGCGAGACAGACTCCTCCCCCTGGCTCTCAGTCCTACACCGATGAACAGATGATTTAGAGACATTATAGCAGATGATTTCTGAGACAACAGACAAGTCGGAGGAGGACGTATAGGCTACTGACTGACAAGCAGGGTGGCTCGCAACAGGCTCGCAACAGGCCAGACAGACATCACCCCTCAAAGACAGACAGCGAGACAGACAGGAAAGGGTCTCATTGGGCATTAATTGTGTTCGTGGCTGGTAGCGGAAAGTGTGAGTGACAGCATAAAAGAGACACAACGAAAAAAATTTAAGGAATGTCAATTAGGCTAAATGTTCCCAACAATAATTATTTATTATCATTATGATTAATTACAGGGGCAATGATAAGAAAGAGGCAATATAAGGATTATGAAATACACAGAATTGAGTAACAGCTCATTTGCTCCATATTCACACATTATTTCCGTTCACTAAAACTGTTTACATATTAAGATTTTCTTTTGGAATTAAATGCATAAATTATGAATCATCATTCCACACAATCCAGTGAGCCAACTCTGTGAAAACAAAGTTATTTCTATTGGATGGTTAATGTTTCATTCATTACTAATAATGCTTACAGGACACATATGGGTGTTCTTGAAATAAATACCCGTAGTCCACTTTACAATTATGATGTTAATAGATTGTATTAGTCATTTGAATTCTACGGTTTGTTCTTTCTGTGAAAGAGCCATACACATGTGAAAATCTCAGGAAAGGTTTTCACTTTCACACACCAATCAGTTGTGCTTACATGGCAGAAATGATGGCATGGCCTCAGACAGCGTTTTCCAGTACCATCAGCTAAGCGCGAATCGATTGACTCTCTCACGGAGGAGCGGTGTCATATTCTGTCTGCACGATACACTTTGTGCCGCAGCACATGCAGAGCCTGTATTATTGTGAGCGCGCATTATTGTTTCTGTTTGTCTTCACTACCTGTAACCCCTTTGAGGAAGTAATATAACAGTATCAAAATAATGAACAAGAAAAGTCAGTGAATAATACTGTTAGATAAGGAATTCAGACAGAGAGAGAGAGAGAGGGGGGGGGGAGAGAAAGAGAGAGAGAGAGAGAGAGAGATAGTAGGTAGCATAGTAACAATGCCACTCACAATACATATTGCCACATAAAAGTCATAGTTATGTGAGCTCGTGCCATTCGCAGAACTTTGGACCTTCTTGCTGAGGAGTCTGTACCTGCTCAGACAGGCATCTGAGGTACCAGCAGGAAATCACTCCAAAACGATCTCACAGACCTACAGAGGGCTGAATAACTGATTTAAAAAAGGTTTTACCTTTGCAAAAAATAAACAAAAGGCATATACATACAGACACACACACACACACACACACACACACATATGCGGTACACCAGGAAAAGAAGGTAAATCTAAGCACAATTCCCTGATGAATGGGCAATAATTACCCAGCGTTGCTATGGTCTCTGCCATGGGAGCCATTCACAAACAGACGGGTGAGACTGACACTTGGGGGAGGGGAACCTGATGACTCCTCAAGAAATGAAATGCTATTGCCTTAATTAAGATAACAGTCACTGCCTTCTCTCACAGATCGGCTGGTAATTACCCATAACCCCTCCCTAATGATAACAGCCCATACTGGTGTACTGACTGGCGTATGCGGGCTCAGCAACAGGGAGGGCTGAGGGCCGGGAGGTGGCTGATGGTTAAATCGGGCGCTCACACGGGCTGGGAAAGCCTTGGATAGGATGCTAATCGCAGGGGCGGAGCACCATCCTGCCATGCGCTGCCCTTTCCATGCAGACTCTTCACTGCAGTTCAGCAGCAACTCGTCCATCTCATTTACTGTCAACAACATCTCATCAGACCCCAAAAAAAAGCTTATGGTCACAAATGACACAGAATTGATTTAAAGGGTAAAATATGAGAAAGTGAACAAAAAACAATTATTATCTTATAATTAAAAGCTTGAGGAGAATATATAATAATAGCAAAATCTATATATATATATATATATATATATATATATATATATATATGATGAGAGTCCACTCCTAATGGGCTAGAGGGATCCTATTATTTGTTATTCTGTGAGCATTTATGGCTAAAGGACATTTAGCTGGAATGGTGGCCACCGGGTAATGGTCTGAAGCAATATGAGGACAGAGCTAACAGGATGTGCACAGCAACTGCCTTGCTGCAAGGTGAGCTCTTCAGACAGAACTGCGCAGAGGGAAAAATAACGTACAGTAAATGTGAAACTTTCTCACTCGAGTCAGTGTCTCGTGCCCACATTACATCGACGCAACATACGGCTAATATGCTGACGCCGCTGCCAAAACAATCAGGAAAGACAGCCAGGCAGCGAAGCAAAAGAGAGACATCGGAGAACAGACTGGATACGTTCTCCTTCAACATCTCTCTAACACAAGACAATTGGCTGAGAAAGACAGACCGGTGCAGAGAAATCACCTCAAAAGTCACATTTCAGCAACGGGAGAGAACTGCCAACTAAAACATCACGGATGTTGATATGGTTTGGACAACATCTTCTTTCACAAAGAGGCTATCAGTGCTATCATTCATAACATTTCCCACTTGTCCTTTTTCATTAGCGCGCTCAGCCATTCTACTGTGCTGATATGTAGGGCGGTTGTGAGGGTAGCCGTCAGGATGAAGATGATTAATGCCTCTATTGTCCAGCGTCCCGTTTGCTGCTCACCTGCCCACGGGGACCCAGCCAGATCCACTTTGCGCATCTGGGATTCAGCTGCCCTTGTCCCTCCTGCAGCAGTTAGAGAAAGCTTTGCCCCTCCCAGCTCACAAACCAAGCCCCTCCTTCGGGATCAAAATCACGGTCTGCGCTGCGGTGATGTGCATGGTACGGGAAGGGCCTGTGATTTATTTTAAGTGCACAAGGTTGGCTACTCACTGTGCTTTTGCAATGGCAGAAACGTAAGCTTTGTAAAGTTTAGGGAGGAGGAGCTAGGGCAGAAAATGAAAGGTGACACCTATCTTGCATGCAGAATCCCATACTCCCTAGCAGCAAATAACTGATATTAAAATTATACCAATAATCTGCCCTTATACTGTAATGGAAATTAATTTCAATACAAGAATACAGAAATGACAATTGCAGATGATACACAACTACTCTAAAGCAGGGTCATCCAACAATACAATACAAAGATAACCTGTAAAATATATATATTTTAAATACAGTGGTAACCCACACCAGTACACAAATACCACATCAAT
This sequence comes from Synaphobranchus kaupii, assembly GCA_029718625.1. NCBI lineage: Eukaryota > Metazoa > Chordata > Actinopteri > Anguilliformes > Synaphobranchidae > Synaphobranchus > Synaphobranchus kaupii. The sequence goes on from CM056380.1 coordinate 100,523,819, forward strand.
AGACACCAGAATTGCAAAAACATATCAGAAAATACAACAGTCAGCAATATACATTATAACACCTAATACCAGGCAGAGGGCATCTAACTGTACACGGGGATCAATAGTTTTCTTCTTGAATATTTCCCTGAGCTTGAGAAAACCCTGAAACTAGAAGGCTCTCAATGCATTCTAATACATTAAAAACACATAGTGAAGTTAAATCTGCCAAACTTCAGGCTTTCATTAAGCATGCACACCCACACGCGCACACACACACACACACACACACACACACACACACACGCACGCACGCACACATACGTATGCAGGCATGCACACACACACACACACACACACACACACACACACACACACACACACACATACACGTATGCAGGCACACACACACACACACACACACACACACACACACACACACACACACACACACACACACACACACACACACACACACACACACACACACACACACACCTGGAAGCTAGGTTTGTTCAACTCCAGCTCAACATGGTCCACAACATTTATAGTAACAGGGCCCCTGATTATGTTAATAATAATTTTCAGAGGAGTGGTGACACGCATACTCACAAGACCAGAGCCAGCATTGCTGACCTGTGCCTTCCAAGGTTCAAAACCAAAATGGGTAAATGTTCTTTTAAATTCGGTGGAGCCACACACTGGAATATGTTGCCCGTCCAGTTAAAGTGTACTAGTAGTCATTATCTTTTTAAGAAAAAAGTAAAAATGTGGCTCTTAGAAAATGTCCGATCTTAGTAACCAATGATTTGTTAATGTAGTTTACTTTGTATTGGTGCTTGTTCTATGGTTGTATTGTCTATCTGTCTGAGACCAAGGACCACAATGGAAACAAGTCTTGACATTTTTGTGTATATCCTTGATGTTTCTTTGAGATGCATGCCCGTACCCCTGTTACTCTGTGTATTTTAACTAAATGTCAAATAAAATCAATCAATCAATCATCTTTTGATACTCTTGGTGCTCTTTTGTGAGCCAAAAGTCGGTAAACCGTATCCCTGCACACCTATGGCAATCACATCCTTATAAATGTACATATACATACTAATCATGTATTAAACACCATTTTCTACCCAGATTGATGATCTGGCTTTCAGTCTTCTCTTTGAACATTTGTTTGGTACTATAAAGAACACTGGCTTCCCCCAGTCAAATTTGATTCATTAATGAAGCTTCGGCCTGTCATTGTATCACTACCTGCTCTATCATTCTTGTTGCACATTTGCAAAGTGTATTTTTAATGAATCTTAAGTACATGCTTGTACATGTGTAGTACAGGAAAAGCAGATTAATTTTATGAAAATCAGACATTCACGGCACCTCGCTCCAGCCGGCCAAAGCTGCCTATTTATCCATCCATTTCCTTACTCAAAGCGATAAAATGCACAGGAATTTCCGACACCCCATCTCATTTGGATTGTTGACAGAAAGATAATTAGCCCGGGATCACTTGAATTATTCATGCATCTTAATTAGCGATATTTCCGTGAGGGTTTTTTTTGATGTAAGTGGAGTTTCTTTTCTACCTTCCATCTCAGTTTTGCCAAAACCCATTCATTCACACGAGAGAACCGGTGGAAATGGAGTATTTAAACAACAAACAAATGGTGAAAAATTTAAAATATGTTGCCACGGAACATCTCAAGGTAATCCCAGATCACTTACATCCAGGTATGAGCCTGCATAGCCATGCACAACCATCGTAACACCTGAGCATCATTTTAGACAAGAATATCCTCAGTGTGCCGTCAACAACTCGGAATCACATTCAAATATGTGATCAATCGTCATTTAAATTTGTTCACAAATCCACAATAATGTAATGACATAATGACACATAACAATTACAAGAATAAACACAACCCACCGGGTAACACATTTTTTACAATTATTATTTATTAATTCAAAATGTATACATTATTAAATTATTGAAGCTATGGAGGGTATCTATGAACTCGCATTCTGTCGTGTGTGTGCAAGAAGTACAGTGTATCAGCATCAGTCAGATCCATCTGTTCCTTAGTTTGCAGCAAAATTAGCTGCTTAATGTAGCGTGTTCCTTTAAGTAATTGGAAAATAATTAATAACCTGAAATTTGATCATCTTTTGCTGAATGATTCTTACAGCACATGTAGCCACAGCTGTGCTTGAGATTACTCAAGAGTGAGGGGGTGGTGTGCATTATGGAGATATAGCAAATATGTATGCTATGAGGTTATCAGGACAAAAGGCTCCCTCTCTGATAGCTATCAGGATACTGCGCACATCACAGTGCAGAAAGCAATTCTACACCTCACTGAATGAAAATAATATAAATAATATACAAACCCCAATTCCAAATAAGTTGGGACAGTATGTTCAATGCACATAAAATCAGAATGCAGTGATTTCTAAATTCTCTTTTGCATATATTTAATGGAAAACAGTACAAAGGAAAGATATTTAATGTTTGACCTTATCAAGTTTATACATTTTTGTAAATATAAGCTAATTCCAAATTTCATGCCTGCAACAAGTTTCAAAAAAGTTGGGACAAAAAAAAAAGACTGGGAAGTTCAAAAAACACCTGTTTGGAACATTCCACAGGTAAAGAGGTAATGCTATCATGACTGGTATAAAAGGATATCAAAAGACTCTTGATATCTTATTTTCAGGTACTCTTACAAGCAATATTATAACCTTTCTGCATTTGAATGGAGGGGGAGACTAGATTAATAGGAATTGGGGGGTGGGGGACTAGATTAATCTATAAATTACACGGGAATAGTATGGAACCCATGGTTGGCTAAATGGCTGTAAGTCATCAATGGTCTGAGGTATCAAATGAGCCTCAAACCATCACTCTGCTGCCAGATATGCAGTAGATATGGATGGGAGGTATCAAATGAGCCTCAAACCATCACTCTGCTGCCAGATATGCAGTAGATATGGATGGATCACTTGAAGGGTTTTTTCTCCTGACCTATTTTTCCACAGAGTTCAATAGGAAAATGAGTACCTCTGCACACGATGGACACCATACGTACGCAATGTTTGGATTCAGTGTGATATGGCGACACCGTGACAGAAAGGCAGAGGTAGAAAATGCGAAACTTTTTTTAAACAGATTTCCGACTTTCACCCTGAGCGTTCTTTTATGCATTCTTTTACTCGTATTTGTTTTATACGTGGCCCCTGGTTGCGTACATGTCAATGTGTGCTACCTGGCTTGAGATGCACCTTGAAAAATGCTGGTGACATATCAAAGGGATTTAAAAAATCTGATAGACGGGACAATGGCAGGCAAAGCACACAGAGTCTCTCTCTCTCTCTCTCTCGTTGAGTGGACACTAGCGTACGGCTATATGGCAGCCATCCCTCTGACACACATTGAGAGCGACTGAGAATAGGAGCAGCAGGAATGGGAGGACATTAAACCCTCCCTCTAATGATGCTACTCTGAGATTGTTTTTATAAATATTTTATGAAATGTCATGTGCCTCACAGGAATGCGCCATTGGGGGGGGGCGGGGGGGCTGCACACACCCGGCGAATGCTTTAGCAGCTGTGCAAGACACTTAGCGCCCTCATTATGTACAGATCTGAGGTGTCTGGTGCCCTTAGCGTCCCCTGTCTGATATGGTGTGTCAGCCCTAAGAATACAGGTGAAGTTCAAATTACTGAGTTTCTACCTCCACCTACATATACGTATATATCACTTCTCATCTTAAAACACCCTCTGCTAAATCTGTTTGGATGTCGGAAAGAGGCAAGTTCTCAGGTCAACACTGTTGCCCTGAACAAAAAAAATACGTACAATTAAATAAATTAAGCACTTTGAGGCAAATGAGATAGTAATGTCAACTCAAGCCAAGCTATCAGACGCACGTGCAACTAGTGTCTGGTTTTATGGCCACTGTGAGAATCCGACTCACCACAGGGGGGAACAATGCTGCTATTCTGCCCTGACATTAACGGCCCAATCTGTAGCTCTTATTCTGAGAGCAGAACGGAGCGAGCAATTAACAAGGTGTCAAATGAAGCCAAAAGCCTGTCTCTCTTTTTCCTGTATTGTATAACAGGTGTCCTCTTTCCGGTCATAATGTAGTGGCCAGCAGTCCAGAAGCTGTTATTGGTCTCATCTCAATAGCAGAGACAGCAATTAAACACACCAATCCCACTGCCCCGATGAATTCACTTATGATAATTAAGAGCAGACATCCTCCGTTTCCTCTAGGGCCTTAAATTGTGCTGCCATAAAGAAGTGTGCTATTTAAAAGTGAGCAAATTAAGTGATATTGTAGGGCATACCACCAGAGTGTCATGTCTAACATAAAATCTAAAGATTGTCGAGGTAGACTGTATTTCTGCACATTTCATCATCTGAAATGTGGACATAGGATGCGGGCGAAGACTGGGAATAACCGCAGCTACACAGCTAACACCAAATCTAATGTTGAACAAGACTTGTCCCAGGGTAGGAAAACAGGCAAGGCAGAATGGAGTGGGGCAATATTAAATGCCACACATTTTGTGTGGAATAACGTTCTCCCAGTATTCACTAATGGGACACAAAAATGTAAGCTAATATTTCAGAAATGTAATCGCGTGTGAGCATTTCAGCAAGGACGTCACAGAAAGACAAAACCGTCTCCCTATCCTATCCTGCCTGTGGTGACAAATCTGTGGACTTTGCACACGCAGGCTGTGGAGGCATTTCTGTTTCCATAATTACATTTTCATAATTACGTGCTAAGTTATTATTAATGGCTAATTGCCAGTTGGTGAAAGGGCATCCACAAAGAGTACCGTACATTGCAGAGTCATTTCCCCTGGAGACACTCTGGTGAACCTCATTAATAGCGTGTGCTCCGTCGAAAGCTATCTCTGTTGTGTTGCTCGTGTTGTCTTCGCTGCCTGGCAGTTAGATACTTGTGATGTCCAGGGTCAACTGTTTTTACACAATAATAAGAGTTGTAACAGCATGACACAATAAAGCTAATTGTCTGTGGTGAGAAGGAGGCACAGAGACAGGGAGCTGAGGAGAAGGGTTAAAGAGCTGAGAGGAGCAAAGGGTGGCACAACTAATAACAGTTTTGAATACACTACATTTATTAGATCTATTATTTTTTTCAGTCTGCTAGAATCATAACGTAGCAATTCAGCAGAAAGTTTACAATGGTTGTTGCTGGCAATGAAAGATCAGCGGATGGGTGCCAGGCAGATGTCAGGGTGCCACTCTGGTGGATGATATGTGATTTTTCATCTTGAAACTATGGAACCCCATCCTACCCGGTGTTGTTCATTCCCCCGATTCGCCCGGGAAGTCGGAAGTGGCACGCTCCCAGAATTTCTGGAGCCACAGGGTCAACGGAGGCGAAAATCTCAACTGCGTTTCCCGTTGAGACCGCGGAAGTGGTCAAGCACTGATTGGTCTAATGGTGCAAAGCCGTGCTGCAGGAGAACTGTATCTCAGAGTCTAGGCTTTTCTTCTCTACCATACCACAGCTGTCCAGCAATGTCAATGCACCACACACAAAACGCATGACAAGGAGCATAGGTTAAATATAATAATAATAATAATAATAATAATAATAATATTAAAGGATAACATCTATATCATAATATGTTTCTTTACGAACAATATGCATTTAAAGAGGTTTTATGAAAACAGTAATTACTGTACTGGTACATTTCATGCATTTTTATCCTGGGTTTTGGAGTCTGCGTGTGTATTTATATGCAACATATACAATGCTATGAAAAAGACACATTTTGAATCAAAACAATACGTGATTATCACATCTAATATAGATAAATGTGATGTGATAAAGCAAATAACACAGATAGTTACAACTTTATTGCCATAATCTTTTTCCATTATATCCCTGGCTTAACTTATTGCCAAAGGAGGTTTTACCAAGTACTAAAGGAGCATTTACTTTTTCCCCACAGGGAAATTAAATGTGTGAAGTTTTTTGTCGATTGGATAATGGCTCAGTATAATACAAAAGTTTTAAATTTTGGTATTATTTTCTATATCATTTCACCTCTTATGAGTACTGGGACTTACAGTGCACTCCAAAAGTGTTAATACAGTGAGACTTTTTGTTGTTTTTTTGGCTCTGTACTCCAGCACATTGGATTTGAAATGGAACAGTAGTTAAAGTTCAGACTATCAGTTTAATTTGAGGGGTTTTACATCCATATCGGGTGAACCGTGTAGCAATTGTAGCCATTTTTGCACATAGTCCTCCCCATTTTAGGGCATGTACAGTAATTGGAAAAGTTAACATAAACTTAAATAAAGTCATCATATTTAATATTTGGTTGCATATCCTTTGCATGCTATGACCTCTTGACGTGACCCAACAACATCAAAAGACTCTTGATATCTTATTTTCAGGTACAAGCGATTCAATAACCTCTCTAGATTTCAATGGATCTCTTTTGGAATTGGGGGGGGTGGGACTAGATTAAGCTGTAAATTACACAGGAATAGTATGGAACACATGGTTGGCTAAATGGCTGTAAATCATCAAGGGTTTGAGGTATAAAACGAGCCTCAAACCGTCACTCTGCTGCCAGATATGCAATAGATATGGATGGTTAACTTTAAGGGTTGTTTTCTCCTGACTCATTTTCCTATTGAACTCTATGCATAAGTCAGGAGAAGAAACCCTTAAAGTGATATATATATATATATATACTCTGTAATTAAATGCCAACTTAAAAGAAAGTGCTCAAAAAGAAAGTGCCTTTTCATAAACCAGGGTTTGAACCACATTAACTTGCATAATTTAAGGTTAATGTGAAAACAACTCCACATGAATATCAAATCTAAGATAATCTGGCTATCCCAGTGATAGCTTCCTTCATTAAAAAGGCATCATGCTCTGCTTTTAATGATCTGCAAAATCATTAAAATTTCACCATATTATTATGACATGCTCCTCTCCCATTATACCGAGATGCATTTCACTTTCAAAGAGATGTTCATTTTCATTTAGTCTAGTCAAACACCAGGTCACATATCCCACACAACTAGATTAATCAAAACCATTAATTTCACACAAAATATGAAGTACACTTCTTATAAATGTAAACTCTTATATTAATTTGGTATTAACATATACATTTTTTTTGGTTGGCTTTCTTTGGTACTAGATGGATAGCATATTTATTTCAGTTGTTTTGAGCCAATTTACAGCTTGAGGCCGAACCCTTCATCCATCCATTATCTAACCCGCTTATTCCTGGTCAGGGTTCCGGGGGTGGAGTGGAGCCTATCCCAGCATGCATTGGGGGAGAGGCAGGAATACACCCTGGACAGGTCACCAATCCATCAATCACAGGGCACACACACCATTCACTCATACCTATGGGCAATTTGGAGTCTCCAATTCACCATTGAACTATGGGAGGAAACTGGAGAACCTGGAGGAAACCCGGAGTACTCACAAACACGGGGAGAACATGCAAACTCCAGACAGAAAGGCCCAGGCCGGGATCCCATCCCAGGACCTTCTTGCTGTGAGGCGATCCACTGTATGTCCGTGCTGTATGTCATCACCTCTTATATCCCATCATCTCTTATAATATTAAACGCATGTTCGACCCGCGTTTGACCCATTCACACCACACTATGATCACGGGTAAGTCCCGGATCCCTGGCGTTTGCACACAAAACCGTCACAAAATGTTTCAAGTAATGAATAATTTGTTATTTAATAGGTAATTCACCATTACATTTTTACCTGTGACAACTGAGCAATCCTTTTCTTGCGTGAAGCTGTGAACATACCTAGAGAAAATGAAGATAATTGCACAGTTGTTCAGTTCTAATATACATTCACATGAAAAGCCTACGGACTCCGTCATTTATATAAAAGTTTCGGAACATCAGCACAAGTTAAAGATATGACAAGATCAAGGGTCGGTCAGATGGCCACGCTGCGTAGAGTAACGCCCCGTGCAGATTGTTTAGACGCGTTCCAGCGGAAGTAATCATTTTAACGGGACGATGCGGCGACGTTTCCGACTGCCTCTTGCGTTCCGTTGGAGGTCCGCCACCATCCAGCAATGCGTTGGAATTTTTCTACTTTTGTGTCTTTTTGCCATGTGTCGAACACGGAACGTTGTTCAGCCCAAACTGTAGCTAGCTAACTAACGTTAGCTTTAGCACATGGGTGTGTAATTAAATAATAGCTAGCTAGCTATCATTACCTATATCATCAATATAGACCAACAATGTGCCACATTCATATGATTCATGTATGTAACGTTAGCTAGCTAACTAGAGTGCGTATGCGCCCCGCTACGCTATGTTGTCCGGCACGGCCAGCCCAGTCGGCAGCTTCACAGTATGCATCAGACTGCACGAGGCGTACCCACGTCACCCCTTTCACAATAAATCCCGGATCATGAGCAAGTGTACGGACCCGGGTCGGATAAAGCGGGTCGACCCAGGTTGTTGCTTCGGTGTGAAAAGGGTAGGCCTATTATAGATACGTACTGCAATACTGGAGTCTTGACCCCGGACACTCAGGAAAGGGAGAATACCGTACAGGACTTGCTTCCATTAAAAATCCTGCATTATGATCGGCTCCAGCAAGTATTGGCGAGCACTGAGCGCCAGGTAATATTTTGGGTGGAATTATCTCACATTACAGTGACAGCCTGGCCAGCTGCGTAGTACCATGAGGTTATGAGCCCGGCTAGTCAGTCTGCACATCACTCAACTTAGCCAGTGGCAGATTTAATCTCTAATGTGAACACGTTGTCTCATAATGTCGAGGAGCAAGTCGTGTGAGAAACAGTTACTTTTTCTGGTCCACAATCAGAAGAACTATAATTATAATAATTTGCTGACTGCCTGACTGAGGTGATGCAACATGAAAACGAGAGAGACAACTTGCCCGGGTTATTATCCAAATTATAGACACGCCAAGATGTATGAAGAACTAAATGAAGAAAATGCTAAGGCACAATGAACCTTGGTGAACTGGCAGGTTTCTGTGAGATTTACACATACAGTAGCTGAAGCATGGAAAGAAGGAAGGTGAGAGTGAGAAAGATAGCAGGTTGTTTGCCATGAGCATCAGCGCCGTTGCACAGGACAATTGATCGTTTGTGACAGAGCACTTCCTACGAGGCTCCGGACATCACAAAATTTATTTGTTAATGGCGTTTTGCGCTCTCCGGTGCATATGTGTTTGACATCACACCGCCGCATAAAACAACAGTACAACCCTTTGGTGAGCATATGACAGCTGGTGTACCAGTGACTGTTATCTGAACGAGGTCATTATTTTTGGACAATAACATATGTCACTTTGTAGTTAAAGCATGGTTAAAGCATGTGTTTTTACCTTTTTCTTTCCAAAAGGCGATAAACACTAATTAACGGCAGTGTAGTATAATGGTTAAGGAACTGGCCTTGTAACCGAAAGGTTGCAGGTTCAATTCCCAGGTAGGACACTGGCGTTGTACCCTTGAGCAAGGTACTTAACCTGAATCGCTTCAGTATATATCCAGCTGTATAAACGGATAATATGTAAAAAAAAAATGCTAAAAAAGTTGTGTAAGTCGCTCTGGATAAGAGCATCTGCTAAATGCCTGTAATGTAATGTAATTAATGCAAATAGCCTGCTCATTCAAACAGCGAATCATGTGGCTGCAACTCAATATGTAAAGCATGCGGGCATGGTGAAGATGTTTAGTTGCTGTTTGACCAAGAAGAATGACCATTAGAATGTGTGAGATGTGTGATCTAAGCCAGGGGTGCATAAACATTTTCAGTGATGATCCAAGGATATAAATGCATACTTTTACTTTTAGTGGCTGATGTCACTTTTATCATTAACAATTAACACTTCATTGTTAACATGCAGACAATACCCACGGTTTTAATACCTAAAAGCTAAATGAAAGGACAAAATTACTGAAATTAGCAGGCAATTAATCACAAAAAGCGTGGTGAGATTAACAGAATTTAAGGCTTTATCAATGAAGCATAGCCTAATTGGGGAAAAGTGCTCAAAGCTGCCAGACAGAAAACTGTTGGAGAAAACAAAACATTTCTTCTCATTAATGTTCGACTCATCATCAGTACGTCTCTTTTTGCTAGAATGTAGCCCAGTGGCATAGTTAGGAATTGATTTCCGGGTGGGCCTGAGCAAAAGTGGACGGGTAATTAAAAAAAAAAAAATAATAATCTAATATGCACTCCAACAGACATAACTATCAGTGAAAGCTTTGGAAACGGTTGGAAGATAGCGAGGGTAGCAACGTTATTTCAGTAGCTGGCGAGTGGAAACATAAATATGTTTTAACACTGCAAGTATTAAAAAATTAAAGGCATGTTTTGTAGATAACATAGATTTCCACTACATTACTAATTGGATGTGGTGGTTCACGGTAACTGTGTGGGCAAGGATACGATTCAGGTGGCCGTGGCTAACCCTGGCCCACCCGTGCCTACGTCAGTGGTGTAGCCTATTATCCACTTATCCATTGCCCAGTGGGAAATAAAAAAAAAAAAAGAGCTCATATTTCAATACATATTTTAAAAAGATTTTTACGTCAAAAGCGCAAAAAGACTGGATTGCGATGATTAACTAAAGCCGTTAACTATCTTATGTTGTAAGATTAATAAACAAGTAAATCGCTAGCTAGCTTATAACAAAGAATTAAGGGCAACTGTTTTCGGCGAATCTCGTGGAGTGCAAAAACAGCTACCCTTCTGGGATTTTCATGCAATAGAGTCACTAGAGTTTACAGATAATGGTGCGATAAACAAAAAAGGTCCAGTGAGCGGCAGTTCTGTGGGAAAAAAAACACCTTTTTTATGAGAAAGATCAGAGGAGAATGGGCGGACTCGTTAAAGCTAACAGAAAGGCCACAAATGCTCAAATAACAGCTGTTCACAACAATGGTGTGCAGAAGGGCATCTCTGTAAGCATAACTCATAGAACCTTGAAGTGGATAGGCCATAGCAGCAGAAACCCACGCTGGGTTCCACTCCTGTCAGCAAAGAACAGCAAATCACCAAGACTAGACGATTGAAAAAATGTCATCTGGTCTCAATTTCTGCTGCAACATGCAGATGACAGGGTCAGAATTTGATGTAAACAGCATAAATCCATCTTGGATCCCTTAATGGCCACAGTCCACCATTTTGTTCAAACGGATACTTCCAGCAGGATAATGCACCATGTCACAATTGTACGCATCATCTCAAGCTGGTTCCACAAACATGAAAGTGACTTCAGCTTACTCCAATGGCCTGCGCAGTCCTCGGATCTCAGTCTGGCGGAAGGATCGCAGCGCGAAAGTGTGGCCGAAAAATCTGCATGATATTAAATGATGGTTGATGATGAGAGCAGCCCTCAGCCCAACACCGCGTCAAACGTGGTCTCAGACATTCTATGGCCCCCATCCCTCTATGCATTATCAAATTTATCTCAAATCAATCCTATAACCATCCTCCCTTGTTACAAAATTCATAATGAATTCCAAATATCATAAAGCAGAAAGCACGGGTGTGTATGAAACAGCAGGCATTCTGTAGAAATTCACGCTGGGATTATTATACGTCACTTCATTACTGTATAGGAAGTCCACCTCAAGTGGGTGGATTCATTACAGAAACTGGAGTTATATTTTGCAATAGCGCTGATGGGAACTGAAGTTCTTTTTATCTGAGAAAAGGGGGATAGGCTGCGAGTAATTCTGGACGTTACTTTCCATTGGCAATTTTAATATATATGCACTATGAATATGACTTTTTGTCCTTCTGTGTAAAATCAATTATGTCCCAATGCCAAGACTAAATGTAATTGTTTGAATGAGGATCTGTGTGTGCTACCTAAAGCCACGTTTATCAACATGCCAGCCTATTTAACAACTACATTGCTATTTGAGTGTTTGTGATATCCTGTTGCTTAGATTAATTGTGAGAATTTGATAATGAGCAAGGCTGTTAAAAAGATGATTAACTGTACAACACCTGTAAGCAATGTAATTAGCACTTGTGGTTTTACAATGCAGAGGACAATGATTTTGCCAGGAGCATTTGATGCAGTTTCTGTATCCTGAGTTAATTGCAATGTTTGTGCTCAGAATTGTGACTTTTAATTACGTTGTCTTTTTTTAACATGCGCTTCAAATGTTAATATATTTTGTGTGATTTTTATACAACTATATTCTCTGGTAGTCACTGATTTTTAGTTGATTGTAGTTTACAGAATTACAACAGAATTAGTCACCAGATTAGCCACCAAATTGGATGAATCTAAAACTCACCCTTACCTGATTGAAAAGCACCACCAAGTCTTGGTTTTCTTTGCATTACTCATTACCATGCACCGTTCAAACACTCATGATGCATTCATGACGCCTTACAGACTACAAATGGGACTGCGTGGCCAGGCCAGGTAAGAACAAAAAACAAATGAAAGATGGCTTAGACAGGCTCGGTTCTGCAAAATTATGCTTTGTATTATTTGGATTGTATTTCCTCCCCAGAACAAAACAGTTCAGATTTGGTGAGGAGCTATTTGATATTTCCACCAAAATGGCTGCAGTAGTCGTTGAAGAGCTGAGAAAGAGCCCTGGCAGGGCAGACAGGACAGTATTTCTCTCTTTAATACACACAATAGTAATTGGGAAGAAGAATGAAGTGCACCTGCCACGCACTGCAAGCAGCCGCTCATCCCCGGCATTATTTGCATGAAAAAAAAAAGCTTCAATAAAAGAAGCATTGCAGAGAGATGAATTTTTAATCTCAGGAAGGAGATGAGATTGTGACCTGCCTCCATTTTGAAATGGACCTGAGGGGGAAATTTGTTGAGGTAGGACTGCCAGCTCCCTCCCGCAGGAGATTGTCATTGTAGTTTCATTAATTTCCCCAATATCTTGCGTGGATAATACCGGCCGAAAATTGTTCCTTCAAAAAAGCATGCGCCCCGTGAATGTGCTTTATGGAACACAATCAAAGCAGTGACAGACATTTCAGCGGGAAGGAATTATTCCCTAAAATCTAGTCTTTCAAAAGGTTAGACACTTATTTAGCTTGCATTGCCCTTGTCTGACCCAGATAATGGAGGGTATTACAAGTGGAAGTGTATGAAATGTATTCTGAAAGTAAGTAATGCTTTCATTTAGGACAGCGCGCCTCACATTCGCAGTTGAGCCGTGAGTTGCCACCGAGGGCTACACAATCAGAGCAGCTGTAGCAGAGTTATGCGGTGCATTTGCCTGTGATTACTACTCACAAAAGACAGGTTCGGTATATCCTTGTCATCTCTCTCATCCTATGAAATGATGTTGGCGTATGAAGTGTCATCGGATTCGGTACTTGAACCTACTCAAGGGGCAATGTCTGCAGCTTGTCAATGTACAGTATGTACGTATTAAGGGAAGTGTGTACTTTTCAGAGCATCACCAGAACATAGATTTCAACTGAAGGGACAGGATGGCTCACACCACAGCCAGATAAATCACTTGGAAACAACCTAAGAATGTCAGCATGAAGAGGAATTAGAATAAGCACACGGTCACAGCAGGTGGGACTCAGACATACAGCAATAAGCGAAGAAGGCAATATTGCTCACCCACTGTTTCTATTTTTCCTAGATTGCTTCCTGTATCACAATATATTTGACACCTGACATGAAGTAACACCATGCGTTTCTCACATCAGATAAAGATTTTGTGCTAACTGCGGCCCGAAGCAGCTCTGTTTACTACAGCTATCCAGCTGAACTGCTCTGAATTCATACACTGGCCGCAACTGCACACTATAAAACTCTTCTTTTTTTAATCAACCTTCTTAACTTATTAGTGCACATTTCCCAACAAATGTGCGTACGTACATGCACGCATGCATGCATGCACCCACGCATGTACGTGCGCACTCATTTTACTTCATGCTTGCAGCAGACCGATAGGTGCTCGAGAAGGCCTTGCGAGCAGAATGCGAAACTTCATCACCTGGCTTCAGACGCGCATTATCACATCTGCAACCTTCATCGCCTCATTACAAATTTGCTTTACCACGTCGGCAAAATCACCTGTGACAGGCCACTTTCCGGGGCGTGCAGTCGACAGACTCCTCGCGCCGCACAGCTCCGTCAATGTTATTTGACGTCGATAGCACTTGACGTGCACAGGTTTCGTATATTCACTCCAGAGTCTGCAGATGGCTGGGGGTCGGGCTTCTAACGCTCCTCCGGGTTATTGCTATTAACCGGCAAAGTCACCTTCATCCCCATTCACGTGTACACGTGCTCATTCAAACCTGCACGAGCACGCACACGCGCGTAAGCGAAGCCTTTTCAAGTGTGGCAAGACATGCACATGTGAGACAACATGCGTGTATGAGAAATGAAACTGTCAGTTGTATAACTACAAGCACCGTACAAGAGATTTCCCCTCAAATTTCTATTTAAGTTCTTAGTGATATCTGCCTTTTATCCAACATCATCAATGAAACGTTCTCTTTTTTAACAGTTTTTCCCCTCGGACTTGTCAGCCATAGTTACGTATGTGCTCGTAAAAGTTCATGTAGCACAGAATTTTCAGCATTGCATATAAAAATAAACATTACAGAGAATAGAATCTGTCAATCTCTAGTTGTTAAATTATTATATAGAGGGTACAAAACACTTTTTATATCTTTACTTAACTGGGTAGGCTAATTGAGAACCCAATTTATTTTTGCAGTGACAACCTGGGAAATCAAAGTGGGCAGGGAATAAAACGTGGCCAGACGTAGAGTCGGTTTTTTGTCTACTCTTTCAAACAGTGCTTTAACAAACACGAGTCAGGAATTTGGTTTAATGGACGGAAACGTCTAGAACATAGTAGCCCCATTACTGGGGCATCACCTTTTCTGTTTGGTTCAGACGGAAGAGTACCCTCTTCTGGTCAACAAACACCTCTTCCATCTTTCCAAAGAGATTTCCTAGCCAAACACGAAGCCCACACCCGCTTAGCTTCAGAATTTTGACAGGAGAAGGGTACCAGGTGGTATGGCTGCTGGCAAAAAGCAAAGTATTGCCATGCATACAGCTGCTTCAAAAAAACCCCCAGAATTCTTTGTTGTAGATTGTGTGACAGGTTATTTCTGTTACTTAACAGGTGTCCTGGAACATAGAATTTTACATTTTTCTGGCATGATGTTTTCTTAAAATTCATCTTTGCTGAAAATGTGTCTAGGTAACTATCACTAGTTCACACATGCAGAGATACTATACGATGATACTATGCTATTACCCACTGTGTGGCTTGGTCTGTTTAATCTCACACACAATGGCAGAGCCACGCCCCTTTTTCTTGATGGATGTTTCTGTAGTAAAATCTGAATTATGAGGAAAAAAAATTTTTCTCCGAGAAAAAAAAAGAAGCAAAAATCAAAAAACCTTTTATGTTTCAAAAGGACATATTTATCAGTACTTGAAAAGTATGCAGTTGTACGTTTTAAAGTCTCTGATCGGCTATCTCACTCATATAATAGATATCATATTCTATTAGTTGCATTGATCATACAGATATCAAATTCTATTATTGTACATGCTGGCAGCACAACAACAACAAAAAAGCATTTGAAAATCAACCCCATTGTTCATTAAAAACCCCACTCATTTCCAGTTAGACTGACGCAATTACAATTGTTTTCCAATTTGTGTGTTACTTTGTATTTTTCCCCTTGGAATTCGGTTCTTCTTTTCCTGAAGTGTGAATTCGCAGGAGTGTGAGAAAGGATTTGTGGTGCATCTGAGCATGTCACAAGTGCACCTGCTGGAGTCCCCACTAGGAAGTGGCAACATCTAATTATCAGGCAATTTTAAACAAAATTATGTTGCTTGTGCTTCTGTTTTAATTAGAGAGGCTTTCAGAGGTCACATGAAATGAGTTTTTAATTAGTGTCAGCCATCAGTATATTTCTCCTCTATTGAAGCCATCTCTCCCGATACCTCTTTGTAGTTAATTGGATCAGAGAACTCACAAACACACACACACACACACACACACGCACACACACAAATCACTGTCAAAAGTTTTCAGGAATGAAAGTTTATCAAACAAAGGAGAACAAATAAATATTTGAAAATATGGGAGTGCCCCTCAATTAATAAAACCACATCAACATCTTGCAAACAGTAAGAGTAAATAAACACTCACAGTTGTCTGCAAAATGAGCTTCGCCAATAAAGAGGAATGCCAGGTAATTGCAATTGCTATAAAGACCAACAATGGGTGCCGTGAATATCAGGAGTGTGCTCTGTTTGTACTGGTTAATGACACTGCAGGAGTTTGTGTCTATAGCAAGCGACAACAACCTCCATATTTGAAGGGTGCCAATATTCCCAATATTTTTAACTCCCCACCTCCTCTCCGACCCGGAAGTATGCAAAACTGCCTGAACGTTTCGAGTACAAGTATTTTCATGTACAGTATAAAATGTACCTGACATTGCAGTCTGCGTCGAGACATATGTAACCATTAATATGTAACCATTAATTAAGTACGTAATTAAGATGTAGTAATGAGCAACATTAGATTAAAACACAAAGATCTGTTTCCGAGGCACGGAGGAGAGGAGGTGGTAGTGGAGGAAAAGAGGGTGCATTTTTTGAGTAGGCTATTGGAGCGCACCAAAAGGCTTTTCCCCCCCAGTCGCTAAAGAGTGAACTGCAACGCTTGGTTGTGAAAATCAATCAATCAATCTCACCAGCTAGCTGCCCATTTCTGCTAGCTATGTACCGGTATAGCTACCTAGCTACATGATCACTAAATCTGCCCAATTTCCCAATAATTGTAGTTATTTAATGTGCTAGCCAGCTAGCTTTTCCAAACAGCTCATAACACTCAACAATACATTTCCAACAGTGACTGTGCTAACTGTAATTTAATAATACAATTTATTGCAAGTTCACTTGCGGTATTATTTTACAGCGGCAGAGCCTAAAGCTACCTAAAACTACACAAATATTTTGATGCTAAATTATGTGAATTGTGCACCGAGCGAGATCCTGAAGGCACCTCCCGGCCCAATTTTGACCTCTTTTGACCTGACACCGCCTCTCCAGTAGAGACCTGGATCATTTGGGTCCGTTCACTAAAATAATTCATAGACTCATTGACCAGTTCGTTGACGGTTTTGGAGCTGTGAATGATTAGCTTCACATTCATTGACTTCCCTTCTTCGCGAATGAGTCATGCAGTGACGGAAAACTCTCGGTGGCCGGAGAGAGATTCTCAAACTGGGTCAGTGACTTGAAATTGAAAAGCGGCCAGGAAATGAGTCACCTAGCTACTGTCCTTTGTACGTGAATTCCTACAGTAGCCTATAGCATACACTGTTATTATGCTATTCACAGATCTTTTCAAAAGATTTAGCTTAGGCTTACATTTATAGGTAAATACGTAGCCTATATCTGGACATGTTTTTACACATGTAGGACTTACTGTTAGCAAATAGGTGTCACGAGTTACTAATTCACTTGCAAACGACAAAAGGTTTTATTATATAGTCTAATCTATGGGCTATTTTATTTTATTAAAAAGAGCACAGAGACTATTTCTAATTAATGTGTAGTTTTATTGGTACAGATATATCAATTTAGTGGATCAAGCAGCGGTCATAATTTTATGACCCGCAATAAATCCATATAGCCTACAATAAAACCCTATCCGACATTCCCATATCCGACAATGCATTTGGTCCTCAATGTTGCCACCACTTTCAGTTCAGGAACGGTTGCTTTAGGAGGGGCTCGGAGAGCCCGCCCCGCTCAATCGGATCAGTGCTGTTATTTCACCCAATGGTGAAAATGGTAAAATAGGAAGAGCTGCAGCGAATGGCATGTTCGCGACTGAGAGTGGAACCAAAGAAACAAATCCTTGCTTGGAGGTGAGTCGGTTCCTTTCGTTCACCAAAAATATTTGTTCAAATTTTGTTCACGACCTACACAACACTACTCTCCTGTTCCCATATACATTATATGGTGGGATGTACTGTTGCTCAAAAAATGTATTTTAAAATTTATTTCCCTGCAAAGATGGCCCTGTCTGAATGATTAATGTTGCATTGATGCATCTTTAAACTGCCTGCTGTATGTAACATAATCATTAGAACCTTTACTTGACATATTTCAGAAACTTGATAATTTTTTTTGCTATAACTTCCCAATTTAATTAAAAAAAGCACATTCCTTAATTCTACTCTGTGAACTACCCCTCATAGGTTAGTTATTTAAAGTAGAACAGAATTAATTCAGTCATCAAATGAGCTGCATTTCATTCAAAAACAGTGCTTACTTTATGGCCAGCTAACTTCAAGAAAGGCCCACAGGAAAGCTAACCACATGAATTGATGTTAGAATTATGTCAAACAACATTGGTTTGATGGATTGCTCATTTTAATATGGATCCTGTTGATCCAGATAGCACAACAGTAAATGCAATGATCTTTTTACGCTTATCCAATATATCACCGATCCAGTATATATTGGATATATACGTATATCCAATTTGATATGTATTTGTGTTATATATTAATTTGACAATGTTATATTGTTTAACTGATATATCAAACTGGATACATTTTGCACGTATGTGGATGTATATCAAATGTACAAAATAAAAATGTTCTTATAGAAATTCATTTCTGATATATAATGTATTCAACTTTTATTTTTTTTTATTATTATTTTTTTTAAAACGATCAACCTCCCACAGAGTTCAGCCTGCTGTCACAAACTAAATATGTAGGATTCATTTGAATTTCAATTAAACAGAATAAATTTACCTGAGTCTTGTGGTACCACAGAGGAAAAATAATACAATATTCAGTGATATTATAATTCAGTCATAGATTAAGAAATCGTTCAGCACTTTAACACCAAGTACACTTGAAATGATTCCTTTCAAACACCCTCTCCCCCAAATTTAGGTTTTATCGGAATCAGATGCGACTCCACATTAAATGTTGGCCAGAATTACATTAATTTCATATTGCAACAATTCAATTGCAATTGGTTTGCTTACTGTTTGCCTGCAGAAGAATATATCTGGAAAGCATATAGGCATGACTGAGAATACTGGCATGCATAATGCTGTACTCTTGATTTAATCAAATAATTGCTTTAGAAACAAAGCATATTTTGCATCTGTTAAGACACCGACCTTTTAGAAACCAGATACAGAGCACAATGTGGTAGAAGCCAAAATGACGTCAATTAATGATGTCATGTGAGTGGTTTGTTTCCAACTGTACTTGAACACATTCACTTTAAAACAACATCAAATAATTTATTTCCAAACAAACCCGTGCTATATTTGCTTCAATATGCATCTTGATCTAATGTCGTCAATGCCTACAGTTTCACACACTGTAGCTCCAAACAATCCAACAAAAGTTTTTTGCCTGATAAACCTTTGTTTTAATACAACATTTTAAGATAAACCACATGGTGAGGAGTTAAGAGCTGTGCTACAGGACAGGAGTTTCTCTCTGGACCTGCTTTATAACACTTCAAAAAGACAAGAAAATATTATTTGGTGTCTCAAGTGCCTCAATGTACTTTTAATCTTTAATCATGGCTCATGTAATTTCAATTGATTGAAGGCCTTCCATTACTAGCGATCTTGCACACTGACTATGGCTCTACAGAAGTAAAATGGGATTTCTTGGTCATTGCCGAAAATGCTCACATGCTCCGCTGGATTAAGGTCAAACAGCAATAATATGAGTGCCATCTGTTTATTCCTCTACCTTCCTAAATTAAAGGTTTACAGATCTTCAATGGGTGTTTTGTAAATAATTTCACTTTGAGTCTGGCAAATGTTCCCAGACAAACAGAAGAGCTCGTTTCCTCAAAGCCTTCTCAAATGAGGGAAAGCAATCTTGCATGGTGTCAACAGACAGTCACCGCCATGAGAAACCTGGGCGACAAAATAAAGCCCACGTCCTCTCCCCCCACACCTTTAGTGCTAGCCAGCTCAAACCCGCAAACGCCGCAGGAACTGTGTCCCTGGAAGAGAAAGAAATACAACCAAAGAAAAACACAAGAGCCGCATGCAATTTACAAAGCTATTGCTTTTTTGAACTAATATATTACTTGTTGCTACCTGTAAATTATACAATATATAATCAAATATATAACCAATATTTCCTCAAAGGCAGACTTGACATTATTGTCCTGGATGAAAGGGGAAAATGAAACAACATCACAGCGGGGGCTTTTGGTTTCCTGTAAACAGAAAAGCAACTTCATAAAGTGGCAATTACCATGGTGACATCAATTTCAGAACATTCCAAAGCCTTTCATGAAACAGAAATGCACAATTACTCAAATAAATACGGGTGAGTCACGACGGCTGATGAATTCACTCCTGGCATCATAATTCAGTTTAATTAAAGTACCTCAGCAATACAAAATATAATTTAAACATTGTGACTGGCCTATTATTTGCAACTCTCCAAAGTCAGTATTAGCCAAGTTAAAAGCTAGAGCTAAATGATTTAATCCACAGTAACCTCAAGTGGTTTTCGCCTCATCTATATTTATGATAGCACCGCGCTAATGTCACAGAGTATATTCACACACATTTCAAATGACCTCTACTCAATTCTGAATTAAACAATGTCACTGCAAGAGCATATTTTAACAACCCTTAAATTCAAGAGCGCAACCCATCAGCCCGCATATTTCTGACACCGCATGAAGACCATGAAATAAGCAATTATTGGACCATCAAGCCTATTTAAACGGTTACTGTGCCGCCACAGTGCAAGCTCTTGTCCAGGTACTTACGGAGAAGTAACTAGAAAAAAATATACCTTACTTTTTGTGTATGGAAAATGCTTTTTCTTGGCAAACCCCACTCAGAAAATGAAGCTGGCGTGGTGTAGGAACAGGAATGCTTTTAGAACACTTGTCTTGAGCCGTGGGGGAGAGGACAAGGGAGTGGCAGCCGCTCAGGGATCAGATTCTGGGCCCCCTTTACCGAAGAGCAAGGCTGAGCGAGCGGGCGGGCGGGCGGAACCCGGAGCACTCCATTCCGTGGAGGATCTGGTCTGAGATCGAGTGACGGGTAATTCATCAAAAGCTCAGTCGTCGTGACAGGCCTGGATTTCGGCGCGTCGACCTGAAGCGTTCACCTTAGTCTCTCGTGCTTCCGCAGGTCAGAAACCCGGCCTCCTCTTTGTAGGGCTGTTCCCCTCCCCCACACACCTTTTACTTACAGTCCACGCGTATGGGAAGGCCTTATTCAGCATGCCTTCGGACCGTTACACATTTATGTTTCATATATTCTGAAGTATTCCTGATTTTGCTGGGCAGCACATTATCAGTGCCTCCGCCGCGGATTTAAACAAACAGTGCACCTAAACCACAAGACAACAACCTGTACTTAAATACGTCGCTATAATACTGATACACAGCATTGCAAAAAAAGTATGATTAAAATAATTTAAAAGGTTAAAAATTAACACACCAGGTTCACATGCAATTTTAAATCTTAAGACCATTAATCAAACACAAAGACCAACTTAACCTGAAAGTATGAAATTAGTAAGTATAAAAATACTTAACATGTTGATGATGCCATTAACATCCTACATTTATAAAATACAGGGGGCGGACAAAATATCAGAAACACCCCTGAAAAATGGCTTTAACTTTGAAGCATCCATCTAAACCACAATTACAAAAGCATCTACACAGTTGATTCCTATTAATTTGAATGCTGATTAGCAGCATGCATCTGCTTAAAAGAGGACTAACCAGCAGAACTTTGCTAGGTAAGTATCCAAAGCAAGATGAGGATACTTCCAAAGAGGCCCGAATTGCAGGTACATCGGTCACAAAAAAGGCAAATTATTTATTTAAGGTGGCAAGGGGAACAGTGTTAAAAATTATGACAACATATGCCCAACACCAAAAAACAGCATCAGCAAAAAAGAACTGTGGCCGCAAGTTAACCCTTTAAAGCCGGTGCGTTCTAATTTCAGTACAATTGTTCTGATGGTTTGACGTATAATAGCTCTGCCGTCCAATCACTGATTTTCTTTTTGAAAAATGCTAGTTACAGATGACAAAAATAAGCTACAATTTCATATCCGAAATGTGGAGCTATGTGGAGCTCCGGCTGCTGGGCGCGGTTTGGGTTTTAAACTGTTTTAACCCTTTAAAGCCAGAGCGTTCTAATTTCAGTACAATTGTTCTGATGGTTTGACGTATAACCATCAGGGCATGCACTTACTGTTATCTTACTGAATTGATACAACCGGTGCCCCGCTATCCGCGGTTGTATCAATTCAGTAAGATAACAGTAAGTGCATGCCCTGATGGTCCTCCGTGTCGTGCTCTGCAATGACCCTCAGCACCCTCCTTCTCTTCAGGGACTGTATCAGATGGCTAAATGTCCATCTTTTACTCTTTTTAATACATCTGGATGGGTTTATGTTTGGAAGAAACCTAAGGAGGCATTCAATCCACAATGTCTGTTGCCAACTGTTAAGTATGGTGGTGGTTCTGTAATGGTACGGGCAGCCATTTCATGGGGCTCATTGGGTCCAATGATTGCTCTCCATGGACATGTAACGGGCAAACAATATGAAACCATTTTACAAGACCAGGTGCACCCTATGGTGCAAACACTGTTCCCTCATGATTTCCCCATATTCCAACATGATAAAGCCCGCATACCCACTGCTATAAACATTAAAGAATGGTTCCAAGAACACGACGATGACGTCAAATGCCTTCCATGGCCTGCACAATCACCAGATCTAAACATAATTGAACCTTTATGGGAAGTTCTGGAGCACAGAATGCGAACTAGATTTCCACCTCTTTCATCGCTCAAAGAACAGGAAACTGTCCTTCTTGAACAATGGGCCAATATCCCCCTACACACAGTTCAGAAATTGTATGACAGCATTTCTAGAAGGATCAAAACTGTTTTTAAGGCAAAGGGTGGGCCTACTCGTTATTATTCACTAGATATTCAGTTTTTGTAGGCGTTTCCGATATGTATGTGAAGCACTCAATGAAGCAGAGGTCTTTATCATCTTATATGCACATTTTACTCATCCCCACCTTTTTGGCTTTACAAACCATGAACATGTGAGATTAAACATTCAACATATTGTGACAGAAAATTAATAATTAAAAGGCAGTCATGCAAAATCAACTGCAGAGAAAATACAAGAGAAACATGGTCATTGCTTTCCTTGAAGCGTGAGCACACAACCCCATGCACTATACGAGTACCTAATAAAGATGCCGACCCAGGAACTGCCATTCACCTGTCGAATGTGTTAATCAGCTTTCTTAACAACTCTCTTTTTCTCAAAAATGATCTGCGTCTAAGTCTGTATATAACAGACTTAAAGGGATAGTTCGGAATTCTGGACATAATGTCTCAATTACGACTTACCCATGATGTAGTTGATTGATAGAAACCATTTTCAGCTAATTTCATGCTGTCCCTTCTTTTGGACAAACTACTCCCTTTTTCTCAAAAATGATCTGCATCTAAGTCTGTATATTACAGACTTAAAGGGATAGTTCGGAATTCTGGACATAATGTCTCAATTACGACTTACCCATGATGTAGTTGATTGATGGAAACCATTTTCAGCTAATTCCATGCTGTCCCTTCTTTTGGACAAACACACGTTGCTAATGCTAGCGCAACTCTATGGCAACCGGTAGCATCCACTACAAAATGCACTTAAACACTCCACAGTGCACCCAAAGCAAATAAAATACGACGACAGTCTATCGTTTACGTTGCCTACGAATGTAGTGCCGGCACTGTTCGACTACAACAACAAAGAAGAGTAACAAGTTGCAATGGGCACGTTCGCTCCGCCGCCGTACTTCCACAGAGAATATTAGGTCAGCACAAAGTAAAGGATTCAACAATAGTTTGACTTCAAAAATGATGGTATAAACACTCAAAATAACCCCGATAGACTGTCGTCGTATTTGATTTGCTTTGGGTGCACTGTGGAGTGTTTAAGTGCGTTTGGTAGTGGATGCTACCGGTTGCCATAGAGTTGCGCTAGCATTAGCAACGTGTGTATGTCCAAAAGAAGGGACAGCATGGAATTAGCTGAAAATGGTTTCCATCAATCAACTACATCATGGGTAAGTCGTAATTGAGACATTATGTCCAAAATTCTGAACTATCCCTTGAACATTAAAATATGTAATGCAATACAACAATGGTCCTTCCCCATACAGGCAAATTCTGTTCACTCGTGGAGCAACGCTAAATAGACCAGTACGAATACATCAGCAATGAAGAGAAATGCTGCTGAAGTTTCCGACAAATGAAAAGGCATGGTTTCACTCGAGACTTGTCAAGTATTCAAATTTATTAAATCTCTCAGAGACCTGTTACAGTTTACGAAAGCATTACACTGATATTTTCACACGTATTGACAACATTCAATAAATCCCCAATTAAATTAAACGAAAACCATGTCTTGGATTAGTCGGCTGGTATTGATTTAGACCTGGTATTGAATTAGAAAATTATCATGAGAATGCTTTGTATTCAAGATCCTTCCATATGATAGAATTGTGGCATTTTTGCATATTGTTCAAAAAATAATTGGTTATATGATTGATATAATTCCAAACTAAAAATACTTGCCAAAAAAATAAAAAATAAAAAAAATTACTTGATATTTATTGCCACTTCCATGTTTTAAAATAATATCTGGTGTTAAATTAATGGTTAAAGTAAAGACCACCATGATCACCATTTGTGACATCCCTTACCATATTTTAAGGCATCAAACACCAGAATTATTTCTGCAATAAGGCAAAATAATAGCTAGAATCTTATTACAAAGCAACGACATATTTAAAAAAAAAAAAAATTTAAACAAAAGTCAGTTTCATTTGATGGCACGATTTCTTTTTGATTTTACATACAGCAAAGCCCTCACAGCATACGTAGCAAATAATTCAAAAGTGAGACTTTGATATAATTTCACAGTGATGGCAGAAGCTTATGCGTTTAAAAATATACCAAAGGCATTATTTGGCCTTTGCGTTTTGCCTGCAGCTGAGGAACAGTACGTTTTCTGTTCATTTTGACAATGCCTTGCTCTTTGAGCCTCATGCCGACTGACATCTCGCCGTCTGTAGAATTACTCCATGTAGAGAGACAATGCAAGCCATTATCTGAGTTCAGCATTCAGAATGCAGGCAATATACTCTCAGGTAAGAAAAACAGGTAATTATTCAAGGTGACATTTTAATTTAAATCAAAACAGGAGTGGCTCTGAGACCGTCTGGAATGGGGTCACACGAGGAAGCGTGAGGCGTGATGGTGGGGTACATCACTTCTTTCTGATGCTGGCCACAGCTTTCTTGGCGGCGTCATCCAGGTTTTTGGCTGACGTGATGGGCAGTCCACTCTCGCTCAGGATTCGCTTGGCTTCCAGCACGTTAGTCCCTGTACAAGAGGAACGCCGTTAAGGTACAAACCCCAATTCCAGAAAAGTTGGGACAGTATGTAACATGCACATAAAAGCAGAAAGCAGTGATTTGTAAATTCTCTTTTACCTATATTTAATTGAAAACAGTACAAAGAAAAGATATTGAATGTTTTACATTATCAACTTTATTGGTTTTTGCAAACATACGCTAATTCCGAATTTGATGTCTGCAACACGTTCCAAAAGTTGGGACAAGGGCAAAAAAGACTGGGAAGTTCAAAAAACAGCGGTTTGGAACATTCCACAGGTAGGCAGGTGATGCTATCATGACTGGGTATAAAAGGATATCAAAAGAGTCTTGATATCCTATTTTCAGGTACTCTTACAGGTACAAGCGATACTATAACCTTTCTGCATTTGAATGGATCTCTATGGAAATTGGGGGGTGAGCTGTAAACTGCTTTAGTCTGTAAATTACATGTCCTAAATGGAATTTACCATAATGAAAAGACTATTTATGTGACATTAAAATCAACACACACTCAACTAGAATGGTACTCAGAGAGATGCTACATCCGCGCATGTGCTAATCTCGACCCGAACGTAATATGCATGGAGCTAAAATTTTGATCTTACACTGTGAAGGCGGGCATTGACCGATTGGGGAAATAATTCAAGATTCATTGCCCAACTGTCAACATTTCCATAAAGTTTAATCACAATCGGAGTAGAATTGTTTGACTTATGGATGATAGGGACACAAACACAGACAGACAGACACACACACAGACAGGAGCGAAAACAATACCCCCTGCTTGCGCTACGCACGCGGGTGTAATAATAAGAGTAGGACCTGAACAGCACTAAAAGCAGATAACCATCAAGGGTCTGCTGTATCAAACGAGCCTCAAACCATCACTCTGCTGCCAGATATGCAGTAGACATGGATGAATCACTTGAAGGGTTGTTTCTCCTGACTTATTTTTCCATAGAGTTCAATAGGAAAATGAGTCAGGAGAAACAACCCTTAAAGTGATCCATCCATATCTACTGCATATCTGGCAGCAGAGTGACGGTTTAAGGCTTGTTTGATACCTCAGACCCTTGATGACTTACAGCCTTTAGCCAACCATGGGTTCCATACTACTACTATGTACCAGAACCCAAGAAGTGAATATCTAATGGAATACACTGCAATGGTTATCTGCTTTTAGCGCTGTTCAGGTCCTACTCTTATTATTACACCCGTGTGTGTAGCGCAAGCAGGGGATATTGTTTTTGCTCCTGTCTGTCTGTCTGTGTTTGTGTCCCTATCATCCATAACTCAAACTATTCTACTCCGATTGTGATGAAACTTTGTGGAAATTTTTACAGTTGGGAAATGACCTGAATCTTGAATTTTTTCCCCCAATCGGTCAATGCCCGCCTTCAAAGTGCAAGATTAAAGTTTTAGCCCCATGCATATTACGTTCAGGGTCGAACGTCACATAAATAGTCTTTTAATCATGTTTAATTCCATTTAGGACACTTTTTGTTACCAGACATTTAAGGTTAATCTGATAATGTAATCACAACATTTATATTGATTTGCAAAAATGCTATTTTCTGTTAGCATCCCAAGTTGCAGTACCATACACACCAACAGCACAGACACCGGTATAGTACCATACACACCAACAGCACAGACACCGGTATAGTACCATACACACCAACAGCACAGACAACGTTATCGTGTCATACACCTAGGCCACAGTCACTGTTGTAATACCATACATACCAACAGCACACACAAGACCACATACTGACACACATGCACAACACATTGACAAAGACACAAAAAAATTTAAAAAAAGTAATTACCTAGAAAATATCACCTTTCACAAATAAGTGCACTTATTCACTTTTTCAACTGAATGCGTTCGGGCCGCAGGAAAAAACATGCTCGACACATTCAGATGAAGGAGATTAGCGGTCGTCAGGGTTTCAGGAAATCATATGTGACGTGGCGTGGAGTGTGCCGGAGTCT
The DNA here is from genome assembly GCA_029718625.1 of Synaphobranchus kaupii. Classification (NCBI taxonomy): domain Eukaryota; kingdom Metazoa; phylum Chordata; class Actinopteri; order Anguilliformes; family Synaphobranchidae; genus Synaphobranchus; species Synaphobranchus kaupii. The sequence goes on from CM056380.1 coordinate 100,551,337, forward strand.
CACGCCGTCAGGCTGCTGAGTGCAGCTCATTACAGCCGGGGCGATGGCGGAAACGAGAGCGGATTAACCGGGGGGGTGGGGGGGGGGTGGCTGTCAGTCACACTCCATAACACCCAACGCCTTTTTTCGGGGAGAGAGCGAATGCTCTCCGCCACACGCCACAGCCTGGTCACAGTACAGAGCCATTCATCCCCCTCATTATTCCACCGCCGCACCGACCGTGGAGCCGCGATACAATTAGACACAGCACAATTCTGTGTAAACTATGAATACGAAAAAAGGTTCATTAGAGACCGGAGGGCGAAGTTCTATTTCTGTCTGGGGCACTGCTGTTGAACGCTGTAGCTAAGTTTCTCCAGGAAACAAACGGCAGCTGTACGGCAGCACAGGTGGCCCATGTTGCATCTCGCTCTGTTGAACTGAACGGAGCCGAAACGAAGCAGAATCGGCTCGTCTCCTCGGAGCGTTTTTTTTTTTTTTTTTTTTTGCTTGCAGCTTCCTGCCTGTTGCCCTCGTCCGCTGACGTGCGCGTCGGCTTCTGCGGAGGCAATTGCCCGGGAAGGGCAAAGCGGAATCGCGGCTCGCTCAAACGAGTATCAGTTAGCAGAAGCGCGCCGATAAATACGCGTTCCGCCGATGCGAGTTTCGAGGGCCTTTGAGGAGCTGGGCTCCTGTGCTGTGGGGGGGGGGGGCGGGGCTCACACAGCGTAGCTCCACCGGGCTGGGCGCCGGTTCGCTGCCGCCCTTCGCCGGGAGGAGAGCGCGCCGTTCCGGTGAGCTCCGCGGCGCAGACGACAGCATCGGCGCAGGGCAGGCAGCCAAACCGGCAGCGTGGGGGGAAGGGAGGGAAGTCAGGAACGGCGGCGGCGGTGGGAGGGGGAGGGGGAGGAGGAGGGGGGGACGCGTGCGACCTCGCGCGCACCCACTCGTTTCCGGGGAAACAGCTGTCGACCGCGTGTTCGCCAGGACGGCGATTTCACAGGTGACGGAGTCGCCGCGGGAGGGTCGGCGAACCGTCGGCCTCTCTCTCTCTCTCCCGCTCGGAGCGGCGCCTAGGTTACGCCAGGTTTATTCATGAGGGGGCTGTCACGGAGGGCTACCGGGCCCTGCCGCAATCGCACATCTTTGCTTCTGTTAGTAGATAGCATCCCCTCCCCAATACACAGCTCTGTGCATGTGCCCACCATTAGCGCTCAGTGCATACATTCCGCATTTACAGCAGATACCCGAGGTAAATACATTTCTATACGTGAACAAATACATTCAACACACACACACACACACACACACACAGACATGAACACACACACACACACACACACACACAGACACAGACATGAACACACACACACACACAGTAGGGCGCCAGGGTGATATTTGGCATGTGCTGTGTGTTACAGAGCCTGCATTTGGAAGGGGCGCGGCGCTGTGAAATTCTCTGCCTGCTTGTTCGCTGGAGTGCAATTAAGATTGTGTGCGGTATCTGAAATCTCGCAAGCCCGGGCGCTGCAATCAATACGGCTTTCTTTCTGCCTGCACTCAACGACTAATATTTCATCGCTGTGTATTCATTCATCTGTTGAAATAAGTAATTTTAAACGCCATGTCTTCAGCAGAAAGGATCAATTGAATAATTTAATTAGCATGGCACAGGGCCAATGTCAGTCACAAAAACAGTGGATCGAACGCTAGATCGATTATATTACAAATACTCCCAAAAATACAAAGTCCACCTGCCTGTCTCGGTCTTTGGCTATGCTATTTTGAAAAGGAATAAGCTCATATAGACATACATCACAGAGAGAATTAGGGAGCCAACCTGTTAAATAGCTTTAATAATATATAAGTAATACATTAGATTTAGTGTTCAATCAGATACACGACAGTGAAAAAAATTCTCTGCACATTCCTATTGAAAAAAAAAAACAAAAAAAACTTTGCCCTTTGAAGTATCAAACTATATGCCAAAAAAAAATCAACTTCTATGCATTTAAAAATTCAGAATTTATTTTTGATTCAATGCATCATTTACCATAGTGAAAGAAGAGAGCAGAGACTCAAACGCTAGGCATGTACCCCTGCCACCACTAGGTGCTGCCAAAGCCCTACTTTGAGCCTCTGTCAGCTCGACTCCCTGCCTAAAACCTCCAAAGTGTAAGCCCATGCCTCCCAAAGCCCTGCTCCGCCCCCATGCCATCTCACGCATTACTTATTGGGACACATGATTAGGATTTTTAAACATTTTTCTCACAATATATTCAATTACATATCAGTTAATTCATTCAATGGGACATCTCAGCCAGCAGCATGTCCGTTTGTTTTATATTCTGTATGGCCTGCATGTTTTCAATAAGAACTGCACAATTCAAACTGCGCAACATAAATCAAATTGTCAAAAAATATATATATTATTAGAGGGCCAAATGGGTGTGTGTGTGTGTGTGTGTGTGTGTGTGTGTATGTTTGTGTGCCTGTGTGTGTGTGTGTGTGTATATGTTTGTGTGCCTGTGTGTGTGTGTGTGTGTGTGTGTGTGTGCGTTTGTGTGGTGGGGCTTAGGGTGCATTACAGTATCTGTCACCGTGGCTCATCACTCAGATTTTAGACTAAAGCAGTTCAAATTGTGAAACGTAGAACTGAAAGCTTCCCACAGACCCACACTCAAGTTTAGCGCTTCTAAGGCTTGTGCAACAAAGGCAACCTTTCTGCAAGGTGGGCCTTTGTTGAAGCCACCCGAAGGAGACCTAACTTGTAAGGACATTGTCTGTGCCACAACCAGCAGGCAGCACTTGGGAGCATTTAAACAGTGTGCAGGATGTTTCCCCTCTCTGAAAAGGGAGAGTCACAACAATGCCTTTTCACTAAACGAAGCCACTAAGAATAGCAATGAGGTCCGCTACAAGGCTGGATGACACCCCAAAGCACTCACCTACAAGGGAGGCAGGAGGAAACCCCCCCCCCCCCCCCCCTCTCCCCATTACAATTCAAATTTAACTGCTTCATTTGCATGCCACGCTTGTGCTGTGCATATTGCCCGAGCATAGCAACTAAGAACAGAAAGCAATAATCGGTTTAAGTTTTAACCGGATATGGCAGGTCAGTCTGAGGGAAAACGCGTAAAAATACGAGCGCTGAGAAGTACTGAGCGCAATGGGAATAATAATGCTAACAACAATAGCCGTAATAATAATTAAGAACACAGAGCGTGATTTATTTACACTGGCTTCAGCAGTCACTACGCTCCCAGGCTTCTGCGGTTTGTTGTGCTGCCAAAAACACAAAGCTCCTCTCCTCCCCCAGGAACATTCCCGTTTAAATACAAAAAAACAAACAAAAAAAAAGGCAGAGATGGAAAAACACTTTTTTTTTGTTTTCATTTTGGAGAACATCGTTTCTCTAATTTCTTCGTTTTTCCTCGGGCTTTTGCTTCAAAACCCCCTGCTCTTAATCTCCACATGGTTGCCATGTGGGCAGTCGGTCCCCCTCAGAAGGGCCGTGAGTGTGAGCGTTCGCTTTCTCGATACTTTCCTCCCCAGTTTAAAAACGGTGCACTGTCTTTCTAGGACAGCGCAGGTAGCCGCCCCAGAAAGGGAGCGGGCTCTTTCTGCTTAGTGCTTTAGTGTGGGCTTCCCACTGTGGCTCCCTTTGTCTTTCCCAGTGCGTGCCGTAGCTCCGTTTGTGTTTTGCTATCATTAGTTGCCTCTTGTTTTTTTTATTTTTTTTATTAAGGAAGTTTTTGTAGCTATTGTGCTGTCCTGAGGCTGATTTGTGTTTGTGATCTCTCCCTGCGTGCGGCCTGCTGCTGCAGCTTGCGTCTCCCGTCCGCTCTTGGCAACAGATAGCTCAATTACAGCCGTAATGATGCTGCCGGGGCTCGCAGCCTGACCTTGGGATCAACCGAGTTTTAATCAGGTTGGGAACACTGCGATATCGTCAAAATTTTCCTCCAAAAGAGAAAATTGCCTCTACTTGGGAAGACCGGAGCGGAATGAGTCATTAATTGCAAATCGATAGGAAAATAATCACTTTTAAAAAAAACTTTAAAAAAAACGGCCTTTTATCAGCGGGCCGCCTTGGATGATCCGGGTGGTAGGTTCCGGAAAACAGGCAGTACTCGGTCACTGACCACGCCTCGCACTCGGCTTAACCCCTTCGGCCCTCCCGCGCGGTTGCGGAAAAGGCTTCTCCGACAGACGCGGGCACGGTGTGTGTGCGTGTGCGTGTGCGCGTGCGCGTGCGTGCGTGTGTGCGCGCGTGTGTGTGCGCGTGTGCGTTTGCATGTGGACGCCTGCACGAGTGTGTAGGTGCGTCTTATGAGCACAGGTTTCATTCTATCACCAGAGAAAGCGTTCTCGTGAAATGCCCTTGTACCGTTCTCACACCCTCACGCAACCTCACACGCAAATACGGACGTGTACACGCTTGCGGCAGTGCATGTGTGAAGACAGCATGCAACCGAGTGTTTATCAAATCACATCACATGTAGTCATCACCAACTTACAATATTACATACAATATCGCAAACGATATTTGATTGGCAACCCCCAATCTAATTAGAATTTAGTGAGAGAGAGAGATGGGGGAAAAAAAAACAAAACTATGTGAGCACAAATGAAGCAAGCTTTGGTTTCCAATTTATAACAGAACACATAAGCCCCGCTTGAGCCTCTAGCTGAACAGCTTGCCATTATTATATCAATTGTGTAGGGACTGGTGTCAGGAAATCTGCTTAAAGCCAGATGCAGCAGATTGATTCCAAGCGATCCCTCTTATGAATGCCCTTTCTCATGGCTGTTAGAGTTAAAACTTGGATTAAATACTCCTACGGCCCTATTTTACTGGGCTTGGCGTTCCGCGTACGGACGGTGCGCTGAAAAGATTAATTTATTTGGGAAAAGAACGCTGCTAATCACGTGACACAGGAAAACAAATGGCTCCGCCCGGTCCTCTACGTGCGCAGCAACGACTTGCATGTTAAATAACGAGATAACGTCCGCGCATCGGCGAGGCAGCTGCTTTCCCGATAGGATTAAAGAAAACGCACGGCCACATATGGGACGGGAACACGTGCCCGACTCGTGACGGAGCCTGGCCAGTTCCACATCAGACGCTCTCTGGAGGGAGTACACTGGACTGCAGGGGTGGTCTTTCTCAATCAATGAAACGAGGATATGAAACGCGTTCTCCCTGTCCCGACAGGAACAGAAGAGCGCACTGACCGGCCCTGTGTGCTAGTCTTTATTGTAATGAGATGACCCACACAGCCTGTCAAAACACATATTCAGCACCGCTTTCCTCCTGAAATAAGGAACAGTTTTGGCCCTTGGCTTGGCTTTCTCCCCAAAGACACAGACAGACACTCACACCCGTGTGCACAGACACAAAAACACCCACACACAGTCTATAGGGTTTCACATGAACAGCGGCGGAGCGGAATGTCTGCCGTTCGGTACTGCGCCTGCAGGGATTAAATGACTGAACAACACGTGTGCATCCCGCAAAATAGCACAATGAGAAAAACCACGGCAGACAGTCGCAACTTGGGGTGCCTTCGTGTCTTTTAAACGTACTCGCATTTAAACTCCGAAATGTTCACGCCGAATGCAGACGCGTCTCAAACCGTGCGAGTCAAACGTACCGATCGTTTCGCTCGCGACGCGGTTGACGGTAACCCTGAAAAGTCAGCGCATTACCGAACAAATGAAGCACTGTAAGCTAATGCAGTAGAGGTTTCCCGGACTCCCCCAGGACACGAGAGTCAGCTGTTTTCTGCCAATTATCCTAATGACCAGATGGGACGGGACGACAGACCCGTAGCCGGGGCCGCGGCACCTCGTTAGAATGCACAGGTGAGGGGTCCCGGTGATGGCACACGTCCTCAGCACCCCGCGCTCTGGACGTGAGGCGAGTGACAAGCAGCACCCCCTCCGGCGGATCCTGAAGCGCGTCAGGAACGAGCGTACCGCCCCACGTCCCCGTCGTCGAGAGATCGAACCGCGTGACGGAACGTGTCCTTTTCCCAGCTCCCCGTGGTGATGGGCATGAACACTATTTGTAAGCCATGGCTTGATGATGCTGGCCTTCACCTCGCAATGTACGGCCGATCGCATTCTCAGCTCGTCCAGCGGGGGGCGTAGAGCCCCCCCCCAGGACCTCTGCGACACCCTCCCCCCGTACCCACCTTCCAGGCGGACCACCAGGGGCACCTTCAGTTCCAGCTCCCGGCACGCCTTGGTGATGCCGTTGGCGATGATGGCGCAGTTCACAATTCCCCCGAATATGTTCACCAGGATGGCCTCCACCTGCGGGAGGACGAAGGGGGGGGGGGGGGGGTAAGGGAGGAGATGAGGGGGAAGGAGAGGAGAGGAGCGGAGAGACAGAGGGAGACGGAAAGGAGTGTAGGAGGTGGGGGTAGAGGACAGGAGAGGAGAGGAGAGGGGCTCGTTTAGCGCAGGAACACAGCACACATTCGTGTTTGTCCCAATACCGTCCCAGCCCTGAGCAGCTCCACTGGTCTCACCCCACACATCATTAGCTTACTCATCTGACCAGCCAGGGAGGGGACCGTTATAAAACCTAAAACACTGGAAAGATCACAGTAATAATCCATACTGGGCTGTGCAGTATATTAATCTTTTAGAAAATAAATGGGCTATTCCGTTCCAGGAAGGCCCTTGAGCGTGCAGGCTTTTTATCTCCACCAATTACCCTGGCTTAATAAGCTAATTAGCTGTACACCAGCTCCAGCTCGCTTGACGATGGAAAAAAAAAAAGTTTTACGCAGGGACACAACCGTGTTCGACAGTGCGTACTCCTCGACCGTGTTGTCCGCGCATTGGTTCAAGCCAAAACAAACGGACAACTGTATGAGGCGACCGCAAATAGCAATCTAGGGCTTGGGCTGGCGGTTTCATCAAGAACAGTCTGTGAAGAACTTCACAGAGAGGGAAACGACGGTTGGCGGTTCCTTTATTTTGCCAGTAACCTGTATAGATATTGTACAGTCCTAAAAGCAATGCCTCGAAACCACCCGATTGCTTTCCTGCTGGGCCGCCATGTTAGCTTGAATTCCATGAAACTAGCAGTTGACATGTATATCATACCCATGACAGAAGGCATACTTGATGTGCCCGACAGCATTTTGAGAGATAAAGAGCAGAAGGAAATGCAACTGAACTCCAGCCAGCAAATAAGGAGTTTGGAGCACGAGGTCAGAATTGAACAAGTGTCAAGGATGGCCTGAGTCTCTCCCCGTCTTAGCTTCCGGAACAGCTCTCCGGAGGCACAAACAGTTTAGCGGCCCGAAATACATTTTCTGACAGATGCAAGGAAATTTGGGCCGAATGCGACTAAACCGCAAGGCGGATGCGTGTATTACACAGAGACGAGCGGGAAGGGAGCCTACTGCAGCCATTAGCCATAAACCAAAATGAAGAGGCAGGTCAAAAGTGAACATGTGACCCCCATACCTCTCCTGTCTGAATGATGAATTTACGATGAGTACAGAATGGGACAGGCACAAGGGCTTTCTGATTTTACTGCAGCACTCTCCTGCCAGGGCCCTTCTTCCAGGATGAGAGCACTGCCGGCTCCGATAACACAACTAAGGCACATCTTGTAATGCTTCAACCTGCTTAACACTTTTGATATTGGCTGAAATTGAATAAATAAACAAGCGACAATTGACAGAAATTTTTTTTTTTTTTTTAGAAGAACTGTATTTAAAAAACATGAAACATCCTAAATAAACAGATGACAAACAACATTTTCAATGCATTTTAAAATATTCTTGTGTGTAGCAGCACTCAATTATGTCATTCTCATTATATACAGAAGCCGGATGTCAAACGATATTTTGTTCCAGATTCAATTCCTTACTATTCCACCCATATCGGAGAATTCTGTATCTCATCGAGTACTAAATCAGTAAGCAGTCAATCAATAAATGTATCAACCAATTAAAAATGTATGTCGCTGTCCATGTTTACATTTTCAGCTAAAATAGGAGGAGCAGGCTATGTTTTCCAGGGGGGGAAAAAAAAAAAGCCTTTTCACTAAACGAAGCCACTAAGAATAGCAATGAGGTCTGCTACAAGGCTGGATGACACCCCAAAGCACTCACCTGCAAGGGAGGCAGGAGGCAGGAGGAACCCCCCCCCCCCCCCCCCTCTCTCTCCATTACAATTCAAATTTAACTGCTTCATTTGCATGCCACGCTTGTGCTGTGCATATTGCCCGAGCATAGCAACTAAGAACAGAAAGCAATAATCGGTTTAAGTTTTAACCGGATACGGCAGGTCAGTCTGAGGGAAAACGCGTAAAAATACGAGCGCTGAGAAGTACTGAGCGCAATGGGAATAATAGAACATTCAGGGAAAAAAAAGAAAAAAAAAAGAACATTCAGTCCATAAGAAGTTAATTGGGAAACAACTTGGAACATCTTCTCTGGCAGTTGCCAAAAACTCCTGGAAACAGTCCAAAACATGTTGCCTTATTGCCTTAGGCTGAATGTTGTGTTGAGGGCAAAGTTGAGACAAAACAATGGAATGAATTGACCACACATGGGTTAATTGAACAACACGGGTGTAAGCTCTTCTGGGCTCAGTAATAAGTAAACTTGACTAAAATGAATAACTAATTTAGATCTAAGGACTAAGTAACCCTAATAGTGTGTTTATAACTCTCCCCCACTTCCTGTAACTACAGATTGCAGACAAATTTTACCTCCTAATTGCTCAAACAGTTATTAATGCTAGGTTTGTTAAAATCTTGAACACAAGATTAGCTAAAGGCCATCGCAAGATACTGTGTCATTTAAAATCCTAAAATGACAAGCAATCCACATGGACAGAGAAAACGGTTGCTGTAGCGCCTGCATAGGATTTACTGTAGTCACCGCATTAACAATCACAAGCACATATCCACTGAAGATGATGAAACGGAACTACACGCAAATTAACATTTCACTGCGCTACTGGGCGGCTAGGCTGTATGTGAAAAGCCACGTTCCGATCACTGAGTTCTCCCAGACCCCGGGTTAGATATGTGCAATAATCAGCCATGTAATTACTCCAGGCAGTTTTCTGAAAAGTTAAGCATAAGATGACAGGCTTAATTTTGCAGATTTATTTATAATCTCCTCTAATCTGTCAGTCGTGCTGCAGAGGGCATAAGCACTGGATTCTGTAGTAATGATATTTACATTGCGCCAGCACAGGAGCCTCCACAATTTACAATGACTCGTGTCACCGGCACTCTAGAAGGCGACTTGTTTTCCTCTCCAATTAGGAAACACGCAGCTGATCTGAAAACACACGGTTTGTTTACAGAGAGACAGAGACGCAGCTGTCTACTTGTTGGTGCTTAGCATTTCCAAGTCACCTTTATAAAGAATATTATTCTTTTTGATAGACTCACACTGAATTGTGATGCAAAATGAGTACACATTTTAGTAATATCTTCCAAAGGCTGGTTTTTGGGATGACAATAAAAACAAAAACAAAAAAACAAAACTCATATTTCACCTAAGAGTAAATGCAAATCCAGTGACATTTCAGGATTAAAGCCACCACCGGAACATTTGACTTCCGTCTCCAGAGCTGCAAAAAAAAAAAAGGCCATTTTCTACTGAACCCATCTCCTTGCTGACAAATCCATACATCAGACATCAAGATGTCTGCTTTTCAAACAATGATTCATCAGGTGCCAGGTTGGGTTAAAGCCACGCTTTGGGTGAGAGCGCAAGACAGATAAAATAGTAATCCCTCCACAAACAGCACCAGGCACATCTCAAACACACATCCCGCACGCTGAAAATGTGTTTTTCACAATACTGCTTGAACAGACACTTTGTGCAACATCTTCCCATTGGGGAATTCTCTCCTTCTCTCTCTCTCTCTCTCGCTCTCCCTCTTTTAAAATATCTGTTGTGTTGCCATCGGTATTAACTGCACAAGCTTCAGTGTGCGTGTGAAAGGCGGGGGTTGCTGGCGAGGGCTGTCTGCATTTGCATTAGCGGGCCATCGTGCCTCTCCGCTCTGCAATTTGTCAGTTTTGGGGATGAGTGAAACGTCTCTAACAGTTAGTGACAGGCAGGCGTTGGACGCGCGGCGGCACCCGAGCCAGGGCCTCCTGAATGAGGCGGGATTGAGGAGGGGGGATTTGATCTGCTCCCGTTCGCCTCCCACTGATCTCAGGCTATCTACATGAAGCGCAAAAATTAGGGTAGAGGACTCCTTATCTCACTCCGGCACAAATCACGACGTCGATGTGTCTGGCGTGAGATCTTGAGACTAACTGGCACTAGGGAAGATCCCAGAGGCAGGGATCACATGATAATATGTTCACATACAATGCTGTAAATGTACGGCTTACTCTGGGATATAGATTGGAAAAAAAGATTTTTATGCTCCTCTAATTTATTCACGACGTGGTGTAAGAAAAAAAAAAAAACAACGTTTCGGCACACAGTACCTTCGTCAGGGTTTACTCTGGGATATATCCATCTGCTTCAACACATTCGGAGCTTGCTGTGAAAGAACTAATGACAAAAACCCTGCTGTAACCAACTGAAAAACACACCACACTAATCCCTTTTATATTTTGGCTTAAAACCGGCAAACAAATGATAATTTTTCCACCATTCGGTTTTGGTAATGCCGTTTACGGCAATCAGACTGCGAATAAATCACCTGTGAAATTCTTCACAGGGTTAAACCGATCATTGAAAAACCCTGCGCTTGTAAATGAATGCGAGCGGTCGGACCCTGTAGAGGGAGATAGAGCTTTCACTGACGGCCACTCTTCATCACTGTCATCCCAGATTGACACCTGACACTGCCCACATTTCCCCGCGGTTACACCATCACCCGCTGCAGCGTTCTCTTCTCGAAGGTACAGCGCGTTAACGCGCTCAGTCAAAAGGCTGTTTTCTGCCCGTTTTCCCGCTGCTTAACCCCTTCAAACCTGCACTGCAATCACAGATTAGCGGAGTCCCGTGGGTCACGACGCTGCGCTGGCAATCAGAACGGACAGCATGAAGCTAACGCCTCTGGGAATGGGGGTGTGGGGGACACGCAGCCCTCTGAGTGAACGGCACGGGGGTGCCCAATCTGGAATCGGAAGGTGAGGAGGATCACGGAGGGGCGTTTTAAATTTAACTATTCTTTATTTTCGTAGCAGGCACCATTAAGCGCTAACACATCTTAGGTTTTTAACATGTACTGTGAGTTTAAAATGGTAGATATTCACTGCGCGCACCACATGACGCACGGGCACATCTTATGGTTGGATTTGGGGTCACGGGCGATGCACGGACGGTGTTGTAAGGCCGGGCCCGGAGGGGTGGATCCTCGCTCGTCTCTCTTCTCCCTGGTGCGGTTGCACTCGGTTCAGAAACCACACTCACCGGGCACTGAAATCTGTCGATACCACCCCCCCCCCCCCTCCCCCCCCCCCGCTGCGAAGCCCCTCCCCTCCCATCAGGCCATCATCAACACTACCACACTCTGAGGGAGTTCATTTCTCAACGAATATTAAAGATGAGTCCATTCCCCCTGCAGATCAGTCTCCAACAAATCAGGGGGAAGGGGTGGGTGGGAAATGGAGTTTCGGGGGCCACCGGAGCGCCGAAGCACGGAAGACGCTTCTGAAGCTATGGCAAGACAACAGAAATTGATTAAACCGACCGCACGTGTTACTTTCTGGTTTTGTACGGTCACACCACAAGCGACAATCAGGCCTGTCAAACCGGCGCTTCGGACCACGTTCCGTTTACCCCCGCGGTCTATGACCGCATCCGCGCGCAGTTTCCTCCCCGCGGCGAGAGACAATTGACACGAGTCGTCGTGTGGTTTTCACGGATAACGATTGCGCCGTTCTGCTGTGGGGGGTTAGTGCCGCCGGAGCACACTGTCGACGCCGGCGAGAAGATTCATACAAACGATCTCACACTAGAGGGCAGAACAGCTCAACGCGCCGGAGAGAATCGCGACACAACCCTCGTTGCCATTTATACCACACTTTCAATTCCAGCTTTATTGAGCACCATCATATTTCTTCCACTCAACCATTTCCTATTGACATCTCTGTATAAAAATGATACATATGATACATATTAAATGATTTATGTATACATATACACAAGTAAATGCATTCGTAAAAATACAGATGAACAATATCGGGCTGTTCTACACCGGAGCGCCACGCAGTTATGGGTAACAAATGAAAACGCAGGCAAAAGCAAAGTTCCTTCATAAACTCGAAGATTATTTCAGGAGACTGACACTTAGGCTCTCTCAGCAAATAAACTTTAAAACAGCACCGTGGCGCATACTTCACACAGTGCCACGGTTCTTTTGCAGAGTAATATCCTGTACGGGATGTTGGAGCGCTGCGCTGCCATAGTCTGGTGGGAACCCTGCCTTACCTGCCGGGGACGTCCGGTGAAATAGGTGTCAGCGTACTGCAGTCTCTACAGTGAGACGGGGGTCAGTGCGCCGAAGTAAATCTCTATAGTGAAAACAGTGTCTGTGTGTTCTGGTGTCTACGGGGTAATGAATCAGTGTGCTGTACTAGTCTCTACAGTGTAATGAGTCGGTGTGCTCTGCTAGTCTATAGTTTGATATAATAATTGTAGTTTAATGTTTTACAATACAAATTGTGGTGTTTATTATAATTAATTTGGCTCAAGCTCAACTCAAATGAAATGTATTAGTGGTTTTCTCCTAAATTATGATTAATTGATTATTAATTAAATGCTTTCTTGTGACGGGAAGTTTTCATCCCTTGATTCCATCGCTGGTGCATATCATTTTGAAGGGTGGTATCATTTAATATCCAACACCACTACAGTACTGCGCCAGGCTCTACATTACAATGAGTGTCACCTTTCTATACTTAAAGGATATTGTTTTTTTGTCCCCAACTTGGACACGTTTTTCCAAACTAATTCCACCACGCGGATTGGTATTGATAATAATTTAGTCACTTCTTTGTGAAGCTTTGGTCACCGCAAGAACCGCGTCTCCTCTGCTTTTGCAATGCAGTCTAATGGAGCCACACAAACGAGCCTTGAAATGCTTTCTAAATGTAATTTTCCACCAAATAAAAGCTCACTTAGCGTATACAAATGTATTTAATAGGTAACCGTTAGCAGTTATGGCTCCGAACTTAAATACTAATGTTCATTTTCAGTGCTTTTTTTTTGCACTGTAGAAACACTTACTTGCACAGCGGCAGGCGGCATTCATGCCCACAGGAGGGTGTGGTTACGAAACTTCCTCGGCGCGTCACACGATTCTTTGCTTGCTGTAGTTCTCACTGAGAACAATGTACGCTTCTGCTAAAAAAAAAGTAGTCAAATGCTTGGTAATGGACTGATGGACAATTACTTGGATTAATGTCCCCTCCAGGCTGTGCAGTTATTATTTTTAGGGAGGTTATTTTATGGGCATCTCAAAGCTCGTTTATGCGGCCCCATTAGACTGCATTGAAAAGCAGAGAGGAGAGGTTCTCAAAGTTCCACAAAGAAAGATGTGATGAAATTATTATCATTACCGATCACCATGGTGGAAATAGTTTGGAAAAATGGGTCCAAGTTTCTATAGAGGGAAGGGTGCAAGTTCGCTGTAGTAAATGTCGATGGTAAGATGAGGACTGCTTTACATTAAACAGTCACAATCAAAATCGAACAATCACCAAAAAAAAAATGTATCATGGGATTCACCAAGTGCTCGCAACGGGTCAGTCACAATTAATGGCCATCCTGAACTGATAGCAACACAGCACGCCTTGGCAGCTGATACATATGCAATTTTAGATTTGCATACGCGTTTCTCGGATGTCCCTGAAAAACAGGGAGGATATTGCGTAAATTACGTTAAGTATTTTAACACTCAAAGGTCTGTGCTAATTATGCAGTGCTACTAACCAGCAAAAAAAAAAAAAAAAAAAAGATAACTTTCTCGTTGCTCACCCCTTCCCATATCAACAAATATTCAGTGCACCCCTGCCAAAAAATTAAAACCATTTCACGAGTTTCCATCTCATGCACACTAAATTTTAGAGATGGCAATTACTGCGCAGGCATCCAAGCTCGCCAGCGATTTGAATTCGCACCATCAGTCTACATTACACAATATGAGTGCGGTATTTTATGTACGTGGATGCAAACGTCAAGCAGCTGGGTATCTCTTCAGCTGTCAATCAAGAGCACGCTCCTATCCAGCACCCTCATAAACACGTACACGCACGTCTTGTTTTTCCCCAGTAATGATTATCGCTGCGGTCGTGGATCATATTTCGAATGAATGCTAGACACTTCCTTCCTCACTGTCAGCTTGGGGTCAAGTTCAGAACTGTACTGGAATTTTTGGTTATCTGAACCGAGGAACGCCTGATGCTTTGATTAAAATCTGTGTTTCTTAGGGTAGCCTCTTGGTGAAATGCGCCCAGCGCAATTCAATTTGGACTGGCTGCTTGATTAACCGTTTTGCATTAATATTATTATGACTTGGCTGATGGTGAATTGTGTAGGCAGCAGATTCAACTCATGTGCAGAAATGTTCCCTTCACTGGGCTGTAGTTGGGTTTCTATAATGACTAAGGTTTCACACTTCAGTCCTGGGAAATCCGGGTTTTGCTAAAGAAATCTAGAGGTGAATATTTAAAACTGCATTTTAAAGGTGACACTGATATATTACAGATCCATTATTTAAACTTTTATCAAATTTGAAAAATGCATTAATACATTTACAATGCACTGGCATCAACATTGCATTTCATTTTATGCAAGACAAGAGAGTGATCCCACCCACCCACACACCCAACACGCACACACCCACACACGCACGCACACACGCACGCACGCACGCACACGCACGCACGCACACACACACCCACGCACACACACAGATTATCAGGAAGTAGCAGAAAATATATAAAATATAAATATATATATATAATGTAATTTCATCTTGAATAATTCTTATATTTCCCAATTGTATATACTGTTGCATTCATACAACATTAAGGACATACATAACTAAATATGGGTACATTCTTTCTATAACTATACAAATATCAAATACATTTCAGAAATTAAGTTTAAAAAATCTGATTTATAAAGAAACCACATCAAATAGAAATATACTGATGAGTCGAATCTTTCACAAATTAAGTATTGGCCATGAGTTCACTCATTCATCTGGGATTCGCAAATATTAACATGTCATACGAATGAGATCATAGCATTCAATGGCTAAATACTCCATCAAAGTCACAGATTATTCCCTTCGAAATCATGAACTTTGCTGTACTAAAGGGCTTTTGAGTGGACTCATGGAAAATCAGTAAATCGTAAATAATTATTTTGTACAAGGCCTTTGATGCAGAAGAATGGTTATCAACAAGAAAACTAGATTTTTTAAAAATAAAAAATAAATAACTAAAATAACATGTGACCGACATTCTATAGGGTAGCAACTGATACATAGCTGCAAGTAGTGATTTTCTGGGCCCAAGCACTAGCAAAACATACATTTCTATAAAACACTATTTACATGCAAAGTTGATTGCTTTTATGCCTCACATGAAATCTTTACATTTTTACTAGTCCTTATACTAGATTCAAATTGTCCACCTCGGGTCTCATCATCAGTGCCACCAAACACAATTTGACATCGACTGACCCAATTCCAAATTAGATTTACAAATTTGCATATTGCGCAAACAAATCAACAAATGATTGAATTCAAACATAATAATTCTGTAAAAATACCATAGGGACCATATATTATGCATGACAAGTTTTGTAGGAATAAGATTGTAGGGATAAGACAGCATGTTCGATGGTTTTTCGAACATATCATTTGTTTTTTTAGAACACTGTATTGCTACTTTCAGCTATGACACATATCCATCCATATTCTGACATGAAGAAAGCCATTCATTATGTAATTTTATCACAGCTAATCTACAGCTGCAATTCACTATACAATTCATTAGCCATCCAGCACTTAACTAGCTTGGTTTCTGACCGTCACAGACAAGATAACTCGCATAACCCTGTCTGTACTGGCTTCCAGCAGCCTTAAGAATTGTTTTTTTTTTTAATCACTTTTGTTAATTTAGTTTAAATGATTCAGCTCCTGATTGTATTACTGACCTTTTAACTCCATACATAAGTGGACACCAACTCAACCATCCTTTGTTAAAACCCTACTAGAGCTTCTAAACTAAAAACGAAGACCACTTGCTCTATAAAAGTCTTCCTGGAGACCAGAGCAGCCGAGTTAGTCTTCCTTTGAAACTTTTTTTTTTTTGCATTCTCGCTTTTAATTGAGTCTTACCTATGTTTACTATCATTTTCTAAAACTTTTAGGCTCCTTTATTTCACCTCACTTCAATTATTCTTTTTACAATTTCAGATTCATTTTAAGACTATTTATTTTCCTTGTTCTATTTTACTATATACTTTTCTTACCATTCCATTGTAATAATAATAATAATAAATCACCAAAATAATGTTTAACTGAAATAAGCATTCCACACATATAAAATGGACACAACTGAAATATATTTTTTATATTTAACGTGTCCATTCATTATTTATTCACAGCGTGATTCAAAGCACCATACACAACTTACATTTAATTCAAATGCATACACTGCCCACTAGTAATATCCACGCAAAGAAAACAAAAAGGTTCTCAGCCTTCTCTTGAATCGAGTGTTTCAACAGGAAGCATTTTTGAGTGAGAATGTATCCTAACGTTGGTATATTTTTCACACAGTGATGCTTGACAAACATTTAAAAATAGAAATTTAAATAGACTCCTATAGTGACACCAAATGCTTGCTGAGCTCTAATGTAATGGAGTGGGATTTTGGCAAAGGTCCCTACCCGCCAGACGGAATCATTTATTTATTTATGCATGTACTTTACTTATTTCTCGCTTTTTTAGGTTCTTGAGTCTTTACCAATCGGCGAGACAAACAACACGATGACAACAATGGGAATAAAGAGGAAGGAGAGAAAATAAAAATAGAACAATGGAGAATAAATGCCAAAAAAAGAAGAAGAAAAAAATACCATAGGCCACATTACAATAATAAAAGCTTAAAAGGACAGTTTACTTTCTGGAGTATTTTTTAAAATATCATGTCAGGTTACGTGCATGTTGTTTGGATCATACAGTTTGTGTGTGTGATGAAGGATCTATTACGTAGCTACAGGCGTTTTTTGTGGCTGGTATAGGGGTAAATCACAGGTTCGTGGTATTAAAAATAAATCAATCAATAAATAAATACATTACACTTCATGTAACTACCAAACAACTTTAACAGCAACACTATCCCTTCAAATATTATATTCCTTGATTATGAAAATAAAAATAAATCTCATTTTCCTAATGTATTTCCTATGACGCATGCAGCCTAAGACCACTGCACTCAATGAAAGAAGTGCCATGGCTTTCTGTATCAAAAGTACTACGTGTGAAGTGAAGCAAATTACTGCATGAGAGAGAAGAGCTCAAAAGCAAGAACAAATCGTCAGGACTGAAAACGGTTTGTGCTTCTGCAATTACTACTTGACAAAAAAAAACAAATGATGAAACGGTCTTCGTGTCACTTTCACCAACTACCTTTAGACAACCCAGATTTATTGAGAATGTAGCTAGCTGTCCTCGAATGGGATGTCAGAATGTCAATTTAACAACACACTTCGACCTCTCAGCCTCAACTTGCAACTCCTCGTCCGTACGTTCAGGCTCGAATAAATAAGGTTCGGCAACGTAGCTGAAACTCTCTTCTGTTTCATAGTTGGACATAATCATAGCTTCAGTTTCAAATTGTAAGTAGCGAGGCTTAGTTAGGCATGCAACGACACAGACAGTAGGTGCAATAGGTGGCCCTTGGCAAGGCCAGCTGCATCTAAACCAGGCCTCTTTGGCCCAGAGTGTTTATTTAAATGAGAAAGAAAAGGGCAACAGCACAATACAGCAACAAAAAATATATATAAATAAATAATAATGACAAAAATATATACTTATACTATTTGAAATAAAACAATGAATGTGATGTTCATATGACAGAATGACAGCTTTAATTTGAGGGTATTTAAATTCATATCGGGTGATCCTGGTAGGAATTACAGCCCTTTTATACATAGACCCCACATTCTAGAGGAGCAAAAGTAACTGGACAGTTACTAGTTTCAGTAACACTTCATTTGAAGGGTCCTTCATAAGAGCTATATAACTTCTTCATACGCACTACATAGCACATTCATAAGCACTACATAAACATTCATAAGTGCTTATGCCAATGACCGCAAACAGGCATATGGTGTGTTATGTCAACATTAATGCAGCAAGTGACATTACCATGACATACCAAGTGAAATTACATACTTGGCATAATGATCACGTCATTGCACTTGGTAAGTTATGGTCATGTCACTTGCTGCATCAATGTTGACAACACACCATATGCCTGTTTGCGGTCATTGACATTAGCACTTATGAATGTTTATATAGTGCTTATGAATACGCTATGTAGTGCGTATGAAGAAGTTATATAGCTCTTATGAAGGACCCTTCAAATGAAGTGTTACCCTAGTTTCTTAGGCAGCTGTGTGTTGGTGCCTCATTAGTGCATGCAGAAGAATTAAAAAAAGGTCTAGAGTTGATTCTAGCTGTGGAATTTTCATTTGCATTTTGTCTCCACCTCCTGCAGAACGGCATTGAAAATTCTCTGAAAATGGCATGCATCTCTGCATTATATGCAAGAGAAACCATGTACTGTATTAAGTGTTACTAAATCAACTATTTTGCATGCAAGAGTATGTTTCTGTGTTTATGTTTGTTTAGACCATGAGGTGAAATGGCGGCACGGTGGGATTTAATTCCTTTCCCTTTTTTCTTGTCCCTCTTTTGGCAGCACCTTATCAAATCTGAGGGGGCTATTCTTCCCCCTGCACAGACGAGTCCCTTGCTTTACTATTCCAGAGGCACAGAGGCCCGGGAGAGCCCTGAGCGGGGCCCTGGCTCCTATTGAAAGTTGGGATTGGGCCTGGTGAAGGGGATAAGAGGGAAATAATTATCCGGCCTGTTGAAGCATGACAGCTCCTCCTCACCCAAAATGAAAAAGATGAAGCATTATGTCAGAAATGTGCTACAAACACAGAAACACATCTCCACTTTGCCATCTGAAGTTTCAGTTCACATTTAGAGAAACCTGAAATGCACAAGCTGCCTTCTCACTCCTACAGTCTGTATGTATATGTGTACCTTGTATGTACAGATCCTTTCCAAAAAATGTGAATATCATGGAAAAGTTTTTTTTCCCCCCCCTAATTCCATTCAAAAAGTGAAACTTTCATAGATTATAGATTCATTACACACAAAGTGAAATATTTCTAGCCTTTATATGTTTCATTTTTCATAATTTTGGCTTACAGCTCCAGAAAACCCCCAAAACAGTATTTCAAGAAATTAGAATAGTGTGTCGAAAATCAGCATTTACTTCAGTTATTTCAGAGAATGAATGTTTTAGACTGAGTGGCACACTATCATCTAATTTACTCAAAACACCTGCAAAGTTTATCTCAGTTTGGTTCAGTATGGGGAAGACTGCAGACTTGACAATTGGCCAGAAGACCATCATTGACACCCTCCAGAAGATGGGTAAGCCACAAAAGGATAAGGAGGCTGGCTGTTCACAGAGTGCAGTGTCCAAGCATATCAATAGAAAGTTTAGTGGAAGGGAAAAATGTGGCAGGAGAAGGTGCACAAGCAAAAGAGATGACCGTAGGCTTCAGCGGATTGTCAAGCAAAGACGATTCCAAAATTTGGCGGAGATGCAGAGGGAGTGGACTGAGGCTGGAGTCAGTGCTTCAAAAACCACCACGTACAGACGTATCCGGGACATGGGCTACAACTGTCGGATTCCTCGAGTCAAGCCACTCCACTCATTCTCTGAAATAACTGAAGTAAATGCTGATTTTCGACACTATTCTAATTTCTTGAAATACTGTTTTGGGGGTTTTCTGGAGCTGTAAGCCAAAATTATGAAAAATGAAACAAATAAAGGCTAGAAATATTTCACTTTGTGTGTAATTAATCTATAATCTATGAAAGTTTCACTTTTTGAATGGAATTATGGAAAAAAAAACTTTTCCATGATATTCTAATTTTTTGGAAAGGATCTGTATGTATATGTGTACCTTGTATGTATGTATGTGTGTACCTTGTATGTATGTATATGTGTACCTTGTATGTATGTATATGTGTACCTTGTATGTATGTAGATGTGTACCTTGTATGTATGTAGATGTGTACCTTGGTAGATATGCATGCTGGTACATGCACACACATGTAAAATACACATGAAAGAATGTGTACGTTGATTGCATAAGCATTCGTGTGCATTTTATCATATTCACACAATTCGTTGACTGGCCTGGTGTAATAATAGAGGTTGACGAGGAGGGCAGCGGATGTTCGGAGACGCTTGAAGCACCACGTCTGGCACCATCAATCATACCACGCTCCAAGTCGCTTTGATCACCCGTTGTAATGTTTGGTCGGACACAAACTAAACCTCTTCATCATATCTGCAAACTTTATATATTGACTTGCAGCCACAAGACTCGCTGTTTGGAGGAACAGGCCAATAAGCAGGTGTACTTAGTAGGTTATATGTTTATATGTTCGATAGGCTATTACCAGGTTTAAAACGTCGCAATTGATCAACCGATGGCCATGTTTGCTTAACATTACATGCCGCCAGGGCAGCTATTAAAGTATGCTTTTCTAGCATATGACACAGTACACTATTCACATTATGCTTACGTGGAATACTGTTCACAATGCAAAATAGTACACTAACTTATAACCACAATGTCTATGTAAATTCACCTTGAGGGGTTTGGACAGCAACCAACATGATGCCAGCAGATTTAACAACCCGGATTCCTGTGATTTTGCAAGAAATACGTTTCCCTGGATAACAGCAATTGTATTAAAAAGTTCACATTACATTTCCCAGAATGATTAACACATTATTTGGTTGCTTGGGCCCATTAATATGTTGCTCTTTATAGCCCTCATCTATAGTAGTAAGGGCACATACATGTATGAACCAATCTTTTATGAACCTCTGTATGCATGCACATACACACGCATGAAACGGGATACATATTGCGGTACTGGTATAGACATCGGGATCACAGTAATGTCCATATACATCAGACCATCGCCCGCGCTCACAGGCATATGAAAAAGTTTACGATATCCTTCCACTACTCTCCTCGCTCACCATGAACTCTGACCTCTCCATCTCGGGGAAACGGAACGGATATTGTTCCTCGGACAAAGAAAAGAAACCAATAAAAATGTGAGATGGTTTGTGGTAGAATGGTCTTGAGGGAGGGGTGGGAGTGTGTGATTTCTCTATGAATTGATAATCAAACCGGCCATTTCCGCTTCAAGGTCTCTCTTTCTTGTGTGAGAGCTGCAAGGTTGTGAACTGTGACAGACGTCTCTCTGAAGCCCATTGCAGATGAGTAAGACTGTCTTTTCAGCTGGCCAGCCATTCAATTTCCACAACACAGTGGCCATACCACACAAATAAAGGCATGCCTTCAATGGTGTTTTGAAAGCGCACACACACACACACACACACAGGCACAGCTTCGACTGCATTCAAAAACACACACACACACACACACACACACACACACACACACACACACACACACACACACACACACACACACACACACACACACACACACACACACACACACACACACACACACACACACACACACACACAAATCAAACACCTAAAATCACTAGTACTTTTTATATACACGTGTTTTCTGTATATGTGTCTTTTTCAGTGCATATTTCGTGAGCAATATAAACCTATATTTGCTCATTCTGAGGCTCTGCACTACTACATTTCTTTTTAAGTTGTCAGCAATTAATACAAGTACTTATTTGCTCCAGAGACATCTTTATAATTATTCAAATATACAGGTGAATATATCCACTGAAGCATCTCTCCACATTTTAAGCCTAACGAAACAGGCGTTCGATGTATCGGTTTCATGGCACCCAGACTTAAATGAACAGAATGTGTATTTATCCCCCCCGTTTTATAGACAGTTGGCACGCAGACATCGACCACGAGACCCCGGCACTGGCATCGTCTCAATACAGATAAAGCTGTTCCCTTCTACTGAGTGCATTGCACACCTCTCCCCTGCATGCAGCATTAGCCCCCTGGGGCTTTATTGAGTTCAGAATGTTACACATTAACACTCACACACACTCTCAGACACGCACGCACGCACGCACGCACGCACATAGCACTAAGCCTATAAAATGCTCTAAAACAGAGGCAAATTAAATGAAGTATATCACAAATTTTACATTTACAGGTTTTTTTTTTTTTTTTTTTTTTTTTTTTTAAAAGGAGGCCGAGAAGCCCCTAAAAATGTTATAGGACTCCTCTGAAGGCTCCCTTTATGTGGCCTGGCTTCAGCGAGACCATGCGGCGAATGAGGGATTGACAGCAGGAGCGCGAGAGAGACGGGCGGGAATGACACGGTGTCAGATGAATTTTACATCCCCTGACAGACATTTCACACACATCGTTTTAGGATTTTTCCTGCACACGTTTTACACGAGGCTCCATTCACAGATATATCGCCTAACCCTGCATTCAACAACAAAAAAAAAAACACACCTTTTGAAGCTGACAAGCTATTCATTCCGTATCTGTGAGCGAGATATCATCAGTGACAGCTAAACATAATAAATATTCCCCTATCTTTCTCTAAAAGTGCTAATGGCTGCCCATCAGAGCACGGCTTCCAGAATAGGCAATAGACACCATATCTGCCAGGGAGAACAAGGTCCTCACTTGGGATATGTAAAAAATAATAAAGATATGGAGTTGCAGCATATGATCAAATTTTTTTGCCACTTACTATGATTAGTGAAGTATTTACAGAATTCAGATTTACAAATCCACATTCAAGACCACTGGATATTTGTGCTGGCTAAAATCACACTAGCTCTGACGCTCAGCGAATTCGAAGAGGCCGTTTGATGCTTCTCCTTTACATCGGCACTTTGCTAGCCACACACGTTTGGGTTCTTTACCTTTGAGAATCGGGTTGATAAACAGCGTTAATAATTCAGTGTAAACACCTTGAGAACGCAGACCTGAAACCGCACGTATGCCTTCCTAAAATATGAGCTGTCAAGATGCTGCATGTACTCCTCAGATATCTCTCCTTTCAGTCATCGGCAAGTTCAACCGCAACAAGAACTGTCCATGCTGCTCCGCTCCCTGCGAAAAAAAAACTGCTTTATTAGATTGAAGAAACTCGTAATGGCGCCGAATGGCATATATAATCACCTCCGAGACTCGGCAGAACAAACTAGAGCGGAATATAAAAGACTAAATTTTCACTTTGTTCATAATGCTACACGGCCAATCAAATTTAATTTATTCTAATGTATGCACACAGAAGGTCAATCATCCAAATGATTCTAATTCAGACGGCACCTGATCTTGACAGTCAATGAGCCGTCCGAAGGGCGTCTGAGCCTTTGGTCCTGGGCAACGTCCCGCTTGCGAAGAACAACTTTTTGTGTAATGTGAACTACGTTCGTCCAACCGTTTGAAGGAAACTCCTAGAAAACGCAGGCACCCTATCTGCAGGTCGTCTTGCTTGAATGGCATTGGGGTCGTTCTGTGTCGAAAAAAGGTCTGCAATTTACCATATGCTAACAGTTGCGGTGTGCAATTGACCTCTGGAAAAGGGTTAATAAGGTTAATATGAATGAACTTCCTCAGAAAGAGCTCTGTTGGAAGTACATGATGGGCACAAACGAACTCACCCACAGCTCCTATGAGGCTGAATTGTAAATGGGTAGTACTTCCACATTAATTAATTAATATAAATACATGGCCTCAAAAAACAAGCAACCTTTGGAGTACTTTAATCTCATACATAAACAGGAAAAAAAAGCCACGTTAAGAAAACTTATTTCCAGCACCAGAATTCACTCATTCTTTTGTTCATAAAAATGGAATTTCTTTCAACTCCTAAATTCGGCAACACCTTCAAAACCACAAAGCCAACACACACTGTTCTCAGTGCTCGTCTCATTTGTAGTAAATCTTTCTAAGAGGAAAACCCACACTAAAGTCCCACCAGTTAAAATATGGAGATTGATATCTGGGAAGATGAATGCAATGCTTCCAGTTGAAGCTAGATTTTCCTACTATGCTAACTGTGGTGAAGGATCACACTGTCGAGATGAGGAAGTGGAGTCTTGTTCCCCAGAACAGAATGCCAAGAGTAAGGAGCTGTTGTGTCTGTGATCTGGTACTGTTTGGAGGCTCTGAGACACTGTTTTCACTGTTTCAAACCAGGATGAGAGAGTTTTGCCATAACAAGCTCTGGCGTTTTCAGACAAACTGCTGCGTCTGCCAGGCAAACATAACGCACGCATATGCGAAACACACATAAGCCTTCTCACACACAGGCCCACGCACGCACGCACACACATCAAACTGTCACTTAAAAACAAATTCCACTTCAGGACGCATTTAGGAAATCTGCGAGAATGCAATTAAATGGCGTTTTTAACCTCAGGCACAAACAGCAAGGAACAAACATAAACAACCACGAAAAGGCGGAAATCATCACGGCTCAATGTTAAACATATTTTTTCTTTCCAAAAAATGTTGTGACCATACATTTCACAGAGAATGGATTTGAAAAGCCTCTACTGATAACCACAAAAAAAAAAAGTGGGGATAATTCACTTTCCTGATACTGTTTAGCTGGAGAGGCAATTTAGCAGGGCGAAAATAACATCTGAAAGCTTTAATCGTGATAGATGGAACGCTACTTTGATAGTGGATTTTCTCTCCGTGGAACACATCTAAAAATAGCCCTTTTAAGACCATTAATTCGTTATTCATCTGCGTGAATCACTGAATAACGGCATTTACTGAAATGCAATGCCTGGGTTTTGGTGTGACTTGGTTCAGACTAAATGGGTAATTTAAAAATTGATAGAATGCATATTGCAGACCCCCCCCCCCCCCCCCCCCAAGCACCGGCTCTGCGGGATTTTGGGAGACTCGCTAAACTAGAGAGGAGGAGAAACAGACGAGGGGCAATCAAGATCTAATTTATAAAAAAAACTACACTTAGATACATACACTGACTGTATTTAAAAATGGCCCTAATCGCACTTTCGAGTCGTTGCGCGACCTAAACGCGGCAGAAAGGTGTCCGAGTGCCCGTGACATTTGAAAGAGAAGCCGATCCCTTTCCCTGCACCAGAGAGAGCGAGGAATCCTTAAAGAACATTGGCTCCGGCCTTAGTGGGATAACCGATGTCTCTCGTCCGTAGCTCCTAAAGACCTACTGGCTGCCTTTCTAATCTGCATAACACCAAGGCATATCAATTAGCCATTAAACGTTAGCCCAGGTATTAGAGGGATTAACGCGCATGCTTCGACCCAAAGAGCACAGCTGCCTGGAATCCTCCCCCTCTACCCCAGGAGAGCCAGGAGCCGCCACCGAGCCCGGTTCTGCACCCGGTGATGGCCGATTATAAGATTGTTCCTGGACACATTTGAGCAGGTGGAAACATTGTCTCCATTCCCCCCCGGGTTCGCAGACAGTGGCCTTGTTAATGAATTGGTTATTTGCAGGAGGATCAGGAGCCGGGGCTCCACTCCAGAGACCGATTTTCGATTCCTTTTCCCGGCTGAGGTCTGCTGTTTTGCCCAAATAAACATTTAACCCCCCCCTCCCCCATGCCCCCCCCCCCCCCCCCCCCCCCCCCCCCCAAACCCTCTCCCCTCTTGCCCCCTCCCCCGCCCCCGTCCTGTTCAACCCAGGCAGCACCAGGCACAGGGAAACCTTCCTGAAGATGAGCTCCAGTGATTACAGACACAGACAGTTTTCTAATTATTCTGTCAAACATCAATCATGGGGTGATGCAGGTCCTTCTGGGCGCTGATGGACACTGTAATCACTTCTGTACTTTAAATGGAGAATCGCCGCTCTGTGGCCGAGGGATCCTGATGGATGCTGAAAAATGGAATTGTAAAAAGGCTCGCTCGCCGGTCCCGATATGCCCGCGCAGTCGAGAGCGAGCCCATAAACCCGCGCTCACGTCTGAGCAGGGCCGTGTAAAACACTGCCATCCTTACAGGGGAGAACAATACCACCTCCAGGAGCTCTCTGCATGCACACAAATTCATCACATTAATTACGCGCTGTGCAAATTGTTACCTTGAACTGACATTTTTTTGTCACCAGAGCACACGTTTCTCTAAGTAACAAAAAGCATTCCCGATTACTGGACAAAGGATATTGTTTTGCACGTTTGCATGCGGTATCCGTCATGAAATGTGAAGTGTAAGTGCAGACATCTTGCGCAAATATGGGTGTGTGTGTGCGTGTGCATGTGTGCTGGTGATAAAATCTGATAAACCCGAGATATCCATGGCGATACTACGGCATATGTTTTAGAGGATGACTGTTGGAACTCTGGCTTTGTCATATTTGTTACCTATTTCAGAGACAGTAAAGTTAGCGCACAGGGAAACTGTAAGAAAAAAGAAAAAAAAAGTTAATTCTTAGAATTGTTGCCACTGGACGGATCATGGTTGCCACTGGAGGGCTTATTGGTAATTATTGCACCCGGGGCCATAGTGACTTTGCACCCCCTGTATATGCATACCATTTAGCATAAAAATGAATGTCTTCACGAACCTCTGAGCAAATCTAAATTCACATAACATAAAATACAACCTTTGTTTCATAATACTATACTTCCAGTGGACAAGTAGCAGTAGAAGGTCATGGCCTGCGAGATTACTTCTGAAGAGGTCTTTATAAGCTTAGTTGAGGTACAGGGGGAGCACTCCGAACATTGCAATTTTGAATACTGGACGCGGACATAATCACACTGAAGGTCGTCTGAACATCATGCACTGTAGATGTGCCCTTTATGACCTTAGATAAACAGTGTATAAAGCTACACAATGTACCCGTTAGCTTTATGATATAAAGAACATCTATAAATACCATAACCTAATGTCATGGGTGTATTAGCCTATACAGTTTGTGAAGGAAGGATATATTCTTCGGTCTCTAATTTCCACAAGCCATTCACAGTGTACTTACTGTAAATGGGACAATTTTATAAGACGGATGCATTTACATGCTATTTTTACTGGCATTGCCCTTTTAATCTTACACACCCTATACAAATATACCGTACATACCTTCCACACCTAAGACTTCACAAACCTAGTGCAATGACAAAGCTATAACATAAAATATTTAATTTACCAATCTCAAATGAAAAGATTGTGTCTAATATTTATGAACTTAATACTTCATTTATGAATGGAAAGGCTTTGGATCTACTGTGCCCACCAGAAGTATTGGCAACCTCAATTAATATTAGCAAAAAATACAGTATTAAATTCAGTTTATTGTTTAACAAATGTCTTCTATGCTCACAAAATGAAATATATATATATATATACAGTACTGTGCAAATGTCTTAGGCACCCTAGATTTTTTATGTAGATTTTTTCTTAGATGTTTATTTTTTGTCTTCTGCATTAGTGTGTCAGTACAAAAGAGCAAATTGCAGATTTCCAAACATTGATTTTCCAAAAACCTAATTGAACTTTCATCAGAGAAAAGAAGAACAAGGAGTTCTGCAACAGATGGTATGGTCTCCACAGAGGCCTGTTCTCAACATCACCGAGGCGGTCTGGGATTACCTGGACAGACAGAAGCAAGCGAGACAGCCAAATTCTGCAGAAGAACAGTGGCAAGTTCTCCAAAATGCTTGGAACAATCTACCAGCTGATTTTCTTATAAAACTGAACAACAGTGTACCGAAAAGAGTTGATGCTGTTTTAAAGGGAAAGGGTGGTCACACCAAATATTGATTTGATTCTGTTTTTTATTGTTTACTGTTCTTGGTAGTGAATTGTTTGATATTTAGAAACTTTTAATTAAATTATTTTTGAAAGGATATTCGCCTTAATGATTTTCTTTACATGTGCCTAAGACTTTTGCACAGTACTGTATATACAGTGCCCTCCACAATTATTGGCACCCATGCATTTATATATAGAAAAAAGTAATTTTAATATTTGGTCGCATATCCTTTGCATGCCATGACTTCTTGATGTCAGTGAACAAACAACATCAAAAGACTCTTGATATCTTATTCTCTGGTACTCATACAAGCGATACTATAACGTCTCACTATAACTGGTACTCTTGGGCGG
Organism: Synaphobranchus kaupii; assembly: GCA_029718625.1. Classification (NCBI taxonomy): domain Eukaryota; kingdom Metazoa; phylum Chordata; class Actinopteri; order Anguilliformes; family Synaphobranchidae; genus Synaphobranchus; species Synaphobranchus kaupii. Next base: position 100,579,700 of record CM056380.1, read on the forward strand.
CAGTGTAGTATAATGGTTAAGGAACTGGACTTGTAACCGAAAGGTTGCAGGTTCGATTCCCAGGTAGGACACTGCCGTTGTACCCTTGAGCAAGGTACTTAACCTGAATTGCTTCAGTATATATCCAGCTGTATAAATGGATAAATGTAATAAGAAGTTGTGTAAGTCGCTCTGGATAAGAGCGTCTGCTAAATGCCTATAATGTAATGTAATGTCTCTGCATATGAATGGATCTCTATGGGACTTGGGGGGGTGGTAACCCCCCAATTCATGCGTTTAGTTGTTTAAACCTTGCAAGACCTTGATTCTGGGGGAAGTGAACCAATTTTGTGTAGGTTTTGTGTTATACTTTGAATCATTGCCCTGCTGGAAGATCCAAACACGACCCACTTTTAGCCTTCTGGAAGAGGCAGTCAGAATTTGGTCTAAAATATCCTGGTAATTGATTCCATGATGCCATGTATCCCAAAAACTGTCCCAGGGCCATTTGAGGAAAAACAGCCCCAGGACATCACAGATCCAGCGCCATACTTCAAAGTGGGGATAAGGCTCTATTCTGCATAACTACGCCTCTTATTACGCCAAACCCACCTTTAGTATTTATTGCCAAACAGCTCAATTTTCGTTTCTTCTGACCTTAGCACCCAGTTCCAATTTAAATTCCGGTCACATTTAGCAAACTCCAGGCGCTTACGTTTGTGGTATGATGAGAACAGAGGCTTTCTTCTGGCAAGCCTTGTAAATAGCTTTTCCGCATGCATGTGGCATTTAATGTTACTTTTGAAGACTTGGTGATCCCAGGATGCAACCAACTTCAGCAATTCTCAAACTGTGATCCGGTGAAAGAAATGTTTGCCTCTCGAACCATCCTGCTCACTGTGCATGGGAGCAAACTACACTTGTCCTCTTCCAGGCAGGTTAATCACAGTAGCTTTAAACACAGTTGCTTTCTAAATTATTGCCCAGATGATGGAAATAGGTAGTTTCAGACAGTAAGCTATTTTTCTATAGCCATTGCCTGATTTATGAAGGCTAACAACCTTTTTTCTCATTTCATTTGTATGCTCTCTGATCTTCCCCATGTTGATAGATGACTTGGAGGGTCCTGGCCTATGTGTCATTTCATAATTATATCCCAGTGAAGCAGGAAGTGGCCACATAATAGTTCCAAAAAGACTCAGGTGTGCTTAAAGTAAAAAATGAATGGAAATGTACTTCAATTAGGTTTTGTTTGTCACCATTTCTCGCGTTGCCGATAATTGGGACACGTTTAAATTATTATTTTTTTTTTCTTTGAATACATTTCCTTATATTAAAGTTTAAATGCTAGTCATATTTTTTTATTCTTTAATACATTTTTTGCTCATATTTTCCAGGGTTGACAAAAATTCTGGTGGGCACTCTATAGTAACAATGTCAAAATAGTACTGATTGACTGATTCTGACTGAGAAGTGGACTGTTTACTGCATACATGATATCCTGTATGCCATCACTGTTATTTTACCTGACTTGTTATTTGAACTGACCATAGGTGTCATTTACGCTGGGGACATGTCCCCACCACTTTTTGAAATGGCCAATTTTGTCCCCACCACTTTTTAAAAGTATAATTTGTTAAAACTGTTCTGAAAAATAGCATGCACAAAGAAATGTAATAAAAGAGAACGCTTTGAGAAAGGTTTATTTGCACAATGAGAACATACTGTACAATGCAATGTAAATATAGAAGAAACCAATCTGTGTGTCCTAGGATGTAGCCTGTCAGTGTAAATCCTGTATCTACAGTGTTGCTAACAGATAGTACGGTACTAGTGTATTGCGCACGCGCACGCACGCCGGGGGGGGATGTCCACCAAATGTTTTTTTTTTTTTTTTTTTTTCCCCCCCACCACTTTTCAAAACAAACAAAGTGATGCCCTTGGAACTGACTTTTATATTTTAACCTTTAATATGTTTATTATTCCCTTTTTCAGTGCACTATATAAATAAAGTTAATTATAATTATGATTATTATTATTATTACTATACCACTTGCTCAGTCAACAAACTGGAGAATACAGCGCACATAGATGTTCCTCTTTTTTTACATAGTGGCTTATCCTAAAGGACACAGACATGTACATTTATTTTATAAATGCGACCTTCCGAGCACATTAAATTGATGCTAGCACTACTGTAATTCCTCACTTTATATCGATGGAATCCCCGGTATGTCAGGTTTCTTGTAGCTACATGGCCAATGCACACATACCAGCATTTCAGCTTGCAAATGTACTCGCAGTATATTTATCATGCCCTGCCAGCAAAACCAGCAACTTCCGTGCCTCAAACGATGAGCAAAATTAGTGTTTTTGTTACTTCAGTCATTTCTGCACAGAGGAAGAAAATATATATACAGTGCAGTCCTAAAGTATTTGGACAGTGACACATTTTTTTTGTTATTTTGGCCCTGTACTCCAGCACACTGGATTTGAAAATGGAACAGCGCCTATGAGGTTAAAGTGCAGACTTTCAGCTTTGATTTGAGGGTGAACCGTGTAGCATTTGGAACCCATTTTATATATAGCCCCCCCCCTCCATTTTAGGAAACCTACAGTAATTGGACAAATTGATATAAACTTAAAGCTAGTCATCATATTTAATATTTAATAGCATATCATTTGCATGCCATGACTTCCTGAACATCAAAAGACTCTTGATATCGTATTTTTAGGTTCTCTTGCAAGTGATACAATAACCTCTCTGCATTTGAATTGATCTCTATGGGAATTGGGAGACGGGGGACAAGATTAAGCTGTAAATTACGCTGGCTAAATGGCTGTAAATCATCAAGGGTCTGAGGTATCAAACGAGCCTCAAACCGTCACTCTGGTGACAGATATGCAGTAGATCTAGATGGATCACTTTAAGGGTTGTTTCTATTGAAAGATAAGTCAGGAGAAGAACCCCTTAAAGTGATCCACTCACTTCTACTGCATATCTGGCAGCAGAGTGATGTTTTGAGGCTCGCTTGATACCTTATCCCTCAAAGACCTACAGCTTAATTTACAGCTTAATCTAGCCCCCACCCCCCAATTCCCATAGAGATCCATTCAAATGCAGAGAGGTTATAGTATCACTTGTATGAGTTCCTTAAGATAAAATATCAAGAGTGTTTTGCTGTTGTTGGATCACAGATATCAGAAAGACATGCAAGCAAAGGAAATAGAATAGAATAGAATAACTTTTATTTGCCCGAAAGGGAACTTCAGTTGTAGCCACCAGCAACAACAAAAAAGACATAGACAGTGGGGCAGACCCAAAACACACAAACAAACATATAAAATGGCAATATATATACAGCCAAACGTCATGATTAAAATAGCCCCCGCTGTCCCGGAGATGTCCAATGTCATCAACCAGTCCAACACACAAACTCCGCCTTGGCGCCTCCACGACTTTCCTCCATAGGCTAGACGCAGTGTTGCAGTCTCTGTCCACTGTCGAAACGGAGCTCAGCCCGCATTATCTTCTCCTTCCCTGGTTGCCTTTTGAAGATTGCCCACAGTCCCAAATCAGTCCCGACATATTCAACTCCGGCGAAGAGCGATGGTAAACTCCGAGGCTGCAGATCCAACGTACATTTCTGAGCGTAATGCGAATGAGTCTCCATGGTGATGACGACAAACAAAAACATCCCCGCTTGACAATCCGTCAATATTATAAAAACGAGCAACAGGAGTGCTCCGAAAAATCTCCAGCCTGCTTCCCCGTCCCACAACAGACACACAGCGCATGAAAAAAACGAAAGACTAAAGCCCGACACAACAAACCACATTCAAACAGGAACACGAGAAACAGCTGGACTACATGTCGCCATTACAGCGCCACGTGACGTCACGTATATGCAAACAAATATGAAAGACGATGATGTTATTTAAGTTTGTGTCCCCTAAAATGGGGGTGGGGGGGCTATGTAGAAAAAGGGCTACAATCGTTACACTTTTCACCCGATATGGATGCAAACACCCTCAAATTAAAGCTGAAACCTGCACTTCAACCTTTAACCTTATAGTGACTGTTCCATTTCAAATCCAATGTGCTGGAGTACACAAAAATTGTGTCATCGAAAGGATACAATGACAATGAGGTTGAAGTGCAGACTGTCAGCTTTAATTTGAGGGTATTTTCATCCATACCGGATGAACCGTTTAGAAATCATAGAACCCCCCATTTTCGGGCATCAAAAAATATTGGACATTTTAACAATGTAGAATAAAGTAATCATTTTTAATATTTGGTCGCATATCCTTTGCATGCCATGACTTTCTGATGTCTGTGACCCAACAATAGCAAAATACTCTTGATATCATATTTTCTAGTACTCCTACAAGCGATACTATAACCTCACTGCATTTGAATGGATCTCTATGGGAATTGGGGGGTGGGACTAGATTTAGCTGTAGATTACACTGATTACACTACTAAACAACACTGGCTGCAGTTCAAAGCGATTACTGTCACTATAATTGGATTTGCTATGAGGCACATTTCTGATCAGTACACCTCTTCACTTTTTTAATGGACAGATGATCAACCACAATTGAAATGTTTCTATCATTAAGAAAATGCAAGCTTAGTATTTCACTAGGAATTCTGCACAAGGAATTCTGCACACGGAATTCTGCACATGTGGCTTAACAGAGTGAAGGTCTGCCATACATTACTGAAGCACTGTTAGTCAACATTCTCACCTATTGAGGCCTCTGCTAGTAGTACTACTAGTGGTAGCAGTACATTAATACTTGGATTTTAGTATTAAGAATGTAATGGTATTTGCACGGTTGTTTTTATATATATATATATATATATATATATACACTACTCACAAAAAGTTAGGGATATTTGGCTTTCGGGTGAAATTTATGGAAAATGTAAGTTCACGCTACAGTGATATTATACGTATCATGAAAGTAGGGCATTTAAGTAGAAGCATGCAATGGTGATTTCCTCATCTCAAACAATTTATTGAAACAGAAGCCAACAACAGTGGTGGGTATACCACAACAAAAATGTCAATGTCTCAATAACTTGTCATGTGCCCTTGAGCATCAATTACAGCTTGACAACGACGTCTCATGCTGTTCACAAGTCGACTTATTGTCTGCTGAGGCATGGCATCCCACTCTTCTTGAAGGGCGGCCCTCAGGTCATTGAGGTTCTGGGGTACAGAGTTACGAGCCTCTACACGGTCAGTCAGCTGATCCCATAGGTTTTCTATGGGATTCAGGTCTGGAGAAAGTGCAGGCCACTCCATTTGAAGTACCCCAGTCTCCAGCAGCCTTTCCCTAATGATGCGACCTCGATGAGCTGGAGCATTGTCGTCCATGAAGATGAAATTAGGCCTGTGTTGTTCATGCAGGGGCACAATGACTGGATTAATGATGTTATTCAGGTAGTATGGGCTTGTCACTGTACCATTCACAAAGTGTAGGGCAGTTCTGTATTGACTAGACACACCTGCCCACACTGTAACACCGCCACCACCAAAGGGTCGTCTGGTGACAACAGTGGCTGATGCATAGCGCTCTCCTTGACGTCTCCAACATCATTGGCGGCCATCATTTCTGCTCAACGTGAATCGACTTTCATCAGAGAACAGCACTGAGGCCCACTGGTCCCTCGTCCAGTGTAAATGCTCCCTGGCCCATGCAAGACGATGACGCCTGTGCCTGGTGGTGTGGTCAGGTACCCTTGCAGGTCGTCTAGCACGCAGACCACGCTGATGTAAACGGTTTCGAATGGTCTGACGTGACACTTGGGTGCCTCTCACCTCCCTTAAATGTGCCTGGAGTTGAGTGGCATTCATCATCCGGTTCCACAGGGCACTGTTCACAATGAAGCGGTCATCAGTGTGGGATGTGGCCAAAGGACGTCCACTTCTATGCCTTTCTGTGACTCTTCCAGTCTCTCTGTATCTCTGTTGCAACCTGCTGATGACACACTGTGACACTCTAAGCTCAGTGGCCACTTCCCTCTGAGAACATCCTGTTTGAAGCCTCGCAATGGCGAGGTACTGTTGATCAATTGTTAGGTGTCGTCTTGGTCTCATGATGTCAAAATGTGAACAGCATGATGAAGAGGACTGTTTAAATACCAATTCTAATTGAACCAGGAAATTTATTGGTCGATTCATGGATCAAACACCTGTTGTGAATTTTGCCGTTCAGCTCCTTGTTAGAGAACAGCAAGTTGTGCAAAAAGTACTGAAACATTGAATAGTTGGACATGTGCATTCAAAAGTTTAGAGAAGGTCAAATTAATTTCACCTGTAAAGGTTATAGTGCATTTTAGGTTCATCCTGAAATTTCACCCGAAAGCCGAATATCCCTAACTTTTTGTGAGTAGTGTATATATATATATATATATATATATATATATATATGTATATGTACAGTGAGCACCATATTTCATTGGACAGTGACACATTTTTTGTTATTTTGTTGTTAAATTATGCTGGAACAGTATGGAACACATGGCTGGCTAAATGGCTGTAAGTCATCAAGGGTCTGATGCATCAAACAAGCCTTAAACCATCACTCTGCTGCCAGATTGCAGTAGATATGGATCACTTTAAGGGTTGATTCTTCTGACTTATTTTTCCATAGAGTTCAATAGGAAAATTTGTCAGGAGAAGCAACCCTTAAAGTGATCCATCTATATCTACTGCATATCTGGCAGCAGAGTGATGGTTTGAGGCTTGTTTGATGCCTCAGACCCTTGATGACTTACAGCCATTTCACCAATCATGTATTCCATACTGTTCCAGCATAATTTAACAACAAAATAACAAAAAAATGTGTCACTGTCCAATGAAATATGGTGCTCACTGTACATATATATATATAAAAACAACCGTGCAAATACCATTACATTCTTAATACTAATCCAAGTATTAATGTACTGCTACCACTAGTAGTACTACTAGCAGAGGCCTCAATAGGTGAGAATGTTGACTAACAGTGCTTCAGTAATGTACGGCAGACCTTCACTCGTGTTAAGCCACGTGTGCAGAATTCCGTGTGCAGAATTCCTAGTCAAATACTAAGCTGTCTGCGCATTTCTTGCATTTTCTTAATGATAGAAACATTTCAATTGTGGTTGATCGTCTGTCCATTAAAAAAGTGAAGAGGTGTACTGATCAGAAATGTGCCTCATAGCAAATCCAATTATAGTGACAGTAATCGCTTTGAACTGCAGCCAGTGTTGTTTAGTATACATGACACATTTCAGCCGGTGAGAAAATAGGACTGAAATGCTGTCGAAAATTGAGGCAGGCGGCAAATGTCTGTAGAATTTGAGTATATCCTGTGTCACAGACAATCCTTTTTGCCTTTTAATCTCCAGACTTTTGAATATATTATTTCAATTTCAGAAATATGCCTCATTCATGCCATCGAGCAGTGCTTACATACCTACTGTGTTCAATTGTAACACATTTACTGAAAACCTAAAGTGGAGACACAAGGTGCAGTCGATTACAGAAAAATGTCAATCAATGCAACGTTTTTCTATTCATTTTTTTGTTATAAAGAAAAACTGTGGCACATGCACAAACTGGGGGGGGGGGGGAGCCATACCACAACCATACCCTTCTTCATCACACCATGCTAAATCTCACCACATTCATTAAGCCATGGGTTTAGGGCCAAATACTCAACTGGTGAATAGTGCTGTAACCAGGCCTACAATAAAGCGAGACAGTAGAACAAGGGTGAAGCGGATTTAAATCGGTAAGATCGGGACATTATTGCTGAAAGGGGAGGGATAGAATTCTGTTTCAAATATTTAATCAAATTACAAAGGCAATAATGCATTTTCAGTACATTAGCTACATAAAACTGAAATGTTAGCTACCTCCTCATGGCTCAGTTATTCCAGGGCTTCTCTGTGTATTGACCCGGCTCCAGACAATAGGGACAACACCGTCCTTTAAAACGGACTGCTGGGAGCACATCCCATGAACTCGTCATGAGTCCCACGAGTCTCCAGCCAAACAACGTTCACGAGATGCACTGGTGAGCACTGTTTTCAGAGCAGTGTCTATAGCTGAACAACAGAGATCTAGTCTCCAGCCAAACAACGCTCACTAGATGCACTGGTGAGCACTGTTTTCAGAGCAGTGTCTATAGCTGAACAACAGAGATCTAGTCTCCAGCCAAACAACGCTCACTAGATGCACTGCTGAGCACTGTTTTCAGAGCAGTGTCTATAGCTGAACAACAGAGATCTAGTCTCCAGCCAAACAACGCTCACTAGATGCACTGCTGAGCACTGTTTTCAGAGCAGTGTCTATAGCTGAACAACAGAGATCTAGTCTCCAGCCAAACAACGCCACCCACATAATCAGCTGTGCTGCTCATCCCACAAATGCATGATCCTTACAAATGGGACATCATTGTAAAGGGAAATGAACAGGCTTTCCAATGATATAAGATACAATGCTAATAATACAGTGACAACAGAGATATGATCGACCAAACACAAATTTCCAAACTTTTTTTGAGGAGTTTATGTTTTGTAATATATGTATATATATATATATATATATATATATATATATATATATATATATATATATATATATATCTAAAATGTCTACCTACTATGTTACATCGCTACCCAGCATCAAGATAAAGTGTAAAATTATAATTATTTGATTGGTCTGGCGGTGTCCGTTCAGTCTTCCAGGGAAATAAACATCAATACGCTTCCTTGCCTCTGACATGTCAGTGTGGTACTGAGAGCCCAAAGTAGTTATTTCTTAACTACTACATTTGGCAACGGTCAAAGAATTAATACTTACATATATACTATCCATCTTGTGCGCTCAAAAACAAAAACAAAAACAAAATGTAAATTGAAATAAATTTAATACATTTTCATAAATACTGAACGGCACCAACAAAGCAATCCTGTTCTGCATAACGTGCTCCTTGTAGGAAGCTACAAAAAGCTACAAAATGCCATTTCACCGCTATCCTCCTGTGCTATTTGGGACAACTGTTGACAAGACAAAACAATTGATACAGCAGCGCAGGTAAGAGAACGGCTCAATTAGCTCAACTCCGATGCCGGATCCAGTATTGATTTTCCCGAGATGAAGAATGACGGGCAAGAGGTTTTTCAATCAGGCAATTCTTTGTGAAGGCGGTGACGGTGTCCAACAGAGAAGAAACTCAGCGGGGACAAAATGAATAATCTAGCCGAGTACACAAATGACAGCAGGACATTCCTGCATACGAGTATCTCAGCGAGCGGGATGACATTGTGTCAGGAATGGCGTCTCGCGACTTATTAGAAACTAGACCTGCATTCCGCGCCCCTCAGCAGGGGTACAGCCAATGGATCATCCGATGTGCAGGAGGTCCCTCGGCAGCAAAATACAATTACAAATCAACCTTCAGGATAAGGGGACAAAACAGAACAAGAACCAAAATAAAAATAACAAAAAAAAAAAAAAATAATACAGGAAATATATACGTGTATATTCACTGAGGTTTTGCCTTTTGGCACAGACCTACGCCGATTTCCCCTCAGGCATAAAAACTGAATTCATTATTTGAAAATTTCATGGTATACTTCATGAGATCTAGGGCACTATTATTATGTACTATAAATGCATTATATTGCCTTTGATAATGATGATGTCATATTGACCAAAGCTTTGTGTTCTCCCTGCGGGGCCATTGAACCTTTGTTTATCTCAAAGCGTAAAAACACAATATCTGGATGCACACTATAAAAATAACAAACAGAAAATATAGAGTGTGTGCCGGACATAGGATGCATTTATAACTCTTATTTTTTGTAATTGGATACCTCCCAGTCATATGCATTCAATCAGTTTAAATTTACCGTTTTACACTTTATTATTATTAGTTTGCTTCTCAGACATATTACCCAGGGCTTACTTTGTAAAACACCATTCTTTTGTAACCTTTTATACAGTTGGACAATTACTGAAGGAAAGCAATTAATGTACCTTGCTTGATGCCTCACCTGATAATAATACCTAAAATTATCCCATTATACCTTCAGTTAATTTAGCAAGGCCGCACTGTTGCACTCTAAAGGACTAATATTGAAGCTAATGTTGGACTTCTCACATATCAGAAATCAAAGTTTGCCAATTCGTGAACTGCACTGCTTGGAATTTTACAATCTGACACTCGACTTCCAGTTAAATTGTTAACGTACAGCCTACATTTAACTTTTTTTTTTGTATTTAAACATAAAGCAGGCTATGTGCCAGAACTGAGTCCCTCATCCACAGTGAATGACAATACACGGTTATGCTCGCATTTCCGGCCCGAGTGTCGATTCTATTGTTGCTTTTTGCTGTCACAGTTCAGAGGCTCTTTTACAGAGAGGGGGAAATGGGGCTCGCTAAATCTGACCCATCGGCCGGAAACTGAGTGCCCTCACGATAGCTCCACAGCGACGTTCTGTTCCTGACACAGTACCTCTGGCCTACAGAGTGAAGGCTGTGCACTTCCTGGTGTACGCCTGTGGCCCTGTCATTTTGGCACTGCAAGCTGGATCACATCCAGAGTCCCATCTCTGCTATATTAGCACCATGTCAGTGCCCAGGCGCTAGTGCAGGGTAGCGTGGGGCTAGAGTCTGGGCACCTTCCCTAACAAGCTTGGTGTTTGTTTATGGTTTAAACCTTTTCAACACTCCTCTTCTCTCATTCTTAGTCCAAGTAGGCCACACACTTCTTTTCCTTACAAGAAATTTGGCTTCAGGAGCAAAAAGATAAATAAAATTAAGATTTTGGTTTCTGCAATCCTAACACAGCTAGGTTTGTACAGTGGATCCTGATACATGTTCCTGCCCCATAAATGCAGGGAAAATTGCTGTGTACTCAACAGTATAAGCAGGAATGAATGAATGATACAAGGCCAGACTGATGACACAAGGGAGCGTGCGTAAGTGCTTATGTGAAAGACGGGCATCAGCTCCAGCTCTAGTCTGTGATATGTCTGTTTATCACACACAGCAGATGCTGAGAAATCAAAGAGGACATATGCCAGAAAGGGGCGTGGTGTTTTTTTATCTGTGATGTATCATGTTAGAATATTCATCTCGCACAGAGAAATAAAACTCAATCGCTTTCTCCAGGGCCCAAAAAGAGAACGGCAGCACACACCTAACTGGCTAACAGCTAACAGGCGTTATTAGTAACCCCACCCCCACCCAGAAAAAACACTTACTTCCAGTAGATAGAAAGGTACCAAAGTAGCATATCAAGTGTCATCGCTGCCTCTTAGAAACTAAATTCATGAGCGGTTTCTCACATTCGAAATGGGAAGAGGAAATTTGAGCCCTGCAAGTTTACATTCTGAAAGAGCATTTTTCACAGTGATTCATGTATCGATCGAGTGTATAATTCACTGTTCTTGTTTTCCTTCCGAGAGCCAAAAAAAACAACAAATAAACAGATACAATAATTCAATCCGATAAGCAATGTATATAAAGTACCAACAAAGGCAACCATTATCATGTTATAACATATTTGATTTTGAACTCAATTGATTTAATTAGATAAGCAACCGCATTAAATACAAGTGATGGTGTCTACAGCACACAGAAAGAGATCCGTTTCAGCACAGGAAGGACAATACAGGAAACCCGCTAACCAAACCTGTTTTATCTCCCTGCTCTTTACTGCAAGCTCACGCCACTGAGAACTCAATGTCATTCGTTCAATTACCCAGTACCACAGCTTGCTTTTTTGCAGAAATGGGAGCATTGCGTTTTATTTTTAAATAAACTCAAATATTTAAATTCAACAGGTGCTATATTTGTGTGTTAGTTTCTCTCATTGTAACCCTAACTTCACCAGACGGATATCCAAATGCTTTTTAATGGGAGAATAGAGGACAAACTAATTCAATTCATAATTTATAATGCACACCTCGAATTTTCATATACCAAAACCTAAGCTATGTGCCATCGCACAAAAAATAATCACACGCAAGAAATAAAGGTTTGTGCCCAACAAATGCAAAAAGAATTGACTGCCATTTTGCTTGGAATAACAATAAGCAAAGCAAATACATCAGCAATTATCGTCTGAATTGAAATGGACGACCACGGCCACTGCACGGAGATAGCATTCCTGTTGTATCAAGGTCCAAACTTATTTTTACTCATTCTTAGCAGTTCAGACATTTTTAACATTGCATTCTGATGCCGATCATAAAAGGTGACCTTGTTTATGAAGGGACTGTGTGGAAAGGCGCGTGCGGCGGGCGCCGCGTGCGTACGCTGGAGAAAAGGCAGCGACGCTGGCCGAAACGGAGGGTGCGCAGTCCCACACCTGAAAGGTGAGCGTGCCGCTGAGCTCTGGGCCGTGCCACGGCAGCGGCGGCTCGACTTCCATTCCAATCGTCCTCCCTCCCCGTTCGCTCTCCAGCGTGCGATCCCTACAGCAGATTACTTTCACAAGTACTCCGGCAACAGAAACCCCCGCCCCCCCCCCGCCGCCCCCCCCCCGCCACCCCCCCCTCCCCCGTGAGCGCAACTCCTCTTGTGTACGGACTAGAAGAACAATTACTCTTTTTAACAGACGGCGCACTTAAAGACCTTTGCTGGTTAAAAGTTCTCCCGGCCCGCGTCTGGAAGCTTACGGGTCGTTATCCGCCGGCGCTCAGGTGCCATCTCCGCAATTGGAGCCTCGTAATGCGCGGCACGCAGGAAGCGAACTCCATTACCGAGGAGAGGCATGTATTCGAGGTTTTCATTGTTTGTCTGTGTGACAGACAGGAGCCCGCGCTCCCCCCGGTTTTGGGGGGGGGGGCAGGCGGAGGGCTTGAGTGGCGGGCGGCGGCTGGGCCGGGGGAGTCTCCGGGGAGGCGGGGCAGCGTGATCGGGAGGGGAGAAGGGTGACACGGCTCCGGGTGCGCGGGCAGGGACCGGGGTAATGAGGAGCGGGCGGGGAGAGCGTGGAGCGCTCCTCCCGGACGGCACGATCGCCGCGGCGACGACGCGGGCTCCTTTCAGGCTCCAGTTCGAAGGAGGGGCGGCTGTCATCTCTCGCCAGTTCCTCCCATTAACACTCCACAACATTTCTCATTTGCCATCTGGCATTAGGTTATGGAGAAACATCAACCTTGCATAGACAGGACTTATAAAGTGTGGGGTTTTCCTTTGAAAAAGGCACCACTAAGGAAAAAGAGTATTACAGACCCCTGTAATAGGATCTTTTTTCCATTTTTTAAAGATCAAAGGAGATGGAAAATAGGAGATTTCTGAAACATGACAATTCTTTGAATACTTCTTAATGCATGGATAATGAATACCCACTGTTTACACGATCATTTGGATCCAGAACCTGACAAGACATCCCTTTCATGTTCTACCCCGACCAATCCCCCTATTCTCTGTGGCCCCTCCTGTGCCCGAGAGAGAAGGCAGAGCCCTGTGTTCATCACTGAAGACACAGGTTAGCACAGGTAAATTATCTAAGGAACATATACAATCTGTGCACAGAACAAGTCACGGTGCTACAACAGTTGCAGTTTGCCTCTGAGACAGACAGAATTAACTGTTGCTAATTTGCCAGCTTTGCCTCTCATTTCAGTTCCCTTCAGAAATTTCTTGTTAACCTTAAATACACTTCGAGGTGTACCAATTTGCCAGCACTACGTCCAGGTAAAATGCCCACAGGCGACAATTACTAGACCAGTCGCATGACCACATGTCAGTGTGCATGTCCTGAGAGTGAAATTTAGGCATTCTCTCCTACCCTGAAACGCTGTTAAGGAATTAAATTGCTATGAAGTCAGGAAAACATCAATTTCTTAGTCCTTGAAGGAAAAAGAAGAAATAGGATAGTTTATTATTATTTTTTTTTTTTACACCTTGGCATTAGGAAACAGACTACAGACTACTATGTGTATGCGTGTGTGCGCATGTGTGTATACATATTTTGCCAATGCTGTAGGGAGCACCGTAAAAAATGTAAACTTTTGTCCAAGAAACCCGTTGTGAAAACCCACACGGTTAATACAGACTGTCCTTTGTGATTGCTGGAGGACGACCGGTGAGCACTGCTGAACAGTTACATAATCCTCCTTTTGTGAAGCGCAGGGCTGAGAGCACGAAAGGATCCTCTACCCTTTTCGATGCATTATTCAGGGCCATTTGTGCCAGGGTGCCGCCCGTCTGACACTGGACACGGCCACGTTTGATCATCTGCTCGACGGGTCGAGCTCTGGTGGGAGCTCGACACGGTGGTAGCAGCCGCCAACAGGCCCACCGGCCCGGGTAGCAATAAGACTGAGGTGAGCCTGGGCCACTGGACCACTCGTGGCTCCCTGTAATTTACCTGCGCGTTAAACCCCTGCTGTTCCCATCCGGAGCTTTCCGCCGTCTCTAAACGCAAAGCCAGAGACACCGCGGATACAGCAGCGTGTAGAAGCGCGAGAAGGCATCTGGAGCGCGGTAATCAAATCCTTCAAAACACGGGACGTGAAAACGCTGATTTTGTACACTGAGGAACTAACTATCATAGGGACAAGCATGCTTCATAGTTAAGGGCTTCATTGTCATTTGTTGTTTTGGGTAAATTAGGTTTGTACAGGATGTGCATTAGGTTTCTACAGGATGTGCACTTGGCTATATCCATCGCAAAAGCAATACATTTACTGAAAAATTGCAGTATATTTCATTACTGCGCTCTGTAGTTTAACAAATGCAAATTCGGCATTGCAAAAAGAATACCCTTCATTTAATTTTTTTTTTTTTTTTTTTTAGTGCACATTGGGGTTCTGTTCCATCAGCAAACGGCACACAATGACAGCATCCCACTGTTCTAATAAAATGAGCTAAATGGATCAAAGCACAGAGATTGTAAAAACCACTCAAACAATTCAAATACAGAATACAGCAAGTGCCCCCCCCCCCCCACCCCCCACCATCCACCATCCACCATCCTTTTATCCCGCACTTGTGGTCGAACAGACAAGCTTCCGTCACGCAAGTACCATCTCTGCGGTGCTGCTTTTATGGTAACCAATTGCCTGAATGTCCACAATAAGGGACAGGCAGATTTACTTAACTTCCAAAAATGCCTTTGTTCCTGCTGAGGCGCTGAATGCTAACTCCGCACCCCTCCCTGACCTCTGTCAGTTTGATGTCTCTGGCCTGATGGGAAGTTTGGCGGCGGCCGCCTCCAGCCCTCTGCTGCCGCCCATTTGCCCATACGCCTATTCTTGCGGTTGAGATCCGTGCCACGCGGCTATAGATCCAAATGCCCCGAGAACAATGGCAATGTTTAATTAAAAAAGGCTTCCCGACTGACCTTCTGTTCATACAACAATAAAAGTGTGACAATGGCACACCATTTACAGAAATATTCTGCAATTTAATACTGAAGGAAAATACATTCATGATCTCCATGAAAAACAAGAATACTACTATAGTACAGTATATAGTATATAGGAATAGTACTATAGTACAGTATATATGAATAGTACTATAGTACAGTATATAGTATATAGGAATACTACTATAGTACAGTATATAGTATATAGGAATAGTACTATAGTACAGTATATAGTATATAGGAATACTACTATAGTACAGTATATAGTATATAGGAATACTACTATAGTACAGTATATAGTATATAGGAATAGTACTATAGTACAGTATATAGTATATAGGAATACTACTATAGTACAGTATATAGTATATAGGAATACTACTATAGTACAGTATATAGTATATAGGAATAGTACTATAGTACAGTATATAGTATATAGGAATACTACTATAGTACAGTATATAGTATATAGGAATACTACTATAGTACAGTATATAGTATATAGGAATACTACTATAGTACAGTATATAGTATATAGGAATACTACTATAGTACAGTATATAGTATATAGGAATACTACTATAGTACAGTATATAGTATATAGGAATAGTACTATAGTACAGTATATAGTATATAGGAATAGTACTATAGTACAGTATATAGTATATAGGAATACTACTATAGTACAGTATATAGTATATAGGAATAGTACTATAGTACAGTATATAGTATATAGGAATAGTACTATAGTACAGTATATAGTATATAGGAATACTACTATAGTACAGTATATAGTATATAGGAATAGTACTATAGTACAGTATATAGTATATAGGAATACTACTATAGTACAGTATATAGTATATAGGAATAGTACTATAGTACAGTATATAGTATATAGGAATAGTACTATAGTACAGTATATAGTATATAGGAATACTACTATAGTACAGTATATAGTATATAGGAATAGTACTATAGTACAGTATATAGTATATAGGAATAGTACTATAGTACAGTATATAGTATATAGGAATACTACTATAGTACAGTATATAGTATATAGGAATACTACTATAGTACGGTCTATAGTATATAGGAATACTACTATAGTACAGTATATAGTATATAGGAATACTACTATAGTACGGTCTATAGTATATAGGAATACTACTATAGTACAGTATATAGTATATAGGAATACTACTATAGTACAGTATATAGTATATAGGAATAGTACTATAGTACAGTATATAGTATATAGGAATACTACTATATTACAGTATCAAAGCGTAAGAGGAATATCCAAGAGGACAAACTGATAACAGGGGTACATCTAAAGCACAGGTATATCTGTACCATTTATAAAGAAATCTATGTTACAAAATAAAGTACTACAACCTTTAATCAAGCTTTCGTTTTCTAAACATTGAATAAAATAGGAAATATACAGCTTTTCTTAAAATTTTTATAATATCATAAAACATGATTGAGAAAGATAATCACTTTGTCAAGACAATGACATCACAAACTTAATTCTTACCGTCTGCATACACTTTCTCTACTTTATGTACACGATATTAAAATCAAACATCTTAAATGAATAAAGTTGCTCTAGATTGTCTCCCATTGTGCAATGTGAGGCATCGCCCAGAATAAATGAGAAGTCAATTGCTCACAAATGTCTTAGCAACAACTGTCATCAACTCAATTTACAGATTGTATATGTGGCAAGGCAGAATGCTAGGCTGGTCTTCATCTCAACATCAATTCCACCGGCCTGGTGTCCGTACTGAAACGTGTTGATAGCTAGGTAATTATCAACTTAGCTGCAACTTCACTCACACTTGGATTTTAAAAACACTATCTAACAATATCATTGTAAGGAACCTAGCCTGCAGCTAAAAACAGTTTCCGACCGTATATCTTGCTTGCTTGCCTTGGCGAAGTTATTCCTATAATGCCATATTTAAAAAAAAAAAAAAAATTTATACGGTGAGGTATTTCTTTAATGTGGTTTCTCTTGCATTCATGTTATACCAATTGTATATGGCAACTAAGAGAGTGGGTTGATTTCCAGGTACAGACAACTGGAACACCTGAGCAGGCAACTGTCAAATTCAACTCTGTTCTCCTGTCAAAATACTAGCTAATCAGTGGCTCTATAGTTCTGAACTCTTGCCTACCAAACTATTCAAGGGAGAACCAATGGGAGGTCACATCAACTAATCTCATCCAATTGTATTTAAGTTTTTTTTTTTTTTGCATTCATCTAGTGCAAAGAAAATTTACTGTCAGTTCCCCAGGCTTTGAAGTATTGCAGTTTGGTGAGAGGAATACATAAATTAATAAAAAATATTTTGAGGTTTATAAATATGCTCTCCTCAAAGAAATAGGCATATGGAAAAACAATAAGATTTATATTGTAATCCTTTAAAAATAACATCTCAGTTTGGGTATCTATTATTTATGAGTCCTCTATGTATACTAGTGTATCGCTAATTTCAGAATATGACCAATGCTAGCATAAGCCACAATATAAACTGTAACATCGGTCCATTTGCATTTCCGGTGCATTTGATGTACAGTGTTTATCTGTGCCGACGAAAGCAATTCTAACATTAACAACTCGGAAAAAAAAAACAATGAAATGACAAGGTTAACAGTTACATTTTGAAAAAATAAAACAAAGCAAAAAAACATTTAATCAGAAGAGAAATGTATCCTGCAAGAAATCGAATGATTTACATTCCTGCCACAGATCTGGAGTCTCTTTAAAGTCTAAATCCCAGACGAAATGCAAATTCATTGTACTGAGGTCTAATGTCAATCCTGTCTCTATTACAGGAGGAGAGCTTTGTCTTCCCAACTGCTGAGCTGCATGTATGCCATTTCCACAAGAGATGGAAAGACTACATTTAAATCAATAACATTTATACCAAGTTACTAAAGACATTTTGTCGAGTAATAATTGGGATATACAATTCTGTTGTTTTCCAAGGAAACATTTTTACAGCATATGTTTACATTATACTTTTTAAATTGAGTTTTTATCACATATTCAGAGGTGAGAGGGAGCCACTTTTACTTTAGCTATTTAGGGGACACATGCTATGAATTCATACGAGACCGAAAATAATAAAATATACCATGGATGTGAGAGCAGTACAATACATCAACACCTAGAATGTTAAACTAGCGTTACTTGAAAATTCAACTTTTTTGTGTGTGCGTCAAAACACATTTTTTTGTGTAGTTCTTTCAAAACAGAGGAAGACAATTCTATTGAATTATTAAATCGAGATATTTTTCCTCCTACTGGGGCAAAAAAATAAATAAATAAATAAAAAATATAAAAAGGGTGCTAAAAAGTTATCTTCCCTCATTACGTGCGTATTTACTTGGACCTAAAGCTTTTAATTCAGAAGATGATAATTATGCATTGGGAGAGAACTCGCTGACACAAACATTTTATAGGAACGCTCTATTTAATTATGAATCTAAGACGGGTAATTATGAGATCAATACCAACTGAAATCACAACACGGTCAGACTTCATTGAAAACCGCCAGGCATTTGCAATCCACGGTGTGGGGTCAACAATCTCAGGGTATAATACAGGTTAGAGCGGTGTACATCCAAATTGCTAATGTCTGAGCCGTCTGCCAAATGTGTTGACAAGCACAGAGCGCGTGTGGAATACTGTAGCACTTCTCTCTCAAAATTAAACTCATTTTTGCTCACTAAGCAAACTGCAAAGCACGTGAGTTGCATGAACCGTTTCCATGGTAGTCGTGGAACTCATTACGCATGCAGTATGCAGGGTGGTAGAATACAAACAATATCAACCCAAATTAATTGCACATTGGCTATGAACTAAATTTAAAATGCAATGTTAAACCACCCTAATTCTATAGCTCTTTACTGCACACACTTAAAAATTGGGATGGCAGGTATGCCATCCGCCAAGTTACGGCTTGGTGGGGCATGCCCCATACCTATACAGCACAGAGAGTTTGGCACTTTTCAGGGTTTCCTACAGAAGTAACCACAATGACCATAGACTCTGAGCCCTTAAAAACATTAACTTCTGTATGTTCTGACCTAATGTAACCACACAGCATTCAGATACAACTTCATACATCCACACAATAAAGCCCCAAACTTGAGTTATTTTGCCGTTTTTCTCCTTCCTCTTCCGCTTCTTCTTCTTCCCATTTTTCCTGCCAAACTGCCTGCCTCCGTCGCAATGTTATCCAATGGGGATAATTATTCTTTGAGGGTATGGTTCGTATACCTGCTCATCAAGCTTATTGTCCAATAAAAACGCTTCATACTAATGGTTTTTAATGTTAATACAGCTAATGGCTTCTTGTTTTCCAAGAAGTTACTGTGGCCTAATGGATAGAGGCGCCATCTCTCACACAGAGGATTGTGGGTTCGAGCCCAGCAGGGCACAAGTTTATTTTCCACAAAAACAATGTGCAACTGTTAAGTACTTTTCATTTATTAGACCGTTATTATTTTCACATTAACACATTAACATATTTTTATTGCAATGGCAAAAGAGGTTTCCAATATTAACTGTTCAATGTTTCGCTGACACTTGACGCTCGCTCTTGTCTGGTTTGGGGAGGGTGTTACGCTCTGCTCTTGCGGTCATGACTGACTGACTGGAAACCAAACCTCAACGTACCCTTGCCTCGGCCAACATTTCTTAATTCATTAATTTCTTCACTTCAGCTCTGTTCACTTTATCCTTTTCACACATAACACAATGTCACCATAAAATTAACTACTAGGAAAATTAAGAATTTACGATAATAGCCTACATTAAGAATTGATGATTTAAGCTGCAATCCTTCAAGAGATCGGATTTATAAACCGCCAATTCCCGAAACATATCTCATTCATGGTTAGTCACTTAAAAAGAAAAACAACAATAGCCTCCGAATGTGGCTCTAGTCTACGCTACTCTGCAAGTAGTAATGTAGCTTACTGCAAACACTAATTAATAATTAATATAATATTAATAATAATAATAATAATAATAATAATAATAATAATAATAATAAGAAGAAGAAAAATAATCTCTGGTATGTACTTTCTTAGTAGTATCTATTGTTTTCTTTCTGGCTAAGTATTCCTGGGAAATATGCGTTGTCCAAGTAAGCTTGTTAGCCAACCGTACTGTGGCCAGAGAAGCGTCAGTCTGCTTCTAGTCAGGAAGCAGATACAAGCTAGGCTACTACGAAGCGAATCAACATGCCTTATAGCCTACATTCATTGCACTACAGAAAACTAAACTAAACCTAGCTGTCCGGTATCAAAACATTTCCCGCAGGTAACATTCTACACTACCGGAAAAAAACTGTGAAGGAATTTCTGCGAATGAACTCACTCGCTCGCTCGCTAGCTCGTAGCCCACACATGGAAGGTTGGAGTTACGCATCCGGCAATCCAGTGTTGAATAGCCTAACGTTAAATGTATTTCATTTTCTATTGAATACTAATAGCCCTATTTTAAAACTGTACTAGCTATTTAGGCTGTATGTCTTTCAGCTAGAATGTGTTTGCGTCTGTAGCGGGTGTAGCTCGGCTAGTTCGCTAGTAAGCACAGTGAGGTGCAGTAAAGCGAAGGCCTTGTAGCAGGTTACCGTGACAACACTCTCTGATGACGCAACCCTCAGGGTCAAAATAACGACGTTATCCTTAGCTATCGGCGATGTCGTCTTTAGCTGATTGGTAACGCGTTCGCTTGCGAGTGAGAGGAGCGGGGTTCAAATCTCACCTTGGACTTCTGAGTAAAAAGTAAGCTTCTCTCTTTCTATACGGTTACATTGATGCTTGTTGACCCGGATCGGAATCGAATAAAAAAGTGGTTGCTGCGGAGTTTCAAATGGAGGGGAAAGTCAAAGGGGGGTGAGTGTAGCGGGTGTAGCTCGGCTAGTTCGCTAGTAAGCACAGTGAGGTGCAGTAAAGCGAAGGCCTTGTAGCAGGTTACCGTGACAACACTCTCTGATGACGCAACCCTCAGGGTCAAAATAACGACGTTATCCTTAGCTATCGGCGATGTCGTCTTTAGCTGATTGGTAACGCGTTCGCTTGCGAGTGAGAGGAGCGGGGTTCAAATCTCACCTTGGACTTCTGAGTAAAAAGTAAGCTTCTCTCTTTCTATACGGTTACACATGTCTCCATGTACACTTGGTTCATACATTTTCATGCTTCTTCATGATCCATAGCTCAGGTGGTGCTGTGCATTGTATTTCATTACACATTAAATACTGCTCATCTACAAACTCTTTTAATGTAATTGTGTGCTGTCTGTAATAGGATAACTGTTCTCATTCTTGTCAATAGAGGGCGTTATGGTTAAGTGAATGTCTGCATGCATTTCTTTGGAATGCATGTCTCTCTCCATGTTTATCTTCATGCATTATTCATCATTAGCTATAAAAAATAAGTGATATCAGATCAAAAACGTCTACGACGTAAAAAAAAGCCAAGTTACTCACACATAGCCTACATAGCGCTGTCTATAAGTCCTTAATTCCAACTTGCAAAAACTAGGCCTGCCTTTAAAAGTCTTGATATCAAAATGTGGCCAAGTTACAACTAACAATATTGCCTATCGTAGCTCACACTAAATAAACTAGCTCTATTCCAAAGCAATGCTATCCAAACTTTCCAAAATTATTTAATGCAACTTGGCCCTGTGTTTCTTCATCTTACCATCTCAAGAGAATGTGGTCAATGAAACTGTATGTGCCACATCAAACTGCAAAATGAAAATAATTTGTAGTGGAAATACTCTGATTCAGATGTGTTGCACTTAGAAATTAAACAGAAAAATTACTACACTATAGGGCATGTTTGAACAATTGTCTGCATCCACTGCTTTGGGTCTATGAAAAGCACAGAATGAATAAAATGTATTATTAGTATTATTATTATAATTATTATTATTATGTATTCATTGATTTATTTATTTGGATTTCTATCAAAACCTGTGTGGTCCTACAGAGCATAGATATCCTTGTGTTCACAAAATTCTGTTTGCAAATATCATAAATACTATTATGTTAAGAAAATTGGTACTATTACTTATTTGCCACCATCTGACCCACAAACATGTCTGGATACGTTTGTAAAAATGCTATATGTACGCTATTTTCTAGGTAAAAATATTACTCATTTTTATCTGCATTTATTTATTCATCACCCCTTTCTCTATTGTACATGATGTTTCTTCATATAAATGTCTGTTTGTGAATTGTAAAGAATTCTGTAGCAGCAGTTAACATTTTAAAACCTGTACATTTTCTCAAGTAAACTTGCCAAAAAGGACAACCATATCCTTTCTGGAGTGTAATTATTCATCAACTGTTAAAAACATTCATTGAAATCATATGTTGTTCCATGAGGCACAATCTCTTCACATGCAAAGATGAAGAAACACAGGGCCAAGTTGCATTAAATAATTTAGGAAAGTTTGGATAGCATTGCTTTGGAATAGAGCTAGTTTATTTAGTGTGAGCTACGATAGGCAATATTGTTAGTTGTAACTTGGCCACATTTTGATATCAAGACTTTTAAAGGCAGGTCTAGTTTTTGCAAGTTGGAATTAAGGACTTATAGACAGCGCTATGTAGGCTATGCGGCTATGCGTGAGTAACTTGGCTTTTTTTTTTTACGTCGTAGACGTTTTTGATCTGATCTACATTACACCGATGTTCCACGCCTGCAGATGATACTCTCCACTGGAGAGGTTTTCTAAGCCTGCTGCATATGATCACACAGACAGAGCAGAACAAAGGCCCAGGGTCGGCTGAGATAAACATACTGTAAAATAAGTGGCTTCCCTATTTTTGACATCGGTTCTGATACATATAACATTGGAGATTACAGGACAGCCGTACCTTGGGATCTGCAGTGAGCAGCTTGAATGCCTGGTACACCTGGTTCTCCTGAACTCCACCTCCCAAGTCCAGGAAATTAGCAGGCTTTCCTCCGTGCAGATCGATGATGTCACACGTCGCCATGGCGAGACCGGCACCATTCACTGCCAAGGCAGGTTGAAGGTCAGATTTTAAAAAAACAGAGACAGTTTCATTTAGATTTAGTCAGAATTCTAAAGTTTACAGCTAATACTGCCCCAAAAAAACCACCTGTTATCAGATGTCTTGTGTTCATTATATCATATCGTTGTCATTATTAGCATTGGACCATAAAATGTCTCAGTCTATTCAATATTACATGACATTTTCAATACAGTCGAAATTGACACAGGTTATAATCCAACTAGAAACAAATCCTTCAGAATATACGTAACCATAAATGAATTGTCCCAGCCAGTCTGTGCAAATGAACAGAAGCAGAAGAAATGTGAAGTATACGCAGTTTCAAATGCCGCTTGAAATTTGTGCTAAAATTGAACAAGATGCCGTTTTAATCACCGCCTTCTAATCTGGATAATACTTGTGTATTGATGAAATTCGAGATTCCAATTACGCCATTCCCAAACGGAGGAGAGGGGCCTTGATTAAAAAAGGGCTTCCGTCTCCGTCGGCTCTGCGGCGCGTTACCCGTGCAAATAATTCAGCCTGCCGTGTAGTAAGCAAGCCAAGTGATTCAGCCCTTTCCTGCTAAACTCACACGCCCAGGTACAAACGTCTTACTTCATTCCGTTTATCAGTGCCACGACTGCAGCTTGGCAAGCACCCTGACAGAAGTCTCAATAAAAGGAAATTCAGTTTAACAGCTGTCACTTTGGTGGCTTACAAAGCTTTTAAGGGAGGCAATCAGCTCCATATTGTTTTTATAAGGATTTAGGCTCTGACAGGAGTTACAAACCCACACTTGTATATCGTATATCTTTAACACACCTCTTTTTTTTTTAAGAAACGTAGAGGCAGCTTACTCTCTGTCAGACATTTGCAATCAACCTCTGATTTATACCAACTGAAAAATGACTTCCCCGATGATCAATCATTAAAAAAAAAACGCCTCTGGTTCCAGCATATTCCCTCTAGAGCCAAGAAGCCGATCATAATTTTGACTGTATTCCAGCTCAGTGAGTTGCAGTAAGTTTTAGTTTGGTCTCCACCTTGAGGGGTTGAATGAACTTAAAACTTTGAGGTTCAAATCATGCTGGCCTGATATGTATGTATGTATGTGTTAAAAGGGAGGGAAAGCGGTTGACTCATCTTACCGAAGCATGCGATGTTTCCATCCATTCCGATGTACTTGAGGTCGTATTTTGCCGCTTCGGTTTCAGTGGGATCGCTCTCCGTCATGTCATCCATCGCAAAGACATCTTTCTGCCGAAACTCCGCATTATCGTCAAAGTTGATTTTGGCGTCAAAGCAAACAACTGGGGATGAGAGAGAGACAGAGACAGAAAGAGAGAGACAGAGAGAGAGAGAGAGAGAGAGAGAGAGAGAGAGAGAGAGAGAGAGAGAGAAGAGAGAGAGAGAAAGAGAGAGAGAGAGAGAGAGAGAGAGAGAGAAAGAAAGAGATTTACTTCTCATTATGACACTGGAATCACTGCAGAATTATATTACGGTGTGGATTAAGTTTACATTAACTACACTCACTTTAGTAACAGTACAGTGAAGATAAGATAAAAGGAGGAGGAGCAGCAGGTTCCATTTAGGTATTTTAAGAAACTGGCCCAGTGTGTACCCATTTGACAGCACCTGGATGGGACACCGCATATGATTAAATGCTCTGTGCTTTTGAAAGGAAATGAGGTCTACGGAACATCCATATAAAATGTCAGCGCTTCGCCGTGTCCACGTTTTTAACACTTACACCTTCCAATAAACATTATCCGTTCAAAACGTACACCGAGGGGGAAAAAAATGGAAAACAAAAAATAGAACGCGAGTTCTTTTCGAGACCAAATCCAAATTGTTTGGGCTGTGCAGCAAAAAAAATGAAAAGAAAGGGAAAACATTTGATCATTTTTCCTCATTAAAAAACCTAATTGAATGGAGATGCGATTCTCCCTCTTGCGGCGCGGCAATGCGGCGCTTTTGGAATTTGCGACGCTCATTGGATTTCTGCCGCGCTCGGCCCACAAAATAAAACAATCATTTCTACACAATGATTGGGGCCCACATCTATCAATAGCGCATAACAGGCCTGGAAAAATGACAGTCACAGCACATTGGTTCTTTCTGGAACCCACTGTAAATTTACTGGGTAATGACTCTTCTCTGGGAAATAAAGCCGGGCTAGCGCTCCCAAACGTAATAAACCCGACGCACACTTGCCGTGTTTTGGAAGAAAAATGTCCTTGCTTCCACGACTGGAGTCGTACACGGCAGTTACTTCAAATGATGTGCTCAGCACCCAGCCTCCTCTTATTATGGGAAAGAATGCAATTTGAAGAGTTTTACATTTTCCGTTCTCTTGCTCCCTCTGGAAAAGCAGGGCAATGTGGGCACGCATAAAAAATAAAAAAATAAAAAAATAAAAACACGTCTCTTTATGGCCTCCAACCCTCCAGTGAGAGCCCTGTGGTGTTGTGTGGTAATGCTCCTGCACCGCAATTTCCTTAACGCTGCACCACCCTTCTGGTTCCTTCTGCAGCAGCTGTCTATCGGCATTAGGGACATGCAAAAATGCAAACACTAAAAGCACTAGTTTTAATGAGGGGCAAGTCTATAGAGAAAAACTAAAACAAATAAACAACTGTTCCATTACAGAAAATCACCGTCTCCCTTTGTTCTAAGCCCACTTGGAGTGAAGAACACAGCTTGGATGTACTGTAACAACGGTCATTAATATTTATCAACAATTATCTGACTACAAAGTATTGTAGATGTGTCACGGCTAGACAACAAGTTGAGCCCAATAGCTTTCTTTGTGAACGACATATTAAGGACAGCAGCAAAGACCACCGGATTTCTACGTATGTAGTTGTCAACCACGTTAAGATAAATAAAAATAAAAATAAAAATATTTTAAAAAATAAAAAGGGACTTAGAGCTGAGTTGGTAACAGAGTTCACCGCAAACATGAACAGGACCCTAAAGCAAAGACACTGCAGGGCCAGGCTCAGCAATATCCCTAAATGACTATATTCTTAAATGTAGCAGTGGTACACAACTGGCTTCATCCTGCCAGGGGCAGGGTGGGTTTAAATTGTCCAAGTTTCCTTGGGCTACTGCAGCACTGGTTCCTTCCTACAACACACCAGGCAGCAACAGGCTTCCCGTTATCTGCAGTGAGCGATACATCTCTTCTCAACATTAGCTCTCTTGTAGCACCATTGAGTCTGTAGTGTGTAATATAGTGACTGGCTTGCAGAGGAGTGCACGCACTTCAGATGCAGTAATATTCGCTTGTGCGTGGATGACAATTCAGTGACTCAAGAGGCACGATCTGTAACATCAATGTGGGGAAAAAATTATAAAAAATAACTTAAATACGTACATGTAAATACATAAAAAAAATATACATATGCATGGTGTCATGGCATAATAACAGGAGTGCATACCAGGGACTACTGGCTGGGAAAATGTAGGCTTGGCAGGATCACAAATCAATAAAGAACCATGGATGACAGACGATAACCATGGCACACCTAGTTGGCACAACCTTTGTTGCATGTCTCTCTCTCTCTCGCTCCCCATTCTTCCTGTCACTCTACACTATGCTGTACAATAAAATCTGAAAACCACAAAAATAAAAAATGGCACGATAAATGAACCCAGCAATTGGTGCACATTTCCATACGTAGAGGGGCACATTTTTGTCCATTATTTGTTGGGTACACTGTATCTAGTACTGATCTGTTCATTTTCGGTGTTGAAAGGGGTGAAACTGCGACGGCGCTTATATACTTGTTCAGTATACTGTGAACGAGGGGAAAAAACAAACAATTTGTTCACAGTCACTATTAAAATGATCGGTTTTGGTGCTAGTGCCAAGCTGCCCGATTTCAAACCCTCGTGCCACAGGTCTGAAGACAGACGCTCTAAGTACTGTATGTTCTCCACTAGCCATTCTTTAACGAGAACAAAAAAAAAAAACGTGGTTTTTCCTCACTAATCAAGAAGGAAAGCAATCTCGGCGGGAGGAAATGAAGAAATCCTCAATGGCAGTCCCCTACAGGGCCAAGCCATTATGCACAAGGTTTTTTCACCTTATTTTTTAGAGTAGGAAATGAAAGGCATTTATATTGCTTCAATTTGATTTGACTACCTCGCGTAAGAAACATCAGCCCACGGGCGACTTGCTCCAATGTTCCCATACAGCTGTTAGCACATGGTTCGTCGGGTGTTGTGGAATTGAACAGTCCTATGGCACCAGCCAATAGTCCGTAATACTCTTTTTCCTTCTCAAAAAGGAAAGCTAGAGGATAACGTGCAACTAAAAAGAAACATTCAACTTCTGTTAACATAGTAACGTTTAATTAGCACCCAGGAAAGGTGTAACATAATTGAGATACATTATGTATTGCGGGACCCCCACTGAGTGTGTGTGTGTGTGTGTGTGTGTGTGTGTGTGTGTGTGTGTGTGTGTGTGTGCTCGCATGTGATTTGCATATAACAACTACACATCTTTAATCTATACACACATTCAGATGACGAAAATATGCTCACGATTGGTGCTTGTTTTCCGCATGACAGACTTATGAACAAACAATCCATTTTAGAAACGGTATTTGATGTAGACCTTTTTCAAAGTACAAGACTCTGCATAAGGTATAAGGACGCGACGCCGTGCGTGACAAAATAAAAACATAAATATTGAATATGCAAACTGAACAGTTGAACACTCTTATCTTGCCGCTCACGGAAAACAATCCGCGTAAAAAGATACCGCGACTGGCCCAGTGTTCAGTACGAGCTACGAGATTAGATCCCTTTAAAAAGGTTCAGATAAATGCTTTTGCAACAGGTCATTATGACACTTCACAGAAAATGACTGAATGTACAACACTCACGCACGCGCATGCACAGAAAAAAAAAATAAAAAATCCTAAAGTGCTCAACAATAAAAGGAAAGAAGGGCGGGGGAAGAAGAAAAATTTAAAAAAGTGTTTGCTTTCGTTTCTTACCTTGTCCTTCGGGAGTTTCACCAAGGGGATTGACTTCAACTTGAGTTGCATCGACTTTCAGGAAGAGATCATAGAGTCTCTTAATCTGATCTGCCGCCTGTGTGTACCGCAGAGGACAGTCATTACTGAACAGTACGTCAAGCAGGAAGTCCTCCCAACGTCCGCCCGGCTGTGCGCGTACGCTTAATAACACACGTCAAATCACCTTCAAGCATCCACAACTGGGCCCTGACAGGCCAGAGTATTCCTGCCCCGCTCACGTCTTTAGCAAAGAGGGGTGCGCGCTCATCTGTTTGATGAGGAACTTCAACTTTATATGTTCTGACAAGTCTTAACAGAGCAGAAAACATAGCCTTTAACCAATTTTTTAAAAATTTAGTTAAATGCCACATTTGCATTATGTTCAAGGCACGTGACCTTTTTTGACACCAATTTAGGCATGAACTTGTATTTTTTGT
This sequence comes from Synaphobranchus kaupii, assembly GCA_029718625.1. Classification (NCBI taxonomy): domain Eukaryota; kingdom Metazoa; phylum Chordata; class Actinopteri; order Anguilliformes; family Synaphobranchidae; genus Synaphobranchus; species Synaphobranchus kaupii. Next base: position 100,608,605 of record CM056380.1, read on the forward strand.
TTTTGACATTTTTGAACAGATATGGAAAAAATGTGAAGCTGCATTGTAATTATTTATAGTACATTTTGAGCTGTATTCATAGTTTAAAAAAAAAAAAGCCTCCAAAGTACTTGAGTTCAACTAATGACTGAGCAGCTCTTTTGAAACTAAAAGCAATATGACAGAAAACAATTGCTTTCTTCCACAAATACTAACAGACGTGTTGTGTCATATTTCCGGACTTCAAAGCAACAGTTTAAATGGATTTCAAATCCGAATGCATTACAATTATCACTGAATCAAAGAGACTCTTCAGAATATATAAGTACCAAAGTTGACAGACCCAAAGTCACAAGCTCGACACTAAACACATCATTTCCATCTCCTCTGGCTGAAGGAATCAATGCACAGTCAATGCATATCTATGTTCAAATAATGCGGAAAACAAGTAATGTCTTGTTCCATTCCTCAAAAAACAATTCATTAAATCAATCATTTCCCCTTATTTGAATGTTCTAAACTAATATAATTTCTTATCCTCATCTGCGCATTAACAATACAGATGACTAAACTGACGTTATGGGACAATTCGCTTTACAATGTGTTTTCATAATGTTTTTTTTTTTTTTTTTTTCCCTTTATAATCAGGAAGTAAGAAATTGAGTTAAATTTACTCCTGACCTGGTTAACTGTCTAGCACTGGCTAAAGACATAGATGTTTTAATGGACCTCCAAGCTTTTATGGATTTACAGCGAATTTACTACCAAGCTGTTTGGAGCGGCTATGCTTCAGGGAAGCTATGTTTTTATTTTACAGGCTTATCTTGGTGGGGGAATGTGTGTGTGTGCTTTTGTGTATACGTGTGCGCGCGTTTCTGCTTTTGCGTATACGTGTGCGCGTGTTTGTGTGTGTATACTATGTACATACTGTACATACACAGTGCAGTAGTCAAAGTATTCGGACAGGAAAACAATGTGTTCCTTTTGACTCTGTTCTCCAGAACATTGGATTTGAAATAAAAACATTGAACATGAGGTTAAAGTTCAGACTCTCAGCTTTAATTTGTGGGTATTCACATCCATATATGGTTAACCATGCAGGAACTGCAGCCCTTTTCATAAAATTAAAAGTAATTGGACTGCGCAGCTGTTTCTTGGCCAGCTGTGTGTGTTGTTGCATCATTAGTTGATGCAAGGTCAAGAGTTGATTCTAGGTGTGGAATTTGCATTGTAGTCCGTTGCTGTTGTCTGGCAACATGAGGACAAAAGAAGTGTCAATTCCAGTAAAGCAGGCCATCATGGGGTGGAAAAATCTGAATAAATCAATCAGAGACCTCGCCAAAACATAGTGTGTCAAACTCAACTGTTTGGTACATTGTCAAGAACACACTGGTGAGCTCAGCAATAGCAAACGACCTGGTAGACCACGGAAGACCACTATAGTGGATGACCACAGAATACTTTTAATCGTGCAGGAAAGAAACCCATTTTCCCCCCACTGTTGTCCAGATCAAGAACACTCGCCAGGATGTAGACATAGACGTGTTGAAGACTAAAATAAAGAGAAGACTACACCAGCACTGCCTCAGAGGGTTCACTGCAAGATGGAAACCACTGGTGAGCCTCAAGAACAGAACAGACAGGTTCGAGTTTATTAAAAAGTACATTTAAAAAAAAAAAAGTTAATTGTAGAGTTCTGGAAAAACCTCTTGTGGACAGAGCAGATGCCTATTAACCTGTAGCAAAGTGATGGACGGAGAAAAGGGTGGATAAAGAAAGGAACTTCTCATGATCCAAAGGACCCCCCCTCATCTTTGAAACATGGTGGAGGTAGTGTTATTGGCATGTATGACTGGCAAAGTCAATCACCCGACCTGAATCGAATTGAAGACAAGGTTGAAGGCAACTGAAGACGACTGTAGTACAGGCGGCACCAGGGAAGACACCGAGAGTCCGGTGACCGAGCGCCCGGTGATGTATATGGGTTGCAGACTTCAAGCAGTCTTCGAATGCAAAGGATTTGCAACCAAGTACAAAGTATGATGATTTCATTTCAGATTATGGTAATTTGCCCAATTACATTTGGTCCCCTAAAATAGGGGGATTATGTATAAAAAAAGAGCTGTAATTCCTACATTGATCACTGGATATGGATGCAAATGCCCTTAAATTAAAGCTGACAGTCTGCACTATTTAAAATCCAATATGCTGGAGTACGGAGCCAAAACCTACTCAACTAGTTTTATTTGATTAATGTGTAATGTTTTGCAATGTTGTTTTTATAATGAATTGCAGCAGAGGCTTTTCAGTGGAGTGTAGTATTTGCAGAGCAGTGCTGTGCAGCCATTGTGGGGCAGGGTACCGTACTCTTCGTTCATTAGAAGGGAGTATATTACCTGTCGCGTCCTTTGAAAACCCAAATTAGCTGCCATGCGAACTGCCTGCTGGTCTTGCACCCCTTCAAAAATATCTATGACTTCCTGTGGCAAAGGACAGGGAAACGAAAATATAACATCAGCTCTAATTTGACATGAAGTAGATTTTCATATTAAATCATGAAGGGGCAATTAAAGCCACGACAACCTGCCGGCGGAAAGCCCGCAGTCCAAGCGATGGCTTTATAATTACCACACCATCTCCCAGAAATCACTCTGAGCTCAATCTGAACACCAAGAAATGCAATGCTGAGAGAGTGAGAGTGAGACAGAGACAGGCTGAGAGTCAGAGAGAGCCTGCTAATATTTAAACATTTGCAACAGGTCATACAGACTGTACCTGCAATCACCTGTTTGAAACCCTGGAATTTGCTGCCATATTGTCAATATATTAAATAAATAGAATTGTATTATTTATATGTATTTTTTTTTATTGTATTTTTAATGTTCATGGCAATGTGATGCAATGAATAAGGTGTCAAAAGGTCGCAGGTCTGATTCGCAAATGGGGTACTGCACTAATATGGAATGAGTTACTTCACTTTAATGACTTCATCAAATTTCCTACTGAAGTAAACCCATGACATTAAAAATTAAAAGAAAATAAATCAAAATAATCTGTAATATGTGGTCCATTTTTAAAACGGCTGGTCTGATTCTGGAGGGCGTCAATCATGCAATCCAGCAAAACACCTTGAAAATGAGTTCCGGCGTCTTGGCCGCCACCTCCTCGATGTCCATCCCCGCCCTGCGGACTGCCCACCATGACCGGCCCCGTTGCAGGCCCGGTCCATCAGGATGGCGAAATACGTCTCTCTGGTGATGTCTAAGGCCTCAGCGACCATCACCTGCGTGACGGAGGACAGAAGATCACATTTACTGAGATGTCATAGCCTACGGTGTGTGGCCCGGTTTCCAAAAACTAGCCGCGGACCGAGGCCAGAGAGAGGACGGAAGGAACAGAGAAGGGAAGAGATAAAGAGAGAGAGAGAAAGAGAGAGAGAGAGGGAGAGACAGAGAGAAAGCGAAGGCCCTTGCATTATCAGTGCCTCCGCAGCCTAATTGGACACACTGCATTTGGCTGCGTCGGGCACTCGTGTTTAATTCCTCACAAATGAGCACTAAATGGAAATGAACAGCCGCCTTTATCTCCGGCGCGGACGCGCGCGCGTTCGCTCCCTCTTTGTCCGCGTGTTTTGCTGGCAGCCGAAACAGGCGTGATGTCTGGAGAGGATTGCTGCATTGTAAAGCGAATAAAGCGTGAGACACCATCTATTGAAGCACATAAGAAGCACATTAACAGATCCGTACAATAGCCGCGTGACGGCTCGCCTGTGGTTTCATTCGGGGAGACGGACCCCGACAATATAATTACAGCCATTTAGGCATTAGATATTCAATCCTGGGTTGTACATTGCTGTTGCCGTGGCTTTATTCATTACTCTAATCTGCATCCAATCCATGAGGGAAGTAAACAGACATGGCGTAAGCTATTTCCACTAGAATTTGTTTATGATGATAACATACACGAGATAATCAATTTAATTCACAATTCCGCCATGCATCTTTGTGATGAGTAACAAGTATGCCCACCGAGCACTATAACTGAGGGCCAAACAATGGAAATATATGCAAAACGTGTACAAAATGAACCCGCTCACTGCACCGTGCTGTAACAGCCGCGACTCTGGCGCCTTTATTAACTCTTTAACTTCTTATTAACATCCTTTCATTAACATGCTCTCCGTGTGACTTGAAATTTCACATTTTGTGAACTTCCGTTTCCCTTAAGCATTAAAAAGAAAATATATATATTTTTTAAAAAGCTAAGGATGTTGTTCGTTTGATTCCATGGCAAAACTTTTCAAACAGAGAGGAGGCTGAGGGCAGGGGTGGCGGGGACACGAGGCAGGCAGTAATGGGGAGCTCCAGGCCATATTTCACAGAAGAAGAAACATGCCACCCAGGCGGGACGGCTTCATTACCTGCAAATATGTTTTCCCTGCAATGTGTGCATGTGCGTGGGGAGAAAATAATATCCCCGCTTGTTAGTGACACATGGCAAGGCTGGCGTGCGACCGCTAATACACACCCAGAGTCTGACTCACAGGTATTGCTTATTACAATATAACATCACGCTAAAGAGGAGAGAGAAAACAAAGAGCAGACTGCAAGTAATGGGAAATCAACGCCGTCTTCCAAGGAAAATAAAAATTAATAACAGGAACAACGATAATAACACGCCCAGAGGAAAAGGGCCTAACAAACCACAGCACCAGAACATACCAGAACAAGTCTAATGCATTCGCATGAAACTGAAGTTATTTATAGAATGCACAGACGCTAATTTCATTAAACCCAAAACTCCCACTCAACTGTTTTGACTTTCACTCCTTCCTTTGGCGTCTGCTTGGTGGTCAGGTTATATCCCAGCATCTTGCCGGCCAGGTCCCCAACAACAGCAGGGCTGGAGACGGACGGACAAGCGCAGGAAGACGGAGAGTTATAAACTCCAAATTGCATTCCGCTAAACATGTGCTTGTTTTAGCAATGATTATCTGGCCTTATAACATATATTTCTATCATTGCCATTTTTCTTCAGCTGGACATTATTGAAGCAATGTACAGTGCAAGCTTCACTCAAAGAGCGCAACAGAAGAGAGTGTAGGTTTGAACCCTCTTTCAAGACGCACATCTACAGCACGCCCGTTTACAAACCTGCTTCGCTAACAACAAGACCAAATGAAGGGTCTATTTATATGAGATGAGAGCATGTTCCTATGATCACAGATGGAATAATCATTTTTACAGATTAAAACAACTCCCCCCCCCCCCCCCCCCAGCCCCAAGATTGTAAGTGTAATATGAAATCTTCAATATCACTTTATAAATAAAGTATATTTGCGCAGCTGGAAATGTATCTTTGAACTACCACCACACACATATTAAGTCACTCTTCCCTTCCATATCAGAGATGTCAATGTCACCTATAGGACCGGGGGGGGTTTAAGGCGGCGGAGCAGTGGAGGTTTTGCATTTTCATACCACCTTAAATGGCATTTCTTGCATTCTGGGAGCTTAAAAACACGTACAAAAAAAAGCCTTCAGACAATGAGGGTTAAGAACCACAAAACACAACATTTAGTCCAGTGATCAAAGTAATCGGATGCCTCCTTGATATCTGGGAGAATCAAGAACACTTCTGGGATCTTTAAGCATTCTCGCTTCCTTGCCTTATTGATTTTGGAAAAGAACTTGGGCTGTTAAATATTATGTCACATGACTTCACAAGAACAAAAGAATAGACAAGAATAGATATTCAGGAACACCTAGAGTGGTGCACCGCCTCTGTTACATTCATTTTGAGGACAACCTTGAATTGCAAATGTGAGGTTACTTTCTCAATAATAAACCCCTCTTATTTCATTAAAAACGTCATAACAACATAATCAGAGCATGTTGTTCTGGATATTCACAACAAAAGCTTTATATTTTCTGATGATTACAGCTAATCTAAAAACACAAGGGGGGGAAAAAAAAGGATATTTAATATTACTTATTAACGTGAATGGACAAAGGAAAAGTCTCAGTACAGAGTTGAATTATATCCTTAAAAGTTATATATTTTCGGTGTAAACACAGGTGTCACTGGACTCCTATCCATAATTCCTAGCGATGTCATCACCCACTTCATTTGTAAATGATGTCACAAGTGTGGTATTGTTTGATGCTGCCTGAACTAAGCGTAATAGCGGGTCAGTGTTTACATGAGTTGAGCCTGAAGTGTGAAATGTGAAGTGTATGACAAAAAATAATGACATGCCTGCCTGTCTGTGAGAACTCAGTTATAACTTGGGCCAACTGCTAGAAATGAGCACATAAGCTCAGACACAAAGTGGCCTGCAGAACAATGTTCCAGAACCCAAGTATAAATAATGGAAGACGCAGTGATCTGCTTTCGGTGCTGTCTGGGTATTACCGGAAAAATGTTAGTTTAAAAATAAAATAAATGTATTGTTTGGATCACATTAAACCGCATTTAAGCACACATTTTTTCCCACATTCCCAACATTCACTTAAAGTTTACCTGAAAATGTAATCACAATATATATCTCGTCTTGAAATAAAATTTTTGGTTACCCTCCCAAATTACAATAGTGAGGTTCCAAGAAAAATGAAAACACCTTCACTGGTGCAGGTAGCCTCCATCCAAGCTCTTTTAGAATAAATATGAAAGAAAATGCAGGCTGTAACCAATGCGACGGCACAAATGATACTCACTCTTTCGTTAAGTGCACCCCTCCTTTAAGGCCACTGTCGAACACGCCCTTCCCCTCGCCCCCCTGCCAGGATCTGTGCCTTTAAAACGATCTCCTTGGCATCTGTAAAGGGAGGAATAAAACGGCAGACAGAGTGAGGAGCCTGTTCTCCAATCAGCGCGTTATGAAGGAGGCCATTATCCTGCTCCCTTCCTTCTCTTAAAATGTCCCACCCGTTGCCCTGGGCCTCCATTAGCCGCTACCCCCCCTCACGCGGGGTGCTGGACGCGGGGTGCTGGACGCGGGGTGCTGGACGCGGGGTGCTGGACGCGGGGTGCTGGACGCGGGGTGCTGGACGCGGGGTGCTGGACGCGGGGTGCTGGACGCGGGGTGCTGGACGCGGGGTGCTGGACGCGGGGTGCTGGACGCGGGGTGCTGGACGCGGGGTGCTGGACGCGGGGTGCTGGACGCGGGGTGCTGGACGCGGGGCGGGGCGGGTGCAGCATAGTACCGTACTAAAGGTCCTCCCCCACGCTGATTACCTCACCGCGGCCCACGGTCCTGTCCTGCCTGGGCTAATTATGCAGCATACTTCCCCTGAGTGAGCACGCCAGCCACAAGCGCATGAGAAAGACTCCATTACCAGTTAATCTCTCACCACACACTCAGACATATACACACACACGTACACGCGCACACGCACACACGCGTGAACTCACAAGCAAACGTCGCACGCACAACACATGAGTGGGTGCGCATACACAGAGAGACAAACAGCCCCACACACACACACACTTGCAAAGGCGCACATACACACAAACACACAACCAGGCACGCGAGGCTAATTAGTGCAGTTGTGTCACTCTGTGGAATGAATGACTGTGGCCGTTGCCCATGCTTTAGCTCCTGGGCCTGCGTAGGCCTGTGTGCTTTAGCTCCTGGGCCTGCGTAGGCCTGTGTGCTTTAGCTCCTGGGCCTGCGTAGGCCTGTGTGCTTTAGCTCCTGGGCCTGCCTAGGCCTGTGTGCTTTAGCTCCCGGGCCTGCGTAGGCCTGTGTGCTTTAGCTCCCGGGCCTGCGTAGGCCTGTGTGCTTTAGCTCCTGGGCCTGCGTAGGCCTGTGTGCTTTAGCTCCCGGGACTGCGTAGGCCCGTGTGCTTTAGCTCCTGGGCCTGCGTAGGCCTGTGTGCTTTAGCTCCCGGGACTGCGTAGGCCTGTGTACTTCATGCCCCTGACGGTCAGCGCTACTTACCGTGTGCCGGTTGGGGGTCATACTACACTCGGTTTCACTGGCTCTTTGTCGGCAAAACCTGCAAGGTCGTAGCTTCTTAAGTGCTTGTCTGTATTAAAACCTCACTTGAAGAAAAACAAAGAACATGCCTGGCTGAGTAACGTGGCTATAGATAACACCACTATTGAGTAAGGCAGTGTAATGGCAAGCTTGTTTTATTACATAATTTGACAAACGAGATGACAATTGACACTCAAGCAACATCTATGATTATTCCATTTCTAATATTTAGTGCAGACCATCGGCACGGTAGACCCCCCAAACCCAGTGTGCAAGCTAAATTCAATCTATGTTTACTCGGATAGTGCCTCGTTGGCCTTCCGAAAGAAGCCTCAAAGGAAAACAATATGAGATATAAAGAGTTCCATCACAGGCTGTTAGATGAGCTACCTATACATATTTAAACAGGGGTGTTGACCCTATGCCAGGAGTGAATGGCAATGATTGCTGGAAAAGCAGAGAGCATCCGGCTAAAAGCTTTGCAGAAGGATTGAATTCAGCCCTTGGAAAATAATGCATCAGAAACTAATGAGAAGCCTGGAAGTGATAGCGGGAAGCTGCCTCTGTTAGAATGAGAGGTAAAAAAAAATAAAAAAAAATACAGGTGTGAATGTGCACTGGCCGTGGCGCCCTAAGAGTAAACATGCTAATAAAACACTGATAGAGCATGATGTTAAGACAACAACTGATAAAACAACGGCCTGCAACCAAGCGCAGAGGAGAAAGAACAAGGAAGTGAAAATGACTCCGTAAACTAATGAGCGACTGATTCACAAGGTCATTGCGGGTGAATTTCAAAGCTCTCCAAAAGAACTGCAAGAGCATGATGAACATGATGAACTGGAGCCAAATAAGATGGGTAGCGTGTGTGTGTGTGTGTGCGTAAGAGAGAGAGAAGATGGGTGAGGATACTGATTTGGAAGAGAGGTAGCAGCAAGAGGGGCTCGAGAGACTGAGGGAAGAGACAGAAAAATGTGAGGGATGTTGGGATGTTGGAGACAGAGTGCAGACAGATAGGGATGTGAATATTAGGACATCAGTCATTTCAGATACATTCAACTTAATACCGTTTTTTTCCTTCAGAACACCAAGTATTTGAAAGTGCCGCAGCACGAATAGCTATCTGCACCATTAAAACAAGATCAATGAAAAACTCTTCTTCCCTGTGCATAGTACAGCCTCGCTCATGCTTAGCCATATTCAGATCATACCTAAAAATAACCGGATTCTACTGCCAACCCATTACATTCAATATAGCAGGAACCAGTACAGCATGAGCGCCAACTAAATTATAAGGGCGCAATTTGAGACGCGAGAGACGGAATCCGGAACAGTAAAAAGCGGTTAGACGACTGAACCGAACGGGTTGTTCATGGTTTTATGCATTAAAGACTGCTCAGTCTGCCCTTTGCAGCGCCATATAGCGAAGGCGCCCTCACACCTGCTTTCAATACTGATGAATGCGCTACAGCTGCACTGATGGATGTGTTACTTACTGTAAGAGAACGAAATTTATATCCTGACAACCTTAAACATAATTCACAACGGATGTTTTATGGTTTTATTTACGCTGCGAAGAGCACCTAGAGGTAGATTCAATATTATTTCTGAAGCCGTTGGACATAGATCCATCATGTGTGCTGGAACAAAAGCAAGGCCTTCTCGGTCAGTACCGCCATTTAGATTGCACGTTTTTTTTTTTTTAGCGGCATAGGGAGGGAAAAACGATAACAATCCCACATGGGTCTAGACCAACCCAAAGGAAAGTCAGGCCTTATTGTTCTATACCACAACACAATGGCAAGGCCTCCCTTCGGAGATCTTAGGACAAGCCCTTTACGCCTTAAGAGTCTAGCTTGTTAGATGTCCTATCCTATCCTACAATAGCCCTGTACATCATGAACCCCCCCCCCCCCAAGCTAAAACGGAAATGTCCCCAGTACAGCCAGCCATGCTAATGCATGTTGAAATCATGATCTGCCCAAGGACAGAGGCTACTCCATCACAGCGGCCAGCAGGATGACGGCCGACAGGTATGAATGTTCATTTGGGGTATGAGTTCAGTAGAGGAAGAGAAAGCCTTAGAGGAGGGATGGGCTAAAGCCATAATGAAAGGCCTCTATATCAGCCTAAGGAAGAGTAATGTGAGAAGATACTATCATGCTCCGCCATCTCCCTTTTCACCAGTAAATCAAAGCTGTTATACATGATGTGGTGGAAAGTGAAAATTTAATTTCATCGTCGTAAAGCCTGCTACTTTTAATTTGTGTTTTTTTTAATTTATTTTATTTGCGACTCAAAATAATTCACCATGTCATCCTTGGTGGACATCTCTCCATCTCCGTGACATATTCCATGGTTTCTGAGCTTATATAGGAGGCGCAAGCCCTGACCTGCGCACCTGGAGGCCCAGTACCGTGGCAACTGACGTGGACGTGCGCCTTCATAAAATGAACATCTCACCAGGTCACAAAAAAAAAAAACGCAGAGATGTTATTGAAATGCACAGCGCCGCGTAACTGTGTAAAAGAGAGCGTTCTCATGAGGGCCCCGCGTGATGTCTTCTCTCCGAGAACTCGTCAATCGCCCTCGCAAAGCGGATCTTTTAACAATGCTTACGATCACAGCTGTTCTGCAATAGTACTGACACTCAGCTGCTGAGAGAGAGAGAGAGAGAGAGAGAGAGAGAGAGAGAGAGAGAGAGCGAGAGAGCGAGGTATGTCTGGTTCTCTGATCTGTAGAAGACTAGACCTTGAAGTCTAAGGCTTAAGGAGGGAGGGAGAGAGGGAGAGAGAGGGAGAGAGGGGGGAGAAAGAGTGAAGGAGGGAAGAGAGAGAGAGAGATGGCAGTCTTAATGGCATCCATGTCTAAAGCATAAATGTGCAAAGCTCTCTCAGCAACCCAGAGATAATATTCTTTAATCGTCGAGTTTGTGGATGATGATCCAAAAAACTTTTTTTTCCCGCCTAGTTTACCTCCTAAGGACACGAAGAGAAGAGGGCCGCAGTTATACCCGCATCCTTCCATCGCAATAGCAATAGCAATCTCAGCGAGACAGATACCCCCAAGCAAGACATTTACAATTAATGAGCACAAATGAACTTGAAGCTTATTTACTAATGACAGCAGTCAGCGATGGCTTGTTACTTCTGCTTCAATGTTCATCTCATTATTGTTCACATCCTCTTTTAACAATCTAAGAGGATCTTGCCAGGGGTTAGAGACGACAGAGTTAGTGTTGTCTGATATTTAATTAAGCCATAAAGCACAGCTCACTGGGAGTGCATTAAGGAACGCGGGGGAACCTTCGTGCCAACACGGGCGCTGTGGGCCAGGGAATGGAGAGGGTTCCCTTTATCCCCATGCCACGCCCTAAAGACGAAACCAGCCAACCGTGAGGTAAACAAAAAGTGTGTGAAAATGATACACGCAAACGTGACCTGATGAGCTTCGATACAGTACTTAAAAACGTATCCTAACAGAATATAGATCATTGTTGGACGCGGATGTTGGATGGCTAACAGCCAGTAGCTTGTCTTTGAGAGATGTAGCCAACAAGTAGGCTGTGCCGCCTGGACACGTCATTAAAATGGCAGTCCATCACATCCCGATTCATCTCCTTAGCGCTAGGCAGATAGCTGTGTGTACCATTTCCGTTTTCAGGTTTCAGCTGGCTGGGGACTGGCCCTATAACCTTAATCTTAAGGTCAATTTCTAATAGGTTATAATGCAGTTATAATGCCATCCCCACTATTGAAACTACTTAGTGATTATTTTCAAAAAGTAAAGCTCAGAACAATTAAAATTCACACCCATATTAGATAACTCCTGAGCTGCAATTTGCACAAGAACATACCAGAATCAAAGGCGCGTGGCTCACCAATGTTTAAGTTGGGTAAAAAAAAAAAAAATAATAAAAAATAATAATAATAAAATATTAACAATTAAGTTGGGTTAAAAAAAAGAAGATAATTAGGGCTGTATAGCCAATCAATATTTAAAATGTAACTCTTGTAAATTTATTATTCTTTTTTATGCGCCAGTGTTCACAGAGGAATTGCATACTATAAAATGTAGTAGCCCTACGAGCACATCTATAAGCACATCCTCTAAATACTAAATAAACACTGAGATTAACACGTCTTTGTAGCTGTAGGCCTTAAAATTCAAATCAAATCCGCAACCAATCAAACTTGCGGCTGCATTTCTTAGGACACACCTCACTTTGGTTTCTCCATGCAGCGTACACATGCATCAATCAATGCTCCGAGATGCATTTATATATTCCATAATGGCATTTACTTGACAGGGACAGTGAGTGCGCAATAATAAACATGAACACATTACTGTCTATGTAAAGGTGCCAGATTTATCTGAGCAACTCAATTCAATATGTAATCCCGGGGCCAGCTAGAAGAGATAAAATGACAAAATAAATCATAATTCAATAAACAACCGTGCAAAAAATAAAATAAAAAATAAGTGTAAAATATATAAATAGGTCCTGTACTGCATATAAAAACAAAATATGGGTTTCATTATGTAAGAAAAAGCAGGATAGAGCAGCATGAGGCAGTCTAGGATAAAATAACCCATTGGTGACACCAATGATATGCATTGATTCAGGTCTTCAGAGTTTATATGTGAATTTAAAGGCTAGCTGGCACAGTTCCTTGTGTTCACAGGGAAGTGTATTCCATAAATGAGAGGCTTGTATTGAAAAAGCCGTCTGCTGAATTTGCTTTGCCCAAGGGGCACTATACAGTCACCTCTCAAGGTCCACCTCGTCCCTTTTATTACCCTATTACTATTTTAATCCTGTTGGGGGGAAGGGAGTCGTGCAACTTTTCTAATATATATATATATATGGGACCTGCATGCATCAGCAAAAAAAAATATATAAGCCATTCCCCTCAAGTTGAGAGGACAACTATGATTTCTGGCTCCTGATTATTGGCATAAAAGCCAAAACCATTATCTCTTCTAATAAGGCACAACGTATCCGAGCACCGAGACGCCCCAACTGGGTCAACCTTGACAGCTTGCTTTTCCTAAATAAATGGTCACTCAGGCCCAGCATATACAACATAAAACACGAGCCCAGACAGCCAAACATTTGTTGGGAATTTCCTGTTCAAATTCAACAGGAGGCAAGGCCGACCGAGGGCTGGTTTCACCTTGAAAGTTCTGCCTTTGATTTACACAATATGTAAATATGTAAACTACTTACGTATACTTACATTCAGGGGATTTTCATGATTTTCACTCGCATAGTGATATATGCCCGCTGTCATTCAGACAAACCGATACAGGCAGTGAATCACTGACAGAATGATTGAGGTGTCTGCTGCCAGTGTAGAGGCCATCTTAGAGTGCTCCAAGCGCATTTAAGAATCAGTGCTTGAGAAAGCAAAACTTTAGTGTGTTCATTTTTTCCCCACACCCTCCTCTCAATGTACGGGCGATCGTGTGTTACTGTGAGAACCGGAATGCTGTAATTTGAAGAAACACCCCCAGTCGAATCTTCAATGCACATCACATCAACATAATTGGAAATGTATGATCAACCCAGCATAGCGGAGATTAGCAAATCACTCAACAGAATCAGCAACACAGACCCCAAAAAATGTCATATGCACATAAGCAAAACCAGTATTATGTCCGGACATGACCTTCTAACACACAGTTTAGAGAAAACTGCACGGGGCTCAACACTAGAGCAAAAACAGGCCGCTAGTAGACAACCTGAAGTCTTACAGTGACCGCATGAGAAATTATCTTCTTCATGGGCTATTGGGTGGCTCTCTCATCCTGTTGAGACATTTATCCATGTGTGAATATGCCCCATTGTAATAGTGTGGATTGTCGATAGCAGCCGTGCAGGGCGATGCATAATTAGCCATGCCACTACCCTGGGAGGGAGGGAGGGAGGGAGGGCTACAGGCCGCAGGATTGTTTGTGTCTCATCGCTCACTAGCGACCTCATCTGGTCGATTGGGTGCCTGCAGCCTGCCTGTGTCATCCGTGCATGGAAATGCGGCCCAGCTGGTGCACAGAGAAAAGCACTGGCAGCAAGAAGAGTGTGCGCTTGGCTGTGCTCTCGAAAATTCATAAACAGGATTGCAGCATTGCCAGCCTAGAAAGATATTGGACTCCAAAATTGGGGAAAACAAATCTGAGTTAAAAAAAAAATTTTACATTTTTTTTTTCCAGTCCAGATGAAAGCCCTTTCAGTATCACAGCGGCACATTTTTAGAAAAAACATGGAAGACAAAACTTAAAAGTTTAAGCATATTGAAATGAGGTGTGGGGATAATGTTATGGTAAGCCAACAATGGGTTCGGCAAATAAACTGAATCAGTCAACAGGCAGCACTACATTTCCCATAAACAAGGTCTCATGCTTAGAACTACATGACATCGTCACCCTGTTATTTCCTGACAAATACAAGTCTGTTGTTGCGGTGTAATACTCATTGAATAAACTGTACTAAAAAGGCTCTTAATTTCAACCACGCTTCGTATCCGCAGCACATCAGCACTGCGCTCGACCTAATCCTCTTTAGCTCCCTCTACTTCCTGATCGCTGCACTCGGGAAAGAAGCTGAGCCTGGTGTACACCTGGACGACAGCTAGAATCCACATAACAAAAATGACAGCTGTGATCCGGTGGAGTTTGACCTCCTTTACTTTCTCCGTGCAGTACTTTATTTTGCACGGCATTTTTTATTCTGCCCATACTGTGATGCGGGAGAAAATCATGCTGGTCCCCCGTCTAATGATACCATCTCTCTCCAGAGCGTAACAGAGGTGGATAAGTGGTCCAGACCTACAGTGCCATATCAAATCCTTCTGTCACTGCAAAGATGACAGGTGATTCCTTGTTATACAAGTCCACCTGGCTCCAGACACAATCCCTGATAATGATTTCTCAAGAGGTAGCCTTAGCGCCGCCCGGTGCAAAGAGGAAATGCTGAAATATGCCCATGATTCCCTGCCGGAATTCCCACAGCCAAGGAAGCCCGGCAATCCACCCGCTGTGAAAATTCAAAGATGAAAATGACACAATCAATGTTAAGATGTCATTGAGAAGCCTGTGAATAACCGTACAAAAGGTATGATTTATGTATCCGCTACAATAGGCCTACTTTAGCTGTTTTAACATTGCACCACTCAACCGTGGCCCCTTCTGTTCCACATCTGATTAAATTCAAAACGTTTGATTTCACAGAATTAAAAAAAAGATCTAATGTTAAAAAAAAAAAAAAAAAAAAAAAAAAAAAAAACAGGACTGGCCAAAATATGTTGAACATAAATGTGTCCACCTGACAAAAAGTAGCCCTATAACCCCAAGAAGGCCTTTGAAAACTATCCTTGCAATATCATTGAAAAGGCTTGCCCCTAATAAGAGTGGGAACCTTGTTATACACAAGCACATTTTACATTCTGTGTTGAAAGGCCTTTTTCACATTCGTGTGATGTTCCAGTGACTGTAACATAAGCATATGTGACAAAAAAAAGGTGTTTTGCAGTAATTCCTTGCCTTTGATTTGACAGATTTGCTAAAAAAAATATGAGAGAATATTTGACATTTATACAGGGCAGTGAAAAATATCCCCCTTATTCTTCTCCCAGATCCTTCAGGATGATTAAAAACATCACAATTAATTAACCTCACCAGTACAAACCAGAGATGTGTGGATGTATGCTGCTTGCTAATTAAAAAATATATATAATAAATTACCATGTTAGTCTTCTATGACTTTTAAATGACGGTGGAAAATTTAACCAATTTCCACAACTTTCCGGAGGCTAATACCTTCTATTTCAAAGGATATTGGGGAGACCTTCAAGGATTGCGGTAGCCCTGTTAAAAGTGGTAAGAGACGGCCGTCTGTCTTTCATACAAGTCACCTTAGACCACCCACCGGCCGGACGGTGACTGAGGGCTGGTTGGCAGACCGGAACGGATCGTATACGATAAGACCAAGCAGAAGAGAGACACACGTACACAGGTCCTAAAAAGCACGGGAGAAAGAGAGAGGGCGAGGAGAAAACCACGGCAGGCGTGCGCCTGCTACAGAAAATGGAACTTGTAGATGACTAATAAAAGACTTTTTGATGAGGTGCTCAGACTCAAAGGAGGGTATTGCTTTCCCTGCCTCCGAGTGATTCATCTCTTTTTAACAATGTAACCCCGGCGCAGATGAGGACTGCGGTGGGAGCTAAAAGCGCCCTCCTTTCAGGGTGGAGTTATTACCGTCCGCGCGCGGGAAGCGGCGCCGCCGCACATTCCTCACGAAAGGTACGGACGCGGCATGAGAATGAGGCCGCGCGAACGCCATCAATTATCGGCACTTCTGCGTCGGGGGGTGGGGGGGGACTCCGTTGGAAAGGACGTCGCGCGTTTTTCCCGCGCCGTCAACATTCTAATAAGAATATAACCCCGCGTCAAGCGCTGACCCGTCTGGCGGCTTTAAGCTGCCCCTTCCCCCCGGTCCACACACCAGAGAAGCGCGGAATCCTTCAGGTGACTACAGCCTACAGTGGATTACTAAAATAAAAGTGCCAGGGGTTGGGGGGGACTAAAGTAACAGAGTGTACCCGCGGCGCGTGCATGCGCGATGCTGCAATAACCTTGCGCAAAGCTAGCCGCCCGCGAGCCGGTCCGAGCGTCGTCTTCCCGGAAGCACGTCTACTCGGCGGGTTAATGACGGCGGGAGAATTCCGCACGCGATCCATCGCCCGACGAGGCAGCTGGGCGCAGGCTTTCTCGCGGGAACGGCTGTCCTTTCCATCATCAAAGGGATGCGGGGGTCTGCGGGAGATACCTGCGGAAAATCTAAAACCTCTATATACTTTCTTTCTTTCACTTTACTCTTCTCTGAAGGCAAATGAGGGCACTGATATTTTCATGTTTCTTTGAGCGAGTGAATGCTATGGAAGTAAATTAACTTCAGGTGTTGATGCATACGGTTCTTATAGCAGAAAATAACTGTTTAAAAGAAGCTCTCAGTCTACGTCTTCGCTGCAGCCTTTGTAAATGACAGCAGATGACAAAAAACTATCGTAATGCAACCGGCTTGGACTTAACCCATGTTATAAACAATACCCCCAGTGTCGTTAACTCTGAACTAATCACATAATGTGTAACCATTATGGACTTAATATCACCTAATGTAGTGTAATGAACCTTTTCTAAAAGAGTCAAATAAACAGCGACATAAAAACCTGCTTAGCAAAATGTCTTTTGGACAGAAGCCAACAAAACTTTTATGTTGCAGAAAATTATAACTGCTATATTATGCGGACCCTTACGACCCCACCACTTCAATTATGGAATGTGTCAACAGGTTTCTGTGGAGAGTTTGAAATGGCACAAGCCATTTATACTGGCCCGGGGAAAGTGTATTAATCATCTGTGGTTTCCATCCAATAGAGCCCACTGCAGCACCATTGTGTTCCATAGAAATCTGCGCAACTGGGCTGATTGATCGTAGAATGGAATATGTAAATGGAAAATGCATCAGTCGGGGGGGGGGGGGGCTTCTCGAATATGCGCGTGTGCGGCGTCCCGCTCTGGGCGTGGCCTTCCAAGGCCAGGCCAGCTCAAAAAGGTCTCGACTGCACCTCTGAAGATGAACCGCTCAAGTAAACCTCTGCTCTACTCTACCTTCTAGAATATTTCACTGTCTGTCGAGACGCATTCTTCTGTCTATCAATACCCCCGTTTTTTCCCTCACGAACCAGATTCCAAAATAAAAAAATGTTTAACTTCATCTCCCTATAGCGATGCAAGTTTTATTTGAGAGGAATGCTGAGAGGAGTTCTCACACTGTAGAACGCAACAAGTAAAGGCCAATCAAAACTGTAACAAGCTTTTTCTAAGTTTACAGCAGGCATACTGATGGGACATTGGGTCGCCAAGATTTGTGGAGGAGGGGGCGAATGATTAGACAACACAACATACCAGATCAGTGCAAGATCACAACACACACACCAAGTCCTGCGTATGCGAAGATAATGAACTCTTCAGAAAAAAGGTTTACTTTTTTAAGGTTTACATATTAGATATTACTTATCAGAATGAAAACATTGAAAGTACTGCTCATCTAATTGACGTGATCACAGGACAAACACCCCACTTCGCTATTTGCAGGGGGACATTTTAGTTTGCCGAAGTAGACATTGTACTAACATTTCGAAAAGCATTATCTGTTGGAAAGATCTGTCATGACATAATCAATTAAGACAGCTATGGTATTCTGATTTTCCACATTTGTCAATCACTTACAACGTAGGCCTAGGTTCTTCTGAGATAATATTAAGTTGATGCAATGACCAGGGAAACCAGAAGATCATAATTTGCAGTGGTTAGCCTCTACATGTATACATACTTTACAACCCTAATAAATAGACAGGTATTGATTAGCAAATAATGCAGAAAGAAGCCCATGTTTTACCATTTACAATAAAGTGACTGGTTGGTCTGTTGAGCAGTACGCAAAGTATCTTTCTCTTGCGAAGTTTGCCGGAATAAGAATCGTACGACTGACATTCACTTTCCCAAATCGAGACCAGAGGTTGTGATGAGCGTAAGCATGACTGAACAATCAAAACTGGGGATCTAGAGAACGGAAAAAAGAAAATCTACATTTAAAAAAGCAATAGTCATGTACATAAAACAACAATGCATATCCTTATTTTGCTATAGAAGAGATTTACTAGAAGCAAGTTAGCGAGTAGAACCTGCCTGCAGGTGGTATGGCAACCTGTTTATGAAAACTGTTCAAACGGCTGTACATTAGGAGTGTTACTTGCACATCAACTGCCTGTTACCTCTGGCCTACAAATGACAATAATGGTTAAAACAAGCGAGTGTGTGTGGAAGACCGATCAGACCCGAGTGCACACTGTGCTTGGTGGCATTGTTCAACATCAGAATCTGCGACATTTTTGAGAGCGGGTGGCAAAATCCTTTGTAATTGGCCAATTTCCTTAAATTACAGTTTAAAGCATGTACAGTAGTAACAGAAAATAATTCAAGTTTTCACATTTGCTCTGACATTTACATTTTATTTATTTATTTCCGTGCCATGCCATTATTTAAAGCGTCACACAATGTGCGTGTGTGTGCGTGTGCGTGTGCGCGCGCATGTGTCACAGCCACACTACTGTTCGGCACTACAGGAACAAACTGTGTGGAGAAGACGGGGAATAGTTAGTGTTACAGCAGCATTACAGAAAAGGAAGTCTCTTTGTGCTTGAAGTGTACATCACGTATAAAGAACAATAGGGTCTCAACTGTGCTGGACGTGGTCCTAACCTAGGAAATTGCTGCGTAGCACTTCAGTGGACAGAAAATCACTGTGTTTGAAACAATACTGGTGAACGCTCATTGTTATTGCTAGTGCCAGAGCTCTTCAAAGACTCTGTCGAGTTTTCTAGTGGACGGATGAAAGTGGACTTTAAGGTGTACATGAAGTGTTTCTGGCAAAGGGGATGGGGTACTGAAAGAAGACAGGCCTGAAGCTATCCTACTGGCTTACCTGTGAACAGCATTGCACAAGGTCTTCACAGGAGGTCCATTAGGATAAAATAAGCTGAGGCGTAAATAGTACTTTTTGCAATGCACTTTGAACCTTGCATAAACACCCCTCACTGGCTTTCAACTGGCAAACAAACCATTGTGCATCTAATCACAATCAAGCTGTACACATAAAGCAACATAAGCAGGAAGATATGGTGTATATTTAACTTCTTGGCAGACCCTTAAATAACCCTAACAAAATGCACTTACAGTTCACATTATCCAAATAATAAAAGCATACCTTCCCGCATTGAAAAGGAGGAGAAATGTGGGCAAAGCAGAAAAATTTAGAGTGAATAAGGGTAATGTGCAGCACATCATATCAATACTGCACAGCCATCAGGAATTTGAAATTACATTTTGATTTGTGAGGTTCCCGAGAGCAACCTGCGGTCTTTAGAACGTATTTGCAGAAATAATTTAAAAGACGTTGCGGTTGTTTTACAAGAGCAACACAAATCAGGACAGCAATCAAAGCCCTTTATGATCCATAAACTCTGATTAAAAAAAAATAAATAATAATAAAAATAATAATAATATATATATATATATATACACACACACACACACACACACACACACACACACACACACACACACACACACACACACACACACACACACACACACACACACACACACACACACACACACACACACACACACACACTGAGTTCGGATTACTGGTTTATTTTCCCCTTTCAACGTTATTAGCAATTCAATGACCCTTGGTGTGGCTGGTTATTCTAGACGCAGCGCTCGGGTCTGGAAATGAGAGGGAAAGGGGCAGAACAGTGATTTTCAGTGATTTCAGTGACACTTTCAGTGATTAATGGCCAATATCCCTCCTGCATATTCACTAAAACACAGTCAGGAACCAAAAGCTCAACATCCATTACATAATAATTACATGACATTTTTGGCACCGCGACATTATTAAACGCACAACTATGCAAAAGCTACTTCGTGTGTCACAACTCGTCTGAGAGGCTAGGCCATTCCTCCACAAAAAAAAGAAAACCCTACATAACCGTGTTGTGCAAGGAAAGGAAGACATGCACGTAATTTGCACAGGGATGTGTTTACACGAAGCGAACCAGGGGCACCACGCATGACTGAGGAGGCCTTCCAGTGTGGGGAAGACGTGACAGATGGTACAGACTCCAAAGGGTGGATGGTCCCAAGAAAACATATGGTCCTGCAGATGATCCCAAACGAGACTGCAAGCTACAGTCAAGGTGTGAATAATAGTCTAGACTGGACAAGAAAAACAAACACTGCTATGGTGTCCCTTCCTTCCACAACCGCACAATCTAACTAGAAGTAAAGTTTCAAAAGCAGCAGCAGCAATACATTTATATTACATTACAACACCCTGGCAGCGCAGACCGTTCACACATCCAGGGAAGCATATTGTACATCACTCTTTTTTTTTTTTTTTTTAATAGACATTTCGCTGAAGAAATTATGGTTGCGTCCCTTGCCCAAGGATAAAGTTCTATGTCCCATGGGGATTTGACCCTAGGACAGGTTGGCAATTAGCACTGCTCGGTAAACTCCACTCCAAAACGCTATCGCACAGGAGACGGCAGAGATCTTGGCCGGCGTGCAGAACAGTTGCTCGGGATAATAAAAAATTAAATGCAAAAAAACGAATGAGACAATGTGATTTTCTGCTAGCGCACTCAAACAATAAAACAGGCAAGACAATCAATGTCATCGTCAGCACAAAAAATATATAGGACTACATGTAATGAATGATTATAATAAATAATATGCCTACATAAAGTGCTGTCGGTGAAATTATAAAAGGATCCATAAACAGGAATTGGATAACTAGGTTTAAAGAATGCAGTGAATTTAGTGACTGAGCTCGTGATGCTGTGCTACCTCTGGCCCAATGGTAGCAGGCACACTAGCAGGATAACTGGGGTCTTATGGGATATTGAGTGCCTGGTTCATTTGTATGGCTTTCATGGTAGAGAGGTAGGCACTGGCATTCATCGGTGAGGCGTGCACAAAACTCTTGAGCATTTAAAAGTCCTAAGTAATTCAAGTTACCACATGGCAGAGTGACGCAAATAAAAAACGGGACTGATTGACCTCCACGGTTTAAATAAATAAATAATGGGAGGGGTCAGTTCATTACCGATTCAACACCAACTTTAATATTAAATGCACAATGAGAAATTGGTTTCAAAAAGCGAGTCCACGATCAGAATTTTCCCCTTCAAATTAAAGGCAAAAAGTCTTGTAACAATTCTGATATAAAATGCAAACATGCATGCAGGTACAAGACTTCATCGCCACTACTGTTGCAACTGAGGTACAGAAAGTCTGGTTCCATCCTTGAACCCTTTTTGAACCCCTCTTTGTTTTCATCACAGAGTACAGATCAAGCCCAGGCAGATGCAAAAATCACATCCATCCTGACAAATTGGAGAGCTGTCCTTCCACTCCAGTTCAAACAGAAGCACCAGTCCTTCTGTAGAGAGGAGCCACGATGCACAAACTGAGTGGCTCGAGAACATCAAAAGATGCAATAATATCAAAATATATTTGTCATATCATCACAAAGAAGGTAGACCAAGCAAAGTCTTAAGCTCCCCAGCAACCACAAAGGGAGTGTGTTACTTACTATTCCTGCTTATTTTAGTAGCACTATTTTATCGACCTATCCACTACTGCTCAAGGTAAGTGATTTCATTTTGTGTTTTTATTTATTTTTTTATTTTTTTATAATGACATATGCCTGTTTATTTAAGTAGAGTGAATAAATTGGTCCTGATACATTCCAACTCTGATCATTTCAAAAGTGCTAGTCTGCTAAAGTTACTCTTTTGAAGTTCATTTTCATACCTGCATTTTTCACAAGGCTGCTTAATGTCAGTGTTATGCTCCTGCATTACGCTCTATTTTGACATATCAAACTTGAGATCCCTCTAATAAGCACACAGGAGATTTGGCTGCTGTGCACAAAACAGAGCTTTTATTTTGAATATTCATATCAGCGTGATGGGAATTTATACATTCTATTTTCTTGTTAAGTGTGATTCTGATTTAACAAGCCTGCTTTCCTAAATAAGCTCCTTCTGAAAAAAGGTGCAATCTCAAGAACCATTCCATTTCATTTTTTATTAAAACTTTTTAAACTGTTATATAACAAGAAGAATCAACTGGAGACACATGAACATTCACAGTGACAACCTGGGGAATTGATTCAGGTAGAAAGTGCAAGTAAGTGTAAGGTCCAATCAAATATGGGGTGGGATAGGGGGGCGGGGGGGGGGGGGTGGTTGTGTGTGTGTGATTAGGTTGGCAGATGCAGAGAGCCAGTGTAGGGATTTGACCAGGACATTGGGGTTAACAATCCGACTCTTTCAGTAATTGTTCTGGGACCTTTAATGACCACAGTGTGTCAAGAACTTGGTTTAACATCTCATCCAATAGACGGCACATTCTTCAGCATGTTGGCCCCAGCACTGCACAAGGACATTGGATTTACCAGGTCAAGAGGGGAAGAGTTCCGTCTACCGGTTCGTCAACACTAATTCCAATAGAAATCAGATGGGTTAGTGCAAAGCTGGCCAGGTTTTCAGAAGTCTTTCAACTAGCAGCTTCCCCAGCAACAGGAACTCATCCATTCAACAGATCCAATTACAATCATGTGATCAAGATTGGAGAGCCTTCAGAGGAAAGCCCAAAACCCAAAACCCAAAACCAAAAGCATTGTTGCCAGCACGGCAAAACCAGTGTCTGGCCTTAAGGTCGGGTAACGGCGAATGCACATTCACAGAAAAGCGTGACTGTCAATCTAGAATGATTTCAGATACACAATAACAGTACTCAAAGATACCGTAGCACTCGCTCCATTCAGAGTCAATTGCTTTACTGCACGGTAGGTCATTTAAAAACCAGGTCACCACTTGGCATTTAATTGAATGTTTATTGAAAAATAAAGGCTAAATCTTCCATAGCAGAGTGCTGTTTATCTCTGGGTTAGCAACAGACCATGAAAGAAAAGATTTAAATGGGAAAAACAGCATGCACAGGAGATTGGTGTAGAGTCTGTCTATACATTGCAAACTTATACAAAACACACAGGTGTGTGTGTGCGCGCTCGTGTGAGTGCGTGTGCGCTTGTGTGAGTGCGTGTGCGCTTGTGTGAGTGCGTGTATGCGCTTGTGTGAGTGCGTGTATGCGCGTGCATTTTTAAGCCAAAAGAATGGTAAAAGAACATATAAAAATGGTTTTATTACAAATCTAACATTGTGGAGTACTGCGCCAAATCAGGAAAAAGTGCGTCTTAGTCCGAAACATTATGAAGGGCATTAGCTTGAGCTAGTTTCCCCATTTATGATCAAACATAGGATTAGCAATGAAAAATCCAAAAGAAAATACGTCTGAAAACTAAGCCTCTCAACAGATCTGTGTTATCTGAACGGCTAAAATTCAGAAGTCAATATAAAGCTGTTATTCTGACAGAGACAACCAGCCTGTACAGATCAAGGGAAAATGTTTCATTTAACTGATGCTGGAACAAAAATTGAGTTTTTTGTGCATATACCGTGCACACGTTCATCAATCTGGCTCAACATGTGGAATGGATAAAAGATTCAGCCAAATGTGTTCCTATCTCTTCCTCATCCATCTCTGTGTGCAGAAAAAAAAAAAACAGCTTGGCAGTCAGGATAGATACTGCCGATGCAAAGAAAACTATTATAGGGATTTGCAGTGAATATCCATCAAGATTTAGCCAACAGATGAATCTGCCAACAGGTTTATAATGTACAAAGTGGCCAAAATCATTTCCAGACTTACATTTAGTGAGGGGGGGTGGTGGGGGGGGGGGCAATAACGATGCAAAATGGTAGACCATAATTTATATTCATTACACGTAGCTATTCGTGTGTCTAAACATGATAAGGTACCAACGAGCCCAGACTTAATGCCTATGCAGGCATGTCTGATGACATCACGGCTTACCTGATGAAAACAGAAGACTACATTTTAGTAAAGCATTATGCTAGTAACAGGCTGTATGTTTCCAAATAATTTCATTGTAAATTTCACACCCTGCAACCTCATGATTTTCTTTAATGACTATGCAAAACATATTTCTTTTTTTTTACACTAAATTTACTAAACAGACACAGGATGACCACTGAAGATTAAGCATGTACGCTTGCCTGTCAGCCAAGGACAATGTTACACCCTACAGACAACTCCTTGAGTCACTTCCTGTTGGAATCTTGTGGAGCTTGGACGCAAGTTATGACGTGGTAACTTGAGGTACCTGTGGTAACAATGGCCAATATAACCCACCATACTACTGGAAGGACAACGTTAAGCAGCTGACTGTACTTATAGTTGATTAATGGCACAGCCAGTGCTTGAACATGTGAAAAGATGGCCCAGCCTGGCCTGGTAGCCTATTCCTTTACCGACTGAGCAATTGGGGGGGCCCATTGCTAGCATAAATAAGCCAACTTTCCAGAAGTTTCACAATCATTTTAGAAACATTTCTTGTTAGATGTTTTTGACAGGATTTCATTTCAGAGATGCATTCATCCCCCCTACTCCCACCCCCCCTCTCCCCACCACTACAAAAAAAAAAAAAAAAAAAAACCCTACTTTCCACATTGATTTACTGAACATCAAGGCATAAACAACCTTAGTGTTGAGTTTGCTCTGGCTTCCAAACAGCATGCAACATTTTGATGGTTTTTATCATATTTTTCTCTTACCGGTTTGCTGGTAAAAGCAGGAGCTGTGTAGTGAAGCCATGACTGATGACGCCAGCATTAAGCCTGCTGCTTTGACAGTTAGATTACTTAACAGCACAGAGAGCTGTTTAAAATGTACCAGCCCCCCTACCTGTTTGCAGCTCTACCAGATTTGGGACAAATACATAACTATTTCTACCGAAGTCTAAAGTCATTCAAAACACTTTTTACTTTTTACACAAAGCAGAAATAAATGTGCTTCTTATTTCAGTGTGTTATTTAACGGGGCTGGTGTTCTGAATACACCACAGTTACATCTGCGCTATGTGCTCATAGGCTTCAATAGAGCACAAAATAAATCCATTACCTTTAAAGTGATACTGCAATAGCTTTTCTAAGCCCTTTTTTACAGCTTCAATTTGAACTTGGAGCCGTGGGTAGGTGTGGTTATACGACGATGATGCCACAAGGTGATATTATGAATATTCATACGGTCAGTGAGTGAAAGGGTGTGTCTTGGTGAACTGACTCAGCCCCCTTCCTGCTCTCTGCCGCTGAGCTCTCTGCTCACTTTACTAGCTGAGACTCCGCCCATTTTTATGCTAAGGATTTCGGGACGTCACAAATCCCCGGAAATGCAGCGCATGGTAAGCCGACACAGAAACTCATACGACACCCTGTGTATGATCATAGTCGAACCCAAAATATTGGTTTTCAACGCGAAAAGTCGGTTTTTGACTGCAGTATCACTTTAAAGTTCGGGACAACAGAACATCTAAATATGTAACTAGAATTAAAAAGTGCTATATATTATGCTCGAGATGGAACTGCCACTTTAACAGGTTTGTTATTTAATCTTGGTGGACCCTCAAACCTTTCAAGTGTGAGCAGACAAAGATTACCGCTTCAGGTCAGCCTCACTTCATACCTTAAATAAACTTCATCCTCCGAGCTTGCGTGGCACTATCACTCACCATCCACTTTATAAGCCTCCCCACAAAGTGTGCATCTCCAGATACCCGGCTCCAATTGAGCTGTCAGGTCCATTGCTTCATGGCTTAGTAAACAGGGGGGGGGGGGGGGCTCGGAGCAGGTCCCCACACAGCCGCACAACACCCGAAGAGAAATCCGTTTGAGCCGGAGTCACAACCTCAACGCCGCCGCCGTCTCCGCCGGGACCGTGCAATCTACCTAAACGGACACTCCACGTACGGGAAAGGTCATTTTGCCGTGCAAATAACAGGTACAACTCCCATCTCGAGCACGCACGTCACCTTAAATGGACTGGAGAGGAGTCAAAAAGACAGTGCTGGCAGTTATGGGTGCACTGCCGGCAGCGACCGATGAAGAAAATGGAAAAAGACCTAATTGCAGACAGAACAACGGCGCTAAAGCACATTGTGTACTTTCAGATAAGCAGGATCTTGTACAGGCTGTTATTATCTTTACCTGGATATTTTTCAGTGTTCCCTCAGAACCTCCCCTTAACATTTTCATCTCGCATGTAAGGGAAGCATAAGCGGGAGCTTGAGAGTGAGACGCATCTCAGACTAGATCTCCCAAAGATTTAACTGAGCATTTCAGGGCCTGCAGGGGCGCA
Source organism: Synaphobranchus kaupii (assembly GCA_029718625.1). Taxonomy (NCBI): domain Eukaryota; kingdom Metazoa; phylum Chordata; class Actinopteri; order Anguilliformes; family Synaphobranchidae; genus Synaphobranchus; species Synaphobranchus kaupii. The sequence goes on from CM056380.1 coordinate 100,635,480, forward strand.
TCTCACAGGCCAGATGAACAACATTCCTAGGAGGTAGAACCGTTCATTGCACATGCACGAGACACAAAACACCATGTTGCGTGCCTTTTATTCCTTTTATTCCATTTATTCCTTGTGTATATTTTCTTAAGCTATTTTTTTTAAGCTATTTATTTTCTAATTATAAGTTTACATTGTGAGTTTTGCAGTCTGCCCTGGTGCCGATCCATCATTTCACTGTTACTGTACATCGTGCCTTGACATGTGACAAATAAACTTTGAATTGAATAGAAAATGGGGGGGGGGGGGGGGCGAGAAAAAAACAAGAATAAATAAATATTATTTAAAAAAGAAAAAGAAAACGGGCCATCAACGCCTTTTCATGAGAGGGAAGCCGGCCTGCCAAAACGGCAAAATAATATTACCGGATCTGATGACACATCAGCTGAAATTAGCCACAGCTGTTTGTGTGCAGGGCAAACCTTTGTGTAAACAAACGTTTAATTTGTTTTTGTTAGCAGTCGTGCCACTCACTCAGTCTCTTAGCTGCTTCCAGGGCGTCTGAGGGCGTGTCGGCGACGAGGAAGCGCTGCACTGCCACCCCGTTGTCCCGCATCAGCTTCTTGCTCTGGTACTCCTGCAGGTTGAGCCATCGTCTGGGGTTCACCCTCGCCAACTGTAGGGGGGAGCAGCGGGCAGCGTTATAGTCTCCCGTACCCAGAGAGCAAACCGCAGCCTCAAATCCATGGAAAGGGGAACAGGCTCGTGGGTCTAATTTGCCATTATAGAAAATGAGCTGCAGGCCGCCAAATATTCACTATAGTCTTTGCCACTTTGTTAATTAGTTATGGCTGGAGACCAACATGTTTCATGTGACTGTGCCTTTGTGTCAGTCTTCTGTCATTATGAATTAAGAAGAAAGATTATGTTGTGAGTGACCACTTTTTATATTTTTTATTTCCCACTTAATATATAAACAGGCCTAAAGAAAATATTAAAGTGAGCCCACTATATGTGCTTGTGGTGGTTACAAAACCCTAATTATTATTTATGTTTCATTAAATAAATAAAAAAATAAATGATAGATTATTTTTAATTACATTCAATGGAAAAATTGTACCCTCCTGTAAAACGAATGTGTTCATCATGCACGCTAGGCTAACAAATCCCTGTTTCTCAGAAAAAGCAGCAGCTTGTTCAAGAAACTATGTAGCCAAGAAACCGATTGTCCCCATATACACATAATTAATTCTTCCACAAAATGATGGTTAATTAAAACGTAAGAGTAAAAAAAAAAAAAAGTTGCTCCCACAAATGTGGTAAACATATAATGTGATCATGTGGTTGATCGATATTCACATAGCAGCAAGTGACTCCTTACCACATAGAACAGCATTTAGTGCACAAGTTTAGCTTGAGTGAATGAACTATGGAACTGGACACCTGAGGAGTATGTAAAGTTGGCCACATGATTACAAATTAATTCTAATTATAGCCTATTGCATGAAATCATAAAATCACTTAAAGCACAACTGAACTTTGGTAGAACTTTGGGTTGTGTAGTTACCTACCTTTTTTTGTGTGTAATTAATTATTTATAGCTATTTTCTTCAATGTTGTTAGCAAGTTACCAGAAAAGACTAGCAAAATGTCAGAAGGTCGGTTTGTTTACCATAGATACAGACTACCAGGAACGCTTGCTTCCATGAAAACTTGGACCAATGAGGGCATTCGGTGCATTAACGCCGTTTCGGGCGCAAGAATTACCTCCCGGGTCTACGTTCCAAATAGAATACGAATACGAAAAAGCCAGGAAAAGGCCATTTAAATTTAAAAAAATACGTACGAGGACTGGTTATTGTTTGTATTGACTGAATCCGCTTCGTTCACGTTCGTATACCTGCTAGAAGAGTCATTTTGAGACCGTTTTAGCTGCCCTATAGAAATGAGCGGAGAGCGACAAATACCCTATTCTGGATTATCACCCCAGGGGAGCACAGAGCAACTAATGAACATATTTTGCCACCATTTCGACTCATATCATGGCCAGGTAACTACACAACCCAAAGTTCTACCAAAGTTCAGTTGTGCTTTAAGCCGATTTTTTTTTAAAGAACAGAAAAAGTTCTGCAAAGTATTACCGTTTACACATGCGAAGGTAAATTATTAACGGCCCCCTTATTTAGGCAGTAGTCATTGTGCTAATTGCTTCATTATGCTACTTGAAAGGCTGATCAAGATATATGATCTCTTTTTAAAGGAGGAGTGTGTGCCCAGATACTTTGCACGCCTACTTGCGAGACACCTTCACAAGCCTAGGCATATGGGCATGCTCTCTTCTCTTTATGGAGAGTAATGGGACAGAGCGAGACAGGCCAAGGCAGCTTAAAAACTGTTTGCTCAGCAGATGAGACTGCTGTTGACTCCAGCTGTTGCCGCCATTAAAAAGGCATTCCGTTTTAATATGAAAAGCCCACTTGAATGTTACACTTCCAGCGCGAGTCAGATAGGCCCATTATGCCCAGTGTGCGCATCGGCCATTTACTATTTGTAAAAGAACAGAGCCGTTACAGCGAGGTTTCCGGAGCAAAGACAAATCAGGGGCAGCCGAAAATGTTGAATACACGTTTCGTTTTTTTTTTATTTTTCATTTGGAAAACTGCAAGGCCTGCAATAAACGAAAGGGCATAAACATTAGTGAGAGTAAACAATGTTGGTTTGAGTCACTCCTAAGAGAAAGCACGACCGAAATTGGCTACTTCATTATAGCAGTCTTGGAGGAGCCGTGAATAGCAATTGAAGAGAAGGGCAGCAAATAACACGGAGGAACGTTGGAGGCGTGTCCCGCAGAAAGACAATAACTCAAGATTTGTTTTAGTGAAAAAAATAAAAATAAAATGTGAACAATGTAGTGACGTCACAGGACGTGTGACCCCTGACCTCACTTGTCTAATGGATCAACGGCATCCACACCGGGCTAGAACTGCCGTGACCGTTCCCTCCATTCAAACAAAGACAAATCTGACATGGCAAGGACATACGAAAGCTTGAGATGGTTCTAATTACACTGCTAGCCTCCCGGAGAAGGCAGACTGAACTGACAGTCTTCATTATCCAAAACCTGCCTGACTCTGGGCGTCCCCTCCTCCCTTTCCGAGACAACACTAATTCTGAGAACACCACAGCCTCCGACCTGATGGCACAACATTCGCACTTGTGTTGACTGTGTCCATGACACTTTATGCAATATGCATATCGTGCTCTAATCACACCCATCATTTCCCAAGATAGGGAACAGCGTCTCTCAGGCAACTCACGTTAATCACCTCGCCCCACAGGCGGCATTACCTAGTCCTAAAATAAGGCCATTTGTTTACGCATAAATAAGGTGGTGGTGACAAACTCCACAGTGGTATACTGCTAAGGGAGCACATTTGACACAGAGAGCAGGTCTGAATAGTGCATGGGGCATTGTGGCTGTACCCTTGTGAATAGTGTATTGGGCATTGTGGCTGTAGCATTGTGAATAGTGCATGGGGCATTGTGGTTGTAGCCTTGTGAATAGTGCATGGGGCATTGTGGTTGTAGCCTTGTGAATAGTGCATGGGGCATTGTGGCTGTAGCCTTGTGAATAGTGCATGGGGCATTGTGGCTGTACCCTTGTGAATAGTGCATTAGTGCATTGGGGCATTGTGGCTGTAGCCTTGTGAATAGTGCATGGGGCATTGTGGCTGTACCCTTGTGAATAGTGCATTGGGGCATTGTGGTTGTACCCTTGTGAATAGTGCATGGGGCATTGTGGCTGTACCCTTGTGAATAGTGCATGGGGCATTGTGGCTGTAGCCTTGTGAATAGTGCATGGGGCATTGTGGTTGTAGCCTTGTGAATAGTGCATGGGGCATTGTGGCTGTACCCTTGTGAATAGTGCATGGGGCATTGTGGTTGTACCCTTGTGAATAGTGCATGGGGCATTGTGGCTGTAGCCTTGTGAATAGTGCATAGGGCATTGTGGCTGTACCCTTGTGAATAGTGCATTGGGGCATTGTGGTTGTACCCTTGTGAATAGTGCATGGGGCATTGTGGCTGTACCCTTGTGAATAGTGCATGGGGCATTGTGGCTGTAGCCTTGTGAATAGTGCATGGGGCATTGTGGTTGTACCCTTGTGAATAGTGCATGGGGCATTGTGGCTGTAGCCTTGTGAATAGGGCATGGGGCATTGTGGTTGTAGCCTTGTGAATAGTGCATGGGGCATTGTGGTTGTAGCCTTGTGAATAGTGCATGGGGCATTGTGGCTGTAGCCTTGTGAATAGGGCATGGGGCATTGTGGTTGTAGCCTTGTGAATAGTGCATGGGGCATTGTGGTTGTACCCTTGTGAATAGTGCATGGGGCATTGTGGCTGTACCCTTGTGAATAGTGCATTGGGGCATTGTGGCTGTAGCCTTGTGAATAGTGCATGGGGCATTGTGGCTGTAGCCTTGTGAATAGTGCATGGGGCATTGTGGCTGTACCCTTGTGAATAGTGCATTGGGGCATTGTGGTTGTACCCTTGTGAATAGTGCATGGGGCATTGTGGCTGTACCCTTGTGAATAGTGCATGGGGCATTGTGGCTGTACCCTTGTGAATAGTGCATTGGGGCATTGCGGTTGTACCCTTGTGAATAGTGCATGGGGCATTGTGGCTGTACCCTTGTGAATAGTGCATGGGGCATTGTGGCTGTAGCCTTGTGAATAGTGCATGGGGCATTGTGGTTGTACCCTTGTGAATAGTGCATGGGGCATTGTGGCTGTAGCCTTGTGAATAGGGCATGGGGCATTGTGGTTGTAGCCTTGTGAATAGTGCATGGGGCATTGTGGTTGTACCCTTGTGAATAGTGCATTGGGGCATTGTGGTTGTACCCTTGTGAATAGTGCATGGGGCATTGTGGCATTGTAGTTGTACCCTTGAATAACCGCAGAAATGATGGATGTCTACTGAGCAAATAAATGATCTTGAGAAATGTCTGGCGTAGACTTGTGCAACATTCCAATCTCTAAAAGGTGTCTGAAAATAGTGCCTTTTTTTCTGATAACCGAAAACTAAAAATTGGGCGTTTGTAAGATTACTTATGAGTGGGGTATGCATTTCCTTTTAACTTCTTGATCTGACAACAAAAGCTTGTGGGTTCCACCCTGTGAAGAAGTGTATTCAACACATTTTGCTTTGTTTTCGTACTCAAACAATATGACAAGAATCGCCATTCGATAAGAACCGGATTCGATAAGGAGAATCGGAATACATGAGATCTAAACGATACCCAAACCCTACATTTCATTCATGAAATACTGCCCACACACATATTCGGTGTCTGTCGGTTCCAACAATCAGGACTGTCTATATGTGTGTGTGTGTTTGTGCACACACACACACACACACATACAAATACACATCACACATTTAATTCAAACTCCACAATGTTTAAGGGTGTGATCAAAGTAAATCTGAAAAAAAGTGAATTTTGACAGGCAGAACGACTGCACGGTGCACAAAACACCAATGCAATTGGACTCAACATCACACGAGCAATGACAAGGCCATGACTTTCAGATGAGGTTAGGAGCCACTCCATCATTTATAAAGGAATCGTAATGAGGCGTGCTTTGTTCAGTGCTCCAATGCAGGTGACGGCAAAATGTCACATATACATCCCAAAACCCTTGAAATTAAAGGATAAAACATAAACAAATACAACCCCGTCAATGTACCACGGTCCATTATGCTTACTTGAGAACATAAGATCAAAATTTAAAGACATAGGTTAATAATGTAAATCCTAATAATCTGAGTGTAGTGGAAACGGCGCAAACGAATCACAACTGTGAAATCTCATTAACATTATAACGGATAAGCACAGTCATTGCTGTCCTTAAAAGAGAGAGCTATGTTGGCAGGTATTGAAACAAATATGAAAAAAGACAGATGAACTAAATACAAGAGAAACAGATGAAAACAGAGTTGTGAAACATAAATATTGTATCAATCACATTTGGTGGCACAGTACCAAAGTTGTGCCCTGGCCCTCGGGATTCTAAATCTCATTCAGTTCCACAGTTCTCTTTTATAAAACACATTCAGTAAAATGTTGAGGTTAGTTTCGTCATTCACTATAGACAACCAGACATTCCCCTTTTATAGAGTACACAACCTAGTTCAAAATATGTCAACTGTTTATGAGGATCAATACAGAATGGACAGAAACGTAACCTTCTCTGTTATGTATGCTACATTACTGCCCCGTTCAAATCTTTTCCGAGAAGGTTCTCCAATTGATTGGAACGCCCGGTGTGAAAAATAGTATACTATGATGTACTTCAGCATATTTGAAGCCTAATTAAAGTTTATATAATTATACTTCAAGTATGCCCAAGTATACCGTTTTTCACATGGGTCACCTGACCTCTCATGAATAGATAACATCTGTTTCTGGGTCGCTTCCAGAGGCTGGCTGGACACTCTATATTTTTATGGATTTCTTAAGTGTTGTGCTGTATTAGCTGGCCTAAATTCATTAGCAGTCTTGCTGAGCTACAGAGGGTTAAGTGATGGGACACAATGCATTGAAAGCACTCTGAAAGTGTATAGAACGATTGCCCTGGATACCTTATCTTCACAGCAAACTTGTGACACCCTACATAAATTGTCGCTTCTTACAGGGGTGGTATTCAGGCACTTGCGACAATTAGATCCACAGATTACAGAGGTTTTCAGTGCTGTGAAAACCATTTTCATTTGCAAAACTCATTTTAGATGTTTTAGCGCAAACAAAAAGACCTCAGTCTTCGACAGCTGCCTTCGAATCAAACAAAATACATGCCTACTGCCACAGGTCAGCAAAATTTTGAAATCAAATCAGCTACATTAAATCAAAAATACACGTTTCACACTGCTCTACAGCCAGCTGTATACTGCTGATTCCCTTGCTTATTTTCTTCATCGGACAGGGTGTGCTTTTTTGTCTCAGAGATCTTTGAGAATAGGAGGACGGAAATGCACTAGGCCTATGACATGGATAACAGGCATGCCATCTGCACATGACAGTCCCAATAGTTTGGGAGTGACTGCAAAGAGGTCTTTATGGGTACTATGTCATTTTCAGTGTCTTCCATTTCAGAAAAAAACTACAAAATGTTTCAATTTGGGAGGAAGGTCTGTTAGTGCAAATACAGCAAACCACTCAGTTAAAGAAAAAGAAAGGATAAATCAGTGCACGTAAAATATTAAATGTTCTTTATTGTGTTTACTATAATAGGCTTCTCGACTGAAAGCCCTTAATTTTAATTACAAAGAACGTGACCCAACTTGAAATAGCACGGAAAGATTGCACGTGCCCATTTTGCCAGAATGGTCACTATTTTATCTAAGTTAAAGACACCCCAATGGAGTTCTTTATAGTAGGGACACACCGATATGAAGATTTCTGCCCACTACCGATTTCCTAATGTGGTTTACATCCTACCTGAAAAATAGAACTTTCTCTGTAAATATCAAGAGCTCTTCATCCTCCTCTGCCACCATTCCCTGTGGGGTCCCCCAGGGGTCAATTTTAGGGCCTATTTTGTTCTCCCTTTACATGCTCCCCCTGGGTTCTATTATCAAGAGATACAATATTTCTTTCCACTCTTACACGGACGACACACAGCTGTACCTCCCACTGAAAGTTAACGACGAATGTTCTCTTAAGAACCTGTGGCTAAGAATTTCCTCAAAATCTGAGGTAATTTTATTCAGCCCGCCTGACTAAATAAAATTATTCAGCCCGCCTATTAAAGGTTTCTCCAAAGATCTAGGACTTCTGTCCTGCCTGGTCAAACCCCATGTCAAAAACATTGGTGTCATTTTTGACTCAGCCCAAAAATTTGATAGTCAGATAAACTCTGTTGTTAAAGCCAGTTTCTTCCACCTCGGAGCCATAGCCAAAACCAAGCCCTTCCTATCATTTCACAACCTGTAACTAGTCATCCACGCCTTCATCTCGCCACGATTACTGCAATTCCCTGTATTTAGGTCACTCATTCCTTCGCCAACTGCAGCTAGTACAAAATGTCGCTGCTATGATTATAAAAATGTGCTATAAATGCGGCTTTTAACAGGAAAGAAAAAAAGAGACCACATCACACCCATTCTTGCCTCCCTGCACTGGCTCCCAGTTAGTTTTATAATTAATTTAAAGATTTTACAGTTTGTTTATAAAGCACAAAATGGTTTGGCCCGTCCCTATATTTGTGATCTTCTTCACCCCTATTCCACGCCCAGGTCACTGAGGTCCTCCACCCAACTGTTGCTTTCTGTTCCCCGATCTCGGTTAAAGCTGAAGGGTGACCGGGCCTTTGCCGTGGCCGCCTCGAACTGTGGAACAGTTTGCTTCATCTCATTAGATCTGCACCCTCCATAAACACATTTAAATCTCAACTTAAATCCTATCTTTTCTCACTTGCTTTTAATTCCATGTGAGATCTGTCATAGTTTCTGTGTATTCTATGTATTATTGCCTTGTTTTTTGTGTCGGTTTTAAAAGTTGTATCCTTTGTCATTGCTGTCCATGTATGTATTAATTGTACAGCACTTCGACGTTGACGGTAGTCTTTTTAAATGTGCTTTAGAAATAAAATTGACTTGACTTGAAGTACAGGACCACGGAAATGCAGTAACAGCTGTAACAATGAGAGCAAGGGTGCTTTATGCAAATTTGCTTTTCATACCGTGTTATTTAGCTTTAGGCGGTCAGTTGTTCTAGATAAATTTGAAAATATAGGCTAACTATATCTAGAAATATTGCCATCTAGAAGTGTAAAACGAGTGCCAATGGCCAATTGTGCAATTTTATTTGTTTGTTTGTTAGCTGATACCGATTGACTAATTCTGTGCATCCATAGTTTAGCTATGCTGATTTGTGTTTAATTTATGACCATTGAACGCAATATTCCTTTCAACGGTACTCTAGACAGGAAGCAAGTGCGTGGAACAGTTGTGCAGTTCATTCTGGGTACTACAGGCAGAAAAGAAAAGCAGAGCAGATTACCTTCAGATTTGATAACATTTCTTAAAGAGATTTTAACAACTCAATAAGAAATGAAAAATTTAAATAATTCAGAACAGTCATCAGCATATGTCTTTACTCAGAGACCTTTTTATTTTGTTAAAATCAATACTGAATTCATCACTCATAGATTAGACGGACTGCCGTGCTCAGGATGTCAAAAGTTTGCGGAAAGATATTCTCCTTGCCTTTCAATATGCAAACCATGCAAGTCTATCCAACTTTAAGGTAAGGAGCAGCATTAAATAGCTTATTTTTGGGAAAAAAAGTAACTTTTTGGGGAAAACTGCAATGAGAAAAAGTGTGCAGAGATTAATCCAATCTGACAGATATAAAGACAGTGTGCTAGGAAGGTGCTCAATAAAATCACAAAACAAAGTTTCCAGATTACCTGCAGAACAGTGGGAGATGGAACAAGCAAAGGCATTTTAAAGCGAATCATCAGAGACCCCACTGTCACCGAACAAATACTTCCAAAAATAACAAATGCTGAATATGAAATAGGGCTTGCGGTGTCCCTTCAGGCACTAAAAGTTACCTTGGGCATAAAAAGAACCGGAATATATGTATAGCACTTAATTTTACAGAGCTCAGACCAAGATGAATTACTTCCCTGCACACTGCTACTTCCATTAGTTCACTTTTTTTTTTTCCACGTGCCCAACACCTAATAGCTCATACATATACTCAGTGTCAGCTAATAGTTACTTTTTACGTCTGATAAGATGGATGCATAAAAAAAGCAGACAGGCTTCCTCTAAAATAACTCATGTGGCTTACGTTTGACAATGTTAATAGGGGACACATTACAGCCAAAATAGTAATAAATGAACAAAAAATTAGCATGAGCTGCATCTCTCCTTGTATTACTCCATGAATGGTCAAAATGTATGGAGTGTTGCCACCTCCTCGCATAGTGTGTAAACTGGTGCAGCAATGCGTTGGAGGGAGAGAGGGAGAGAGGGAGAGAGGGAGAGAGAGAACAGAGATGAACCACACCTTCAGATTTGTCATTCATCTCAGTGTTCAAGGGAGCATCACGCGGGTTCACAGTTCCGGGAGGGCTTTGACCGTTTGCACACTGACCGCGCTTCACCCCCAGGCAGCGGGGGACGAGCCTGACCGAGCCGTGACCACCCCCATGGCGACCTGCTCCTGCCGCAACGCTTCATTAGCCGAGCCAGCAACACAATCCCGCACTGGTTTTGTGCCAGTATCAACATTTTCTGCGCAATATAGTTGTGGAAAAAAGGACTGTAAATAAATATGCAGTGACTGACACAGCCGTGTCCTAAGAGGAATGGGTAAGCATCACTGTCACACGCTAAGGCTTCTGACCTCCCCAAGAGGTGCCCACTGTACGGTAATTATTTCCGTCGGCATTCTGGAAACATGCGGCAGCGTCGCTAGGACACCAATGGCACGACCGGTGTTTTCATTTCGGGAGCGCCCCAGTTGTACTTTGGTTTATAAATTTTAAAAAACTAGCCAAGAAACAGGCTTCAGACATACTGAAAATGAAAAGTGCAATGTTCCTCAGCCGTGAAGCCATAAAAGACGGAAAACAATAAGTCATCGCATTAAAATCAGAGAAGACTTAGCCGCGGTGGGTACGCATCAGCGCGCGACTTCGTCTCTCCTTTTATGACAGCGTGAAACTTCAACAGAGATTACAATCTCCACAGATAAACCAAGAATCCCTATCAGAAGCGCCGCATTTTACCCCTCCCCGAGACTGATTGACCAGGAGCAAAATAATTCATTATTCAGAGCTGAGCAAATGACATTCCGTTGAATACGGAATGATTTTACCCCGCGGGCTTCTTTCTGCCTCTGTGGCACACACCATCTTAAGCCGTAACACACAGAAACTGGAAAAACACCAACTTTTCTGCACATAATGTCTGCACTGAAATAAAGCTGGTACGATTGCCTCATCCTCGCTATGAGAATCAGGGGAACAGCCAAGGGACACGAGGCTCTAAGGAGCCCCCCGTCTTAATTGCAGTTTGTGAGCTTGACAAGAATGAGCCTTGCCCTGTAAAAGAGGCCAGTCTGCACTGAATCGCCCTGGAATACAATGTTCCATATTGCCTTGAAAACAAGCGACTCTGCATTGGAAGACCAAAGCGTTCCGTGTGGAATAGAGCCTTTAGCAGAGGAGTCATTTGGAGCATAATGTCCCAACACCACCTAGACCAAGCATTTTATGATATGAGAGCGGTGCTTCCCTTTTAATCCATTATCTGTAGGTCTGTGCGTCAGCTTGTGAGACGAATGCTTTCACTGTTTTTGGATGTGCTAATTAGAAAAATGCCTCGTGTATTTCCTTCATTGCCGCACTGTTTAGTTTAAACACTAAAGATGTTTTAAAGTAGTTAAACATCGGAATAGGAACGGAGAAGTAATTAATTAGGACTGGGCCAATGCTGAAACAAACGCTGCGAGAGCAAGTCTATTACAAGAAATCGGTAGATAAAAAAAAAAAGAAAGAAAAAAAAAGTGCTTAAATTGTGTCAAAATGAAAAAGGCAGCCGTGCTTGCCTGTGGGCTGCAGCCTCAGATCGAATGGGAGGCTCTCACAGGGAAGGTGTATATGTGAGGCTGCTGAAAATCATGGCAGTGAACGGGGGCTGTGGAATATCATAACATCAAAGCAAATCACAAAGTGTTTTACTGAACCTCTGACGTATGTCCCCATTTGGCTATCACTGATATACGTTCAGGTACGAGTAATATCGTTTGAGTGACTTTTCAGTCCCCCTCCCCCCCCCCCAACAACCCCTTAATGCCTTGCATTTATATAGCGCCTTTCTCACCAACCAACTCAAAGCGCTTCACAATGATGAGGGGGAAACTCGCCTCTACCACCACCAATGTGTAGCACCCACCTGGGTGATGCAACGGCAGCCATTTTGCGCCAGAATGCTCACCACACATCAGCTGAGGTGGAGAGGGGGAGAATGATTTTAGACAATTAAACTGGGGGATGATTAGGTGGCAGATTGAAAGAGCCTGGGTTCAGAGTTTAGCCAGGACCCTTCTTTTTTCCTCCTCAATTTGGAACTTCATAACTCAAGAAATCACTTCTACCTGAAGCTGATACACTTGTCTGCAAAATAGTGAACAGTTTCTCTTCTTCGTTTGGAGAAGATGCCTATCTCTGACTGGTAGCAGCTGATACCCTATGGGCGCCTATGACGTTATTGGAAGGAATGAATATCCCGGTAAACGCAAAAATAATCCTGGTCAACTTAAGCCCACCGTAGCTCTGGTCAGAAAAGGCCAATTGCGTCCTGAGCCCGGCCTGCGTTCGTGGTTATGGATTCCGTCACTAATAAGACTTGGATATAGCTCATTATTTCATTATGAAAATTTGACAATGATTATTATAGCCCTTTTAGAATAATGGCAGTAAGCATTAGTTGTACTTTAGTACTTTGAAGCTTCGGTATGTAGCAAAAACTGAAACCAGCTTTTATTTAAAAAAAACTAACAAATAAATAAAAACTATAACCATGTTATGAACATATAATAATGGTAATGTACAAATTAAAGAAATGGAAGGGGCTTATGTAGAATGAGTATCTTCTACCCTCCCTGCATTGTTCATGTGAGACCCGTCTCTACCAGTGAGTGCGTTTCGCTGCTCTACGACAGTCAATTAAGGGGAGGATCCAGAGGCTGGACTCTTACTCGGCTATTGATAACACTTAGCATTAAAGATAATTGGTTACATCCCAGTACCATTAGCAATGTCATTTTATCTTCCAAATGGGATTGTTGTTGCATTTAAATGCACATTGCTTGGTAGGAATGTTAAAATTTGGAGTGCCAAACCACTGCCCATTCAGTAAATTGGTCAGTGAATTCACGTCCAGTTATTGGATTCATTAGTATTGCGCACATTCTCTCAAAATGCAGCCTCCAGATGTTGGTTTAAAAACAATGTAGTTATTCCTGAACTATAACCACGAGTATTGCAATAGTTTAGCAATAAAGCCATTTCCCAGTGCTACCATAAGTACTTTGTGTGTACATATGGTACGTATAAAATAATTATTTACAGTAAAGTAATAATGCAAATGTAATAATTGAATAATGAAGAGGAGTGAAACAAACATTGGTAAGCCATACAAATGATCAGAGTAAAAAGCCATTTCAACTGATTAAAGAAGAGTCAGCTGTTAAAATGTTGTTGATTTGCAGTATTTTTGGGTCAGGTGACACTTCTTCCTGCAGCGCAGCTCACAGGTCGTGCTTTTCACAGAGACGAGCCGGAGGACACGCTTCCTGTGCAGGCAGATGAGCGGGGGTGACTACAGAACGATGAGACGCGGATCCCTGCCGAATGAACCTTCCCTAACCCCGGCCAACGTTACCGCCAATTATGCGTGCTCTGAGCCACAGCGAGGACCGCCAGCGAGGACCGCCGTGGTCAGGATTCGATCCCGGGCCGCGGGGTCATCCATGCACTAGAACAAGAATAAAGATTAAAAATATTGTGTCGGATAAAAACGATGGCAGCTACGGCAATAGGAAAAACACGTAACCGCATCATCTATATGGGGTCTTTTCACGCAAGTGTAATGTCACGCATCTCCAAATCAACAACCTCACCCGCATGGGACAAGTACAACAGTACAAGTCTGTCATTAGCAAATTAAGTAAAGAAAACAGCTTACAAAACAGCACCAGCAATGGAATCCAAATGTAAACCTTTGTATCTTAAAGGTGAGGTAGATTAATACATTAATAGGCTATATCTGAACAAGTGGAGTTGATCTTGTGAATTTTTGTGTAAAGGGAAAAAAAATATATATATTTCTATTACTATTTATTATTATTATTTATTTTTAAATTAGACCAATGAACTTAGAAGCGCCCGTTATCATTTGGACAAACTGGTTGCAATATCTCATACAGCAAAAAGTAGATACAAGGGTTGATTATTCCAAAGAGTTGGACTGAAACTATTAAACTCTAAGGGCTTGATTTACTAAGACCATTAAAAAAACCTTTTTAGCAGACGCAAAACAAATAAAATGACCAATGATTTGTTTTGCACCAATCATTGGTGGCGTTGTTAGTTTTGTGTGTGCAAAAAGGTAAATCAAGTCTTAAGTGCATTTGATTGAATCCAGACCCGCGTCTCAAAAAAGTTCACTCTCTACTGAAATGTTCAAAAAGTGAAGTTAGATATACAGTAACTACATTTTATAACCTATATTAGTCATAAATGTTTTAATGTTCAGGTTCAATCTGCAAGTACACATGCATATAACCCCAGAAGGTTATTAGGTTATTCTAAGATATTGAGCTGTCGAGGCCCGCTCTGCCCTTACAGTTAATTCATGAATATCCATAGCAACTGCTCTGAGAGCCCAGAGGAACAATACCATTATTGCAGAAGACAAGGACAGAGGAAGTGGATATCTGGCCAATGTGATTAAATATGGCTCGGGGTGTAACCCAGGTTAGTCCCGTGCTTTTACGTCCATATAAAAAATGAGCATGTTCAAGCACTTGAACATGGCACGCAAGCCCATGGGGCACCAATAGACCATTAATCCACTGTACCGTAGTACAATCCCACAGACCGGCTATAGGAAAACAACATTTCAGTGACGCCAGTGCTTCTGTACTCCATCCGGCCTTGCTGTCACGACATGCCTCTTTCCTGCGCTATTTCGGTCTCCTCACTTTCATATTTCTACCCGAGGACTCTGTGGGTCTATGGGGCTGTGGGGGGGGGGGGGGGGGGGGGGGCTCTGTGGGGCTTGATCTGTGGGGCTGACCAACCCACAGATCAATCCTAAAATCAGCTGCATGATTATGGCGTAAAATGTATTATTGCCATCGTAAATCGTTGCCGATGAACTTTGGGTTAGATTGCGCGCTGCGCAGTTCACTGGACCAGTCAACAGTCCAGTCATGCATAACTATGCATATATATTCCAAACTCTACTCCGCCAACCCTTAAAAACGTGATTACTGGCCAGACCTAGGGCTGGATGTGAGGATTGCGTCATTGAGTGGAACCTCATTTAAGCGCACAGGTTGTGAACTGAAGGCACAAGTTTTGTTTAAAAAATGCTAAAACTGAGGCTTTTGCGGTTTTGTGAACTAGTTGTTTGACTCATTAAACATCTGTGATATCTCTGTTGGTGCAGACTCCCCGAATGCTTTTTAAAAAAAAAAGCTTTCCAGCTTGGGGTGTAAACAAATGTAGTTTTGTGGCTCAAGTCTGCCATAAATTGTTGTTCTGAACACTTCCAACAACAAAACTACGTATGGATTAATGGGCAGCAGACACACAATAAACTTGACTTGTGACAAACCTAGACCCATAATGGCGTAATATCGCCATGCGTCTGCTTGTCCTGATGGAGCATTGTGTCCCCTCAGCCTAGTGCGCATTTTATGACTCTTTAAAATCACACGCAAGTGTAATGCAAACACATTATGAGTTAGCAATTGCCCGATTCGAGGAGTCGGGGCTGCCGTACCACTGGAGTTAAAAATCGGGACTGCAGTTTGCGTCACCTTGGGACCCCAAAATCATTACGGAGGCACAAGGAGGCCCGTTTTAACCTAAACAACTTAAATGGGTTCCCATCCAAAAACATGAAACTATAGAAAGACGTCTACGCTCATGTAGTGTGTGTATGGCAGCAAAGACAACGTACATGTTTCAGCATTAGGGTCATTCTGGACCATTTTTAAGTGAGCGTGGACATTTTTCTATAGTTATATAGCACTTTCCACAACTCAACAAACATTTGGCATTGTACTGTATCTTTTTTTATTCCGGTCCTTACTCTGCTTTTTGCAGGGGTTCTACACACACAAAAAATCTTTGAAAATAAGGCTCGTCACAGTGTTACTATTCTGACAATGTTGTTACTTCCCTCTAAAACACAGTTGATATCAAACTTCCCTTTAACTGACCAGTGACTGTAGGAAAATATGGACAAAGTGACTGATGTCGCCCATCGACTTTCCAATTTGTACAAAAATTGGAGCCAGAGACTGCGCAGTAGGGAGCAGGGGGACCCTTATAGTCATTATGTCCGGGCCGGGTCTGGTCTGGTTCATCCACTAAGGGCATGAGATGCAAGTGATCCGCAGAGACTAGAAAGTGCCGCAAACGGTCACAGATCGGTCCACAAAATGTTAAAACGGCGCATAAATCAGCACATGGGGAGACACTGGAGAAAGAAAGAGCACCTATTACGACTACATGCTCTCGTGGGGAAAATTTATTGACCTCGTATTTTGATCACATTTGATACCATTGACTTGCATTGAAAAAGGGGCCAGAAAGGCCCATACGGTGTAGGCTCTCACACTGTATGCCACCGGTTAAACCAAACACTGCCACAAGCCTTGAAACGGCCGCTTTTGAGCAAGCATGTTGTATTGTTGTATATTTTTCACTGGCATTTGGCTGTCTCTAACTGCTTGAAGTTGTAACGCCTAAAACTGGCCACGAACCGAGGAACTTTACCAAACAATTGAAGACCCTGGTGCTAAAAGTACTGAAGTCACATTTTTAGACAATTCAAGTCGAGCATAGAAACATGTTGTATTTGTTTAGCTAAGTCCAGTACCCTATAAATATCATTAACAGAAAAGGTGCCTAATTCTCTTTTCTCCAGTATGGAAACAACAGGTTATGGCTGATTTCATGGATTAATGATATTTTGGATTTGATTTTCTCAAAATAGACATTTTGCGACTTCAGTACTTTTAGCACCAGGGTCTTCAAGTTGATAAGCATTTACAGGGATGCTATCACAGCTAAAAAGCAGTGGAGGGTGCACATAACTTCACGATCAGAGTTTGGGTAAGTCAGTCTCATGGTCTCTGAGAATGTACGACAGCCCATCATTGAGCAGAAACCATACAACGTGACCAATGCAAACGTGACCACAGTATCTAGCAGTATCGAAATCAGCAACCCGCCCCACTTTTCCTTTTTCAGATTAGTTACCCATGCTAAGATGTCGAGCCAACTACTCATCCATTGAATTCATCATCACTCAGAATGGATTAATGAAGCAGGGGTCTGATGCATAAGTTAGGGCAAAATATCATAACATGATTCTGAACAATAATTAATATCTAATATATTTAATATCTAAAGTAGGCATACGGTCCCTTTTAAATAGATAATATCTCAGTTTTTATTTAGGGTAATATGTTTAGAAAGTTCAGAACTGCAAATTGAACTAAATTTGGCTGAATGGCAAAATAAAGGATAGGGTCAGTCTGCTTTTCCAACTACAATGCAATACAATTTGCACTTTCAAAAGCAAATATGGCACATACAAGAACCAGAAGTAAAAAAATGAAATAAAATGGCAGTAGCCCAAACACAACACTGCCTGATTACACCTCAAAAGCTAAACTGACAACCAACAGAGAAACTGAAAGACAATCATCTCATATTCTCATAGAATACACAACTGTGAGCACTGCATATCCCTAAGCACAAAAGTGTCTGCATTCAGTCTACTCTCATTAATTAATTATTGCTAATTATCTTTCTTGCAAAAGAACCAAGTAAAATAAAAAGATTCATTAAAAAAAAAAAAACCTCAAGCAGACAAAGATGCATGATAATGCCAGATGGACAACAATTAACTTATTTCATTTCCCTGGGCCAATTTAGATCCAATTACGAGCCCACCCATTGCCCTCCATTATCAAAAGGGCTAACCCTTGCATGTTAGCTACACACAGACACACAGGAAAGCACAGATGATAGTGTCCGCTGGGGACAGCGAAAGGAGGAGAGCCAGAGGCTGCAAGAGCTGACAGGTCTCCTGCTAAAGATTGCATCTTGGGATCCCAACAGCCCCTGACAAATGCAACAGCAGCCGTATCTCATTATTCAGCCTGGGATTTTATAGAGCGATAAGTCCTCAATAAGTCCTCATTTGGGTAGGTCAAGAAATGTCACCTTCCCTGAACAAACCCATAAACAGCAGGAAAACAGCATTGCGAAGCACGCATTGAACTTCTCGCTGCCACCTCAGCTGTTCGAGGATCATCAGTCACAAAGCACATTTTAAAAGGTGAGAAAATTGCTCATTTTCGTTCGTACTCATAAATACATCACAGCGTCCCTTGTACAAATCATTCTCCTCACGAGTTTAATTAGCCGACAGCTAGATTTGCCGCTGCAACCATGCGCGCGTTTTGCAAGACGCAAGCCCCTCTGCTTTCTCCTCCACCCCTTCTATCACCCTATTCCTGGATGCATGCACGCCACCCTCCCAAATCCACCCCTCTGCCTCTCCTCTCTGCAGTCTGACACCTATCTCATGTACACCTCTCTCCCAACTCTCTTTATTTCTCCTCTCCCCCCTCCACCGCCGCCGTGTCACTGAACTCTCTCTTCCACACTCTCTCCTTTCCTGCACCCCACCCATGTACACTTTTGGATGTGAATCACAGATGTGTGATGTCACTAATTGGCATGCGCGAGTAAC
The DNA here is from genome assembly GCA_029718625.1 of Synaphobranchus kaupii. Lineage (NCBI taxonomy): Eukaryota > Metazoa > Chordata > Actinopteri > Anguilliformes > Synaphobranchidae > Synaphobranchus > Synaphobranchus kaupii. The sequence continues at coordinate 100,654,035 of CM056380.1, forward strand.
ATATTACACTCCAGACATTCTGCCTCCACAGACTCACTCGCGCTGTAACACTGCGAGGCATGTTTAGATGGAACCCTGATGGATGAAGCAGAATATACGTGCTAAAGGCAGGGAGGGTGGGGGGGAATCAATATCCTTTTCTGAGGACACTTGGAAGGAACCTGAACCCATCAGTCATCCAGTCTTTAGCATTCAATATTTGTACAACGTACCTTTGTTTTGGCACCATTTTTTTTACCTGAATGAAGATGTTAACCAGTCCCGAGATCTGCCAGAAAAGACTTACGGATACATTTTAAGCTGCGTGCGGGGGGGGGGGGGGGGGGGGTTGGCCGTTAATGCATTGCACCGCGCATTATACCGCAGTGGCTATACCACATTAGCATGTCTCAGGAAGAGGAGGCATACTGAAGCTCCATTAGAACCCCAGAAAACTCAATACGTCGATACATATACATTGATTTTTAAAAGAGCCCTATAAAAAAATAAAAAAAAAATAAAAAGTAATGCAGCTTGACTTTTCATACGGTAGACGGCTATTTTCGCTGGCATATTCACAAAGGGCAATTTGAAAATATTCAATGACCTGAACCAGCTCAGTAGAGAGGATGTAGAGCGTATGGAATTCCAATCAAACGTTTTCCGAAGAGGTTTTGAAATAATAAATGCCCTTTGGACGCCTCCCAGGGGACTTTTCCAGGGGCAGGGCAGGTGTGGGGGTAACAGACTCAGGAGAAGGCAGCAGCTGTGACTGAGCCACTGACACTTGGCTCCACGGAGAGCTGAACATCCATAGCGGGTTTTAGGAAAATTCCCCTTATGGCATAGGAGCCAATCTTACTGTCCAGAATACCACTGGAACATAGTAATCTGCTGTTTTATTGCATAACTAGTGAAGCAAAATAAAACATGCCACATTTAAATGAGGTTTGAGTACATTTAAGTTACAAATAAAGTATATTTGGTTCAACCGTTTTGTTTCTTCTACATCCCTTGCTACCTGTGATATGTAACCGGCTGAAGTGAATAGAACGCAAGAAAAAGACACACGCCATCTCTTACAAAGACTATGAACCCAGGTAACAGAGGGAGATAACACATCAAACCAAGAGGTGTGCAGGTGTGAAACACAGTTATTCAGGGGGCAGTTTAGTCTCTTAAATACTGAAAAAAAGTCAATGAATGCAAAAAAAATAAATAATAATAATAATTGGATGTTACAATCCAGGATGTACATCTGATACTTTACCACTGGAACTGGTTTAAATGGCATTCTAGATTGTGCATATTAATGCTGCTAAAAATGAACAGGAAAAATTATTCTCCATATGCGCAAATCACCGTAGCACCGAGAAACCCTGACTCAACCCGGGACACCAAGAGGGGTTTTTGGACAGTATGTGATGTTAAAAATAAAAAAAACACTGCAGACAATCTAGCCTCGCCATAAACCCCACAGCTTATTTGCGCCTCACTTTCATTCAGTGCAGATTACTGTAATACCATTTTCTGGCACTCGACATTTTCACAGCACTGGAAGTCGAGTCTCAGGTTTTCACGTATACAAAAAACCGTCTTACATAGCCGCGCTGTGTAATTATGCGGCATGCCGTGCTCTTTGTGCGCGCACAAGAGCCGTCGCTATCGGCTGGGAACTTTACAGCGCAAGCCAGAGAACAGGGGGAGCGGCAGTCGGCTTAAGGGATATCCGCAGACCGGGCTGAAAACCCCCACAAGGCCCCGAGACGCCGCGTGTCCCTAAGGGGGGTGAAATCCCTTATCGCAGGTCATAGCGCAGTCCCGAACCTTTGAAATGACTCGACTTAATTAACACCTTGAATGGCGCTACGCTCAATTAACTCTAATATTCCTTCTGGGCCATTTTCAAATGTTTAAGAAATGAACACATTTTCATTTTGCTGATTGTTTGTACCTAATCTATTTGTTCTATTCACGATGTTGAACGTGCACCCATCCAGCCACATAGACACTAAAGTATCGGCGATACTTTTTCCCCATTTCCTGCGAAAATGCTTCCCTCAAGAAAAAAAAATAATAATCCTTGAACAAATTAAAAGTAGCTCAGTTAGATCTTAACTGGTCCAGCTACGATTGCTCTACAGATGCTATGAAATGTTTCACAATGCAATAATTGGTCATTTTAATTTGACCGAAAAAAATGAGATGAGCACAATTACATAGTTCTAGCTTGGGTAGGAGTACTAATACATATACATAATAAATTGGTAGCAAGAAAAGCCAAGTAATTTTCATTTACAAAAAAAGGCAATGGCTAACAACTTCCGGTTATAGCATCTGCATTCTTTTTGTTTTTTCCAGAATGTATAGTTGACTGTGTGTACTATTCTATGTTCATTACTAGGGATAGCTCCTACGTCGTGAGGAAGCTGTGCTTTGTCAGACCTGCTCTGTAGTCGCGTCAATGACCTTCAATATGCACTTATTGTACGTCGCTTTGGATAAAAGCGTCTGCCAAATAATTGCAATGTAATGTAATCGGCAATGAAACCCAGAACTCCCCCTAGGAAGCCACCTACTGCATCAAATGTTGAATCTTCTGTTGCCCTACTACTGCTATATTTTTCTCTTTCAGCTCCCCCCAAGGCAGGGAAAGACATATACACGCTCGTGCCATGTACGCGCCAATGTCATTTTTCCAGTGCTGAAGGGTCGGAACTGATCTGGAGTCAGTGTACAGGAGCAGTTACCTGCCGGCTGAGGGAACAAGCGCGTGCGACATGGGATTCGGAGCCCCTGCGAAAAGGATCATCCACCGGTTTAATCCGCTGCACAGAGACTGCGAACTCTGGACATCTCTCGATGCAGATCGGAGCTCATCCATTACCACGGCTAATAAGAAAAATCATTAGGAAGCCTTATTGAAGGAGCCAGGTCTGGAGGAAGATAAGCACGAGGAGGAAGCCCAGTCCTGAGTCATGGTTGGCACTGTAAATCGATTACGTGTGCACCCAATGAAAGCCTCCATTTCCTCCAATATGAAAATAGCAGCTTGTTTATGAGTAATTTGCATGGTAATTATGGCATATACTAACCGGAGTTAGACCATGTCTGACATCAACAAACAATGGCAATAATGCCACAGACAGATACAGTACATTACAATGGAAGGCTGTGTGTTTTCCCTCCTTTGAGTTTGCCATTTGGACTGACATAGGGCTATTTTTATTTTTTTATTTATTATTTTTTTTACTTGGAGCCATTTTGCCAAGCTATTTCCACTGTGCCCATCGGTAATGATAATAATTTTGTAGGCCTCAACTCCGGTGAAGAGCGATGGTAAACTTTGTGGCTGCAGATCCTACGGACATTGCCGAGCATATGTTGCGAATGTGTCTCCATGGTGACGACCACAAACAAAATTATATCGACTAGACAATTCATCAACATTATCAAAACAAGCAGCAGGAGTGCCCTGAAAAATCTCCAGCCCGCTTCCTCGTCCCACAACACACACACAGCGTATGAAAAAAACAAAAGACAAAAAAAATACATTCAAATGAACAAACGCGAACACGAGAGACAGCTGGACTACGTCGCCAATGCAGCGCCGCGTGACGTCCCATATGAAAGGACTTACTATATTAAAATGTTAAAAAAATTATTATTATTAAATTCAACTTTTAAACTCATTCTTCTATTATTTTATTTCTTCATTTATTTTTTAACATTTGGCGCCCAACATGAGGCTGAGCATATCCAATTCCCACCCCAATTTGGAATGGCCAATCATCTGCAACTGCAGCCGCGTACATAGCGCGAACCCCACTGCCAGTTCGGGAGCGTTTAGACATCCGCGGCTCTCCTCTGAAACACGTGGTGTCGCCAGCTGCTTCTATTCACACCGCAGACTACGGTTAAGCTTGCATAGTGCGGAGTCAGAGGAGGGACCTTTCATATGCGGCTTTGACTGTAATCTACAAGCAACTGATCGACCAGCAGGGTTCGCTAGATAGCGATGCACACGGAGCCCTATCTGACTGAAACCTCTCATTCCCAAGGCGACGCCCTATGGAGGTACCAGCCAGTCGACACTGGCACGCTCCAGCATTCCAGCACCACTCTTCTATTATGTAGCCCGAGTGACCAAGCAGTATGATAATTGCCGTTTCTCTTAAGATACGCCACAATATTTGAATGACAGTTGCCATTTATTTGTACATTTTAGCAGTGGACATATTTCCAATCTAAATATGCAAATAATATATTTTTGAATAATATATCTATTGAATATTACTAAAGTGCAGAATCTGTGGTATTGTTTCAGCTGTTCCTATCTCATGATGCAAATCTGAAATACCATAGACGTATGCAGGGACATACAGAGTTGGCTAGATGTAACTCGTCATAACCAAGAAGTTTTCCTGGATAAAAATTTAAAATAGATTAATGCGTTTTGTGAAGTAACTTAGGCACGTTGCTAATGCTAACGTTACATTAGCCAAAAATGAGACCGCACGACACTATAAAAATATGCTACAACCACATGCATGTAGTTTTAATAACCACAATGAATGCAGCGCATGACAGTATGGAACATTGATGTCAATCATTACTAAGTGGCTTACTGACTTATCAATAGGGATGACTGGGATAGCTGGACTAGGGATAGCTGCTACATTATGGGAAGGATGTGCTTTGTCTTGTCTGTTCTGTAGTGATCTTGATGATGTCTCTGTATGCACTTACTGTACGTCGCTTTGGATAAAAGCGTCTGCTAAATGAATGTGATGTAATGTAATGTAATGACTGAGCAGGTGTAATGTGATGTCCATCTACCATGTGCAATCAAAGAACCTCATGCTGAGAGATGACTGAAATTCAGGTGAGAAAATTGCTTTGGGATAAAAGGTGACCCTAGTAATAAACTAACCAAATAAAGCATGGCATTTACACACGTATGTGCAAAAGAGCCGGTCACTTCTGCGTCCGTCATTTCTAATTGTCGTCCAGAACTGATTATTTGCCCTCAGTGACCATAAAATACCAGACTTGTCATCTGCATGCCTATGATTTACATAGGTAACCATGAAAGAAAAAAAGAAAAAAAACAGCAAAAAAATAAGTAATGTCGATTGTCATGTGAAAGCACGCTCCGAGTCGCACAGTCAAGAGACAGCTGGTAAATAGCAGGTCCAGAACAATTTTTCTGTTCGTTCAAATTTATATTGGTGGAAGATGGGAAGGAATGTACTTTGAGACCATTCATTTCCCAAAGCATTTAGTCTCAGCGCACAACTATTGTGGCCTTTTCTTCAAAACAGCACCACTAAATGGCAGAATATGTGTGTGCACGCATTAGGCTGCATCTTTTACCACTGGATCAAATGCTTCTGGGGTCAGTTCTAATTTCTGAACCTTCCATTTTCAGGAAATAAGCCTCTATTATTATAATTAATTTTTTTTTGCACAAGTATATGTACACATACAGTATACTCAGGTCATATTTGTAAGGCTTATGCTACTGAAAAACTCTAAAATGGAAGGCCTTACTGTGGTTTATTACACAATTATGAGTAATAGAACTCAAAGCATGATTACTATTTTATTATAGCATATTATTACATCTACTATTATGTAAAATTAAGTGTGCATCCAGGGCGCCTTGGATCTGAAGCATGTGTGCAGGAGTCTGACCCATTGAAATATACAGCGGAACCTCAGAGACACAAATTACAAGATTACAGGCTAATTCGGACTCTTCACTCTTATGTTCGTAACCATTAAAGTGAGGTCAAAGTTCACCACTTTTCATTTAAATAATTTACTGGAATGGATTACTCTATCCTTATAAAAAAATATATTTAAAAAAACAGGTTCTCATGTTCTACCAATAAACTGCTTTAAAGATGAATAAAAAAATAATAAGCAAGCTGTAAACTGGATTTATTTTGATAATAAGACAATATATCTATAGCTCACAAATGCGAGCAAAAAAAAAAATGCTACCTTTTTGAGAATCTTGCATTAAAAGAACATTAGCCTACAAACTTTAAGTCAGTGTCATAAAGAATGTGGCCCATGTGTCCCAATTACAGAAAAACTGAAAACCACTGAAGAAGAAAAGCCGTAGAAGGCTACGTGGGGCGAAGCGGCAATCTAAGGATGGTTCTTGCCAGAGACATGGCATCAGCGAAAGGCCATTGAAAGGGGAGTAGCACTCTGCAAAGATGCAGCCGGCTTATTAGCAGTGAGCACAAATTAAACCGCTTATAGCACTGTTAATAAATGCAATTTTGTCAACGGGTCCAGAATAAACATTTAAAGCGCATTGTATTACACGAGAGAAGTTAACGATGCTTTCATTTCATTATGCCGCTCCTTCAGGAACTTGCTCCCAACCCTCCGATTTTAGACGGACCCAACACACAGTTATAGAGGGAGAGTTGCATTGGCAGTTTTAAGCTTTTAAATTTTTAAATCAATGGAAAGTGTGACTTGTTTCTGTTTAACGCCGAATGTATTGCATCAGTGATAACAACAAAGGGAATCCATATTGTATAATAAGGATATTTAAAAGGTGGACTTATGATACTTCTGAGTTCGTACCCTGTTCGATTGACCAGTCTGTAACTCTGTGATTCATATCTCTGAGGTTCTATCATATATTATCAATTTCCTGCGGATATCCTACTTGCAAAGCAAATTCTGATCATTATTCAATATATTATTAGATTATTTTGCCTAATATTTTGAGTGATTACAGTTTACCCTCTGAATTATCAAAAGTACTTCTTATCTGCTACAGAGAGGACAATTAACCTTGGTGAAATGTTATTCCTATCTACTTACAGCAAACGTGGTCGACTGTATTCCTTGTGGGAGGGAAATGTAAATTTGTGTTTGCTGTAGACAGATGGGGACGTCTCGCAGTGTTTGAAGTCCCTGCACTGGAGGAGCGCCCCCTTTTAAATATTCAGAACTGAGGCGTACACCACAGGCTCCCCGGTTTTTTAAAATGGTGTGGAGCGTCGCCACACTGCCGAGCAACGGCTTTGAGAGAGGACCCCAAAAAAAAAAAAACAGTACAAACGGCAGTTCTGTGCAGGTCTTAATAACTACTGTTTGAACCGTTAAGTAAGTGAGAAATTTCACTTTTCAGCAAAATAAAAAAATATATAAAACTGAAGGACTTCTTACTGGCAAGCCAGTGTATTATCTGTCAAATGGTCAGAGAGACCATAATAAATAGCATGTACAGGCTAGGGCTTAACCAATTGTCACTCTTTTACATGACAAATTTGAAAAGAGTTCAGCAACATCTCATTTCACCATCCATTTCACACATTAAATATGGTTCTTTGAAAAATATCCACCCCACTTTTCTAAATATATAACCATCTTTCCAATTAAGATGTGAACTGTAATATAAGTTGGCACTGTATAAAATCTCATTATGTGAACCTTCCCAGATAGATGAAGCTAGTCCCCAGATACTACTCCTATAGCTCATTATACTGACACGTTGAAAATATGTGCTTACAAAGCATCAATGCAGAATACTAAAGCAGATTTCTAAGCAGCAAATGTAGAGGTCCACCCATTGCCTTTCAACCAGAAGGTGTTAGGTTCAAGTTAAGGGAGTTTAAAGGCTAATGCATCGCACTCATAACCAAGGCTCTTGATAAGTGTTCAACACATGGGTAGTCCCTTGAATGGTCAACTATACTGTTAAAATTTACATCTATTCAAAAGCACTCTCATTGATATCAAGCAGCAACCCACTGCCCCTCTTCACTCAGCAGTCCACCAGACCAGCTGCACAGTCAACGCACTGGGAGTTATGAAGTTCAATGCATGCCTGGTCCAGGTACAATGCAGGCGCCCATTCAACCAGAAGAGTCATACTTGTGTGATCAAGTGGGTGGACAACTTCCCCCCAACTGAAACCCTGCCTCCTACTTATAAGCACAATGGCTAATTATACAACCACCCGGTGGGCTGCCAGCCAAAGCGGGCACTGGCTGGCACGGTTAAAATTCAATGCCAAATTGCGGCATTATCACAACTTTCCACTGGCAAGTTCCACCTCATTTCATTCAGCTCTAAAAATAGCAGTTCGCTCTGGAGCTAAAGCTAATCCATAAGCTCTTCAATATACAGGTAAGCCTCATTTATCCTGTAGAACACTGATTTGTTACAATGAAATTTGCCTGGAGAGAAAACAAAAATGCAAATACAATGAAAGAGGCCATCCGTAATGGAAGCTACTAGGGAGGATTCCAAACATATGTGGTTCCCTAGTAGCTACATTCTAAGAAGGAGAAGTGATCATGTTAAAATGGGGATTAATGCAGTACGGGCTAGAGTGGGGTTGTTGCTGGGGCTTGGCTTCACCAACTGCCACTGCTAAGGCAGGCAAATCTAAGACCTAGACCTACTACAGCATTAGCCTACAACATTATAGCCCAGATGTAGGCCAGCTATTTTAATTGGCCAATGCAATATTTTCGGCATTTGCCACTGTTTTTGCTGAAATTTGACATATACAGTGCATCCGGAAAGTATTCACAGCGCTTCACTTTTTCCACATTTTGTTCTGTTACACCCTTATTCCAAAATTGATTAAATTCATTTTTTCCCTCAAAATTCTACACACAACACCCCATAATGACAATGTGAAAAAAGTTTTTTTGAGATTTTTGCAAATTTATTAAAAATAAAAAAATAAAATTTCTCATTTACATAAGTATTCATACCCTTTGCTTTAACATATTTTTAAAGTATCATATTTCATATTTGGTCGCATATCTTTTACATGCTGTTACTTCCTGAAGTCTGTGACCATCAACATCAAAAAACTGTTGATATCTTATTTTCAGGTACTGTTACAAGCGATGCTATAACCTCTCTGCATTTGAATGGATCTCTATGAAAATTGGGGGGTGAGACTAGATTCAGCTGTAAATTACACTGGTACAGTATGGAACACATGGCTGGCTAAATGGCTGTAAGTTATCAAGGGTCTGAGCTATCAAACGAGCCCCAAACCATCACTCTGTTGCCAGATATGGAGTAGATGTGGATGGATCACTGCAAGGGTTATTTCTCCGGACTTATTTTTCCATAGAGTTCAATAGGAAAATTTGTCAGGAGAAACAACCCTTAAAGTGATCCATCCATATCTACTGCATATCTGGCAGCAGAGTGATTGTTTAAGGCTTGTTTGATACCTCAGACCCTTGTTGACTTACAGCCATTTTACCAACCATGTATTCCATACTGTTCCAGCATAATTTACAGCTAAATCTAGTCCCACCCCCCAATTCCCATAGAGATCCATTCAAATGCAGAGATGTTATAGTATCGCTTGTAAGAGTACCAGAAAATAAGATATCAAGAGTCTTTTGATGTTGTTGGGTCACAGACATCAGGAAGTCATGGCATGCAAAGGATATGTGACCAAATATTAAAAATTATTACTTTATTCTATATATAAATGCAGGGGTGCCAATAATTGTGGCCAATGTGGTTTTGTTAAAAATAATTATTTCTTGATGTGGGATTTTTTTTTCTCATAATAAATTAACGTCAATTAAAGGTTGGATTCTTCTTGTTTTTTCAGTGTGAGATTAAGCTAATTCACCAAACGGTGAATTTTTTATAACCCTTTTTGCTCATCTTTACAGGGGGTGCCAATAATAGTGGCCGCGACTGTATGTATTTTTTTTTTTTAATGTTTTAAGTGGGGGCTTAATGATATTTTTCCTTTTCATATTCGAATGTTTATAATTATTTGCATAAAAATGCCCAACTGCATGCCATTAATTAATCACTTATGAATAAATGCCAAGAGAACAAATGCTTGACATTATAAAAGAAAGAGTGAAGCAAATGAAAGGCTGTTTTTAAATTAACACTCCGAATGCCATCCTTCCTCACAGCATGCTTAAAACATAACAGAAAATATAACGCTTTGCATAACTACGTTGTAAATGCAATTTTAAAAAGCACATAAAAAGAGTTCACCACGAAATTTAAAGTGGATACTTGGAACAGATTAAGAGATCTCATATAAACATAATATATTAAATATAAAAGGTGTACTAATACCTACAATATTTGCAACTTTCATACAACAAATTGGAAGACTATGTAACATTTGAAAAAAAGAAGAAAAAAAAGAAGTTTATAGTTTATAGGCTAATAAGCTAATAGGAAAATGTATTTTCACAACTCCCACATCACTCTTAGATACATTTGATAGCAAGCCCAGGGCATCACATCAGAAAAGACAATGAGACCAAGAAGGGAACACAATTAAAAAGAAGGAAAACCTGAAGATGATCAACTGGAATGATTAGCATTTATGTATTTCTAACGAGAGCTGAAAGAGTTCAGTTGATGTTTAAACTTCCAATTCATCCATATATAACTATTTTTCCTTGTTGCATATGTTCAGTTTTCTGGAAACATGTATCCATGCTCACCGATACACTGAATGCTGCCAAGGCAATTAATATTCCTGTAAAGGACAACATCGGTGACTAGCAATTGACACTGTCTGGCTACAAAGTCCCGGAGTGGTAACACACTAGGCCTCATGAATTACAATATGTAATTGTGCAGTAGTTTCAGGTACTCTTACAATAAGCATTGGACACGATTAACAATGTCCAAAAATTGTGTAAAATGCCAGTGTATTAACTCTATGTGGGTTCATGATGCGTGAGGTGTACATTTTGTGACCAAAATGCAATATTTTCAGAACAATAAATACATACAATTTACGTTACGTAACGGTACTCCTCCGCCTTTACTGAACCGAGAGAAGAGTGTGTGGTGTGTGTGTCATGATGAATTCAGGGGCTTATTACCATTTTATTACCACATCCAATCAAACAAAGTGTAAGTAAAACGTTAAATATCGCAAAAAGCCATGAATTATGCTCACTGTAAAAAATAGCTGTAAATTTACAGCAAATTTTAACAGTAAACTACTGTTTAAATTTTTTTTACAGTATCCTACTGTAGAACGCAGTGCATTGTGGGAGTTTTTGTACTGGTAGGTTTGTTTACAGTAAATTACTGGAGAATGCATTGCATTTTGGGATGTCAATGGAAAAAAACGAGGTAAAGTTTTGGCGGGGAGTGAAAGAAATCAGTTAACTTCTTCCTTGATTCTCGGGAGCCAGCACAAGGTTCTTCAGCTAGGGAACGCGTTTTAACGTGGATTTTGGTACGTATCCAGATAGCTGTCACTATTCCACTGGCATTTGCTGCTTATAAAACGTTAAAATTGTGGGAATACAAAAGTTAGTAGAACTTGCATGGCAAATATATTGTTAGCTAATGAATTGTGTCTTAGATTTTTTGTCTTTATTCATTGTTATACCTGTTAGCCCAAGTAACTAATCGTATCAGAGAGCTAGTCTGAGTAATAGGTGGAAGTGAACTAGGTTTGAGGTAGTTTTATGCTAGCGAACCTCTGTTGGGGGTGGCGGCAAGTAGGCTAACGTTAACTTACGATAACGAAAGGTGCCAGCTGAAATTAACATATAGCATATAGGCTAACGTTATATAACAATCAACGTCTGTATAAGAACTTGGTAGTTCAAGGCAGTTTTGACGAACTAGCTCACAAGGATAGGCCTAATACGTTTGCTAACTGATATAACGTTAAGCTAGCTGGTGGTGGCAGACAACCAAACGGCAGCTAATATCCAATATTGACGTGAGTGTAGTTTATTAAGCACGATATTTTCTGACGACGTAAAATGTGTGCATACAGCATAGCTACAACGTATGTAGCTAACAGCTTGGCTAGCAAGAGGAGTCAGACGGTGTATCACATCACGAATACACTAACGTGAACTAACGTTACACAGTCCAGCTCAGACACAGTTGAACGAAGTCAGAGCGCACAAACATTATTAGGCAGCGTGTTTCAGCTTCGATTTTCTCCTCCTCCTCCTACCTTCTGAATTAATGCCGTGCTACAGGCACTTCCACTTATTGACCGACATTCCAATTTTGCCTCAGTTGGAACAGTCCTTCCAAGAAAAGGGGAAGAGAATTGCCCAGTATTTCAAGAACAAACCAACAAATGACATACAGGCTGTCCTCTCAATGGGCGATGAATGTGCAATGGCTCCCCATATCATCCAGCTCCTCATGGCATATTTCAAGGAGAAGAGCGATGCCATATTCATCCAGGCTGATGTAAGTTAAAACAATGCTCATATCATCAATCAAAGTACATAAACTGCACAACCAATTTTACTAATTATTTGACTTGATGTTGTCCTAATGAAGTTATTGTTTTGCAGGTGTCTGCCACACCAGCTGACATAGAGAGGACTTTCCCCCTGCCAGACAGTCCAAGACTGATTGTTCTAGGTTTGTATCATTCATTGCATTTCATTTATTGTTTGTTCTGTGACAGTCTGTTTTTTGTTCATAATTATTAAGGGGTATGAAGACTTCTTGGGGACACTATTTGAATGTAATCCTTATTATTGCTTGTTTTAGGCGACATGTTGATGACCACACAGAAGTGGATGCTAAGTATTGAGGGCCAGGTGGTGTGTGAGGCACAAAGTTCAACAGCAACCTTTGTGTCTGGGATTGCAGCAGTCTTCGCCAGCTTTTATAATTTTAATCTTCAGTAAGCCGAAAGTACGCTCAAATTCATTCAAAGGTAAAAATAAATAAAAAATAATGTGCACAAGCATTTTTTGTAGTGATTTCTGTTAATTGTTTTAAAGGGATAGTTTGGAATTTTGGACATAATGTCTCAATTCTGACTTACCCATGATGGAAACCATTAATGGAATGGAATTAATGGAAACCATTTTCAGCTAATTCCATGCTGTCCTTCTTTTGGACATACACACGTTGCTAATGCTAGCGCAACTCTATGGTAACCGGTAGCATCCACTACCAAACTCACTTAAACACTCCATAGTGCACCCAAAGCAAATAAAATACCACAACAGTCTATCAGGGTTATTTTGAGTGTTTATACCATAATCTTTGAAGTCAAACTTGCCGGCACTGGTCGACTACATCAACAAAGAAGAGCAACAAGTTGCAATGGCCACATTCGCTCCGCTGCCGTACTTCCACAGAGAATATAGGTCAGCACAAAGTAAAGGATTCAATGATAGTTTGACTTAAAAAATGATGGTATAAACACTCAAAATAACCCTGATAGACTGTCTGTTATTTGCTTTGGGTGCACTGTGAAGTGTTTAAGTGCGTTTGGTAGTTGATGCTACCGGTTACCATAGAGTTGCGCTAGCATTAGCAATGTGTGTGTCCAAAAGAAGGGACAGCATGGAATTAGCTGAAAATGGTTTCCATCAATCAACTACATCATGGGTAAGTCATAATAGAGACACTATGTCCAAAATTCCAAACTATCCCTTTAATAGTGATTTGTTTTATTCTGTGTTTTTATTTTGCTTTATTTTCTGCTTACGTAAGTTTAATTTTCACAGGGCTGCCTATTTTTATCCAATTATGTATTATGCTATGACTGTATTTTACCCTGTGACTCGACTGACTTAATTCTGTACTTTTTCCTGGTTGGTCAGGGAAATCTGGCAACCTACTATTGACTGGTTCTGTAGTGTAGGACCATAGGTTAAGCCTTGATTAAGAAATGTCTCATGTTTCTTTGACTTTGCCTTACAGAAGTTTTCTCGGTATCAATCCGGAAAGGGGTTCAAAGGCCAGACACGGAAAGGTCATCAGCAAAAAATCTGGACGGATGGTCCAGAAGAAACCTGAGACCATGAATCCCCCATGTATGCTCACTTCTGAGAAAGCTGGTGGATTTTGAGTGGAATGCAGTTTAAGAAAATGTATAGGTATGGAAGTGTATAGGTATTGCGGCCGTGTCCAGGTTTGGATTCCAAATATGGGTTTTTTGGTTTATAATCAAAAATGTGTTTTAATTTCTTGGATTTTATTTATGATTATTATTAGTTGTGAAACCATGACAGATTCTACTTTATTTTTTTGAGGAAATCTAAGTGTTACAGCACTCCTAAACAAACAAAAAAAGTGTTGAAAAAAACTTTCTCTGAGCAATTGCATCAGTAAAAAAATGTACTTTTTCTGTACTTTGGAGCCTAAAATGAAGCTCATTTTCAGTTTTTAATTTAGCAATAAAAGGAAAATGAAGCATTACTTGTGTGGGCTTTACTTTTTGCATATACGTACATTTTGTTTTGGTTGATATCAGTTCAGGACGCATCTGTTTTTGATTACTACCCAACAAGTGAACAGCGAACTATGTTGTGCTGATGTTTATAAGGTGTAATACACAATAACACAGGCATGTTCCCAAAGGGCATACACGATTGTGGACTAATAATTATGTCTAACTTGAATATAGTGAGAAATTGAAGGTGACTTATTTGATATGGGTTTGATTGCAACCAGATTTGTGCAAAGATAGCAAAGCATAATCTTTAAATTACTGTAGATTTACAATGCAGTATTGTCCTGTAAACTGCAGTAGAATACTGTAAAATATACAGCTTTTTTACTGTAATTTCAGTTAGATTTCCATGACGCTTAACATCTCATTTGAATACAGGGCTGTAAAAAAAAGTGTCATACTGTAAATAATACAGTAATGAACTGTAAATAATTTACAGTAGTGCTTACAGTAATTTACTGTTTATATATTTTACAGTTATTTCCTGTGGAATTTACAGTACTTTACTGGCAACTCTGCTGCCAGTAAATTACTGTAAAATTTACAGTACATTTTTTACAGTGCTGGCATGGTGTGAAGGTATACAATTACACACTGCAACATGGTTAAGAAATAGTATTTAGAAATGTATTTTGCTTGAAATAATTTAGTCATCCTCACTGTATTCGCACACCCTCTAAAAAGACCAGTTTTTACGTTCTCTCTCATGTAGCCTAGCGTATTTAACTAACCCCCGCCTCTTACAGTATTGAGATCGATAATAAAATAAAAATATAATTTTAAAAAAATTGTGTAAATGTCCATTTGTTATAATCTGTAGCCTAGGCTATGTTGCTTCATGACTAGGCTAAATATAGATTATTAGGCTACAATAGCCGAGGCTACAGGTAAAATTTCCAAGGTTGATGGGCCTGTGAGTAGGGAGATCAGGCTGTGCCCCAGAGTCGTTTCCCCAGTGTTTTCACACTTTTTTTTGTTTTTTACTGCCATCTGCTGGGTAAAGACATGAATGACAATCTACACAACTTAGCCTACGTAGAATATGTCTACACAAGTTTTTTTTAATTAGATATTTTTTTAAATTAGCCTATAGGCCTACACCATACAAAATAATCCACCGTTTTTGTAGGCTGTGTCTCGTTTCGATCGCTGTCCCTGTGGACTACGTTACCTTTGCTCTGCACATAGCCTAAGAAAAACAATAATTAATAGAAATCGTGATGGAAATGTCCAAGGTGAGAAGGGTAGCACATTTTCAGGCATGGCTTGCCATGAATAGCTGGCTGGTTTTGACCATAACTGGACACAAAACCGTAACATTAGGCTAGTTACCACACCAGATGAACGAAAGCAGGGGAACATATCTAAACTGTTAACTAAGTTAACTTAACATTGGGCTGGCTATGGCTCGTCATAACTTTTAGGCTATTGTTTCCTTTTTAATTCTTATCATTTAGCCTATAATCCCCCAACACAGAGAACTAGGAAATATCGCTATCTAGCCTGGTAACTGCCTGACGAACGAAATCACAGGCAACCACTGAAGTTGAACCATAAATTCAGTGTTTTGAAGGGTCCCCTGTAACGCCCCTTTCTTGATGGGCATGCTTTGACAGTTTGCATGTTCAGTTCGGATTTTTGGCAGGGTTTTCGCGTACCACACGGAAATGATAATGTAAACGGATGCAATGCCAATGCTTATTGTAAGAGTACCTGAAAGTAAGATATCAAGGGTCCTTTTTACCTGTGGAATGTTCCAAACAGGTGTTTTTTGAACTTCCCAGTCTTTTTATTTGTTGCCCCTGTCCCAACTTTTTGGAACGTGTTGCAGGCATCAAATTCGGAATTAGCGTATATTTGCAAAAAACAAATAAGTTGATAAGGTAAAACATTAAATCTTTTCTTTGTTTTGCTTTCAATTAAATATATGTAAAAGGACATTTACAAATCACTGCTTTCTGCTTTTATATGCATTTTACATACCATCCCAACTTTTTTTGGAAATGCGTTTATACTGATAAAATCAAAACAGTTGAAATATGTCTGCACTGATTCCAAAACCTGTGTATATTTGTCATTTTCTGAGTGTATAATTAACGGTGAATCAGATGACGACTGAACATGCACACAAACTAAGCACAACCAATCAGATGAAAGCTGAACTTTTGGTTAGCTCCAGAGGAACATTATTGTGCATTATTTATATTGAACACCTGTAGGAGAGTTCGCTACCTCATTAGCAAACTTGACAACTAGCAAACTTGACATTTTCGTAAATGGGTACTGCACTATTACAGAGTAATTACATATCATTTGATGCAACCAGCCATGACCAAATTGTGTAATCAATATATTAAAGAGATACTGCAGAGCCTTTTCTATGGCCTTTTTTAGCGCTTCAATTTGAACTGGAACTTGTGAGTAGGGGTGGTCATATGACGGTGATGCCAAGTCATATTATGAATATTCATACGGTCAAGGAGTGAAAGGGTGTGTTGATATAAGTCGTAATATTAACGTTAGCAGTAATACAAAGCAATTCACATTTGAACTTGAACTAGCTAGTTAGCAGTACAAGGGAAAAAAACATTGATCTCTGCTTTTATACCATGTGCCCAGCCCAGACCACCCTAGGATCAGCTCAACTCCACCCATTTTTATGTTAAGGATCTTGTGACGTCACGAACCCCCGGAAACCAGCGTATTGGTAAGCCTACACAGAAACTCAGGCGCAAAGGTAACGTAGTCCACAGGGACAGCGATCGAAACGAGACACAGCCTACAGAAACGGTGGATTATTTTGTATGGTGTAGGCCTATAGGCTAATTTAAAAAAATATCTATTTAGACTAAACATGAGATTTTAATTGCCTTGATCATAATCTAACCCAAAACATCGGTTTTCAACAGGAAAAGTCAGTTTTTGACTGCAGTATCACTTTAAATTATATTCATATATCATTTTTAATTTCTGAAGTGGCATACATTTCAGCCAATCTGTATGGTTCATCCATATTGGTTATGGCGGGTGATGCACAGAAATGAAATTATTTTAAAACCATGGTTACAACAAATGGTGTGTGTGTGTGTGTGTGTGTGTGTGTGTGTGTGTGTGTGTGCATGCATACATTTTCTACCACTTTCTATCCCTCCAAAAACCATGTGTCATTTATTGAAAGTAAAGTTTTGAGAATTTGACATTGGCATTCGAGTGCTTTCACATTCAGTATCACTCACCACACTAGAATCAATTTTATTGAAAAATGTGACTGCCAAAACAATCAAAACATCAGAAAATTATGCATGCTCTTTGCAGACAAGAACAACCCTGCTAGAGCACATAATAGCACATATCCTAATGCCAAATGTTGAATTAAGGGAAAGTACACACATTTCTGCAACATAAATGAACAGTGGAGCTTAGCTAGTAATATTTTGCACAACAAAATGTACTGCAATTTAATTTGTAATTTCATTATTCATGAAATTCATGCATTGCTCATCCAATTATAAGTTGAGTTTCTCCATATTCACCTTTTGGCAGCTTTTCTGTTCTCTCTAAGAACAGCCAGAGAAATTGACCTGTAAATGTTAAATTATTCTTTTCTAAAAACCCTCAATTATCACTGTCAAAAAAAATATCAATGGGATAGTGCAAAATCTCAACCATGCTCCAAGTGCAGAAACACAGATAAAGTAGGCTAAACCACCAAAATATGCAAAGCAAACTTTATCAAAGTCCACCAAAGTTCAAACCAGTAAGTGAGTGTTCCTTGATTGTTGATCCACATGTTTTTAGTAGAAGCAGCTCACATCTGCCCATGATTTTGGACCACATGCATGTAGAATTGTAATTTACTTCCATTCATCACTACAAATGTGCCACCTCAGATTTTGTTTTCTGAGGATATGTATACAGTGTGTGTGTGTGTGTGTGTGTGTGTGTGTGTGTGTGTGTGTGTGTGTGTGTGTGTGTGTGTGTGTGAGAGAGAGAGAGAGAGAGAGAGAGAGAGAGAGAGAGAGAGAGAGAGAGAGAGAGAGAGAGAGAGAGAGAGAGAGAGAGAGAGAGAGAGAGAGAGAGAGAGAGAGAGAGATCACACTTGCAATGACCTTTAGACTACTGCACCATTTCAAAAAGGCAGCCAACTAGGAAATTATTAGCTAGGTCTACAAAATATTTAACAATCCACGTTGAGGTCAAACGTTTGCTATATTATTATGATGCACAGGAAAGAAAGAAAAAGACTGATTAGCTATTTTAATTAAATTACCTAACTTGCTAGCTAAGTTACGTCACACTTTTAAAAGTAGCCTATAAAGCCAAAATAACCACCGCATGAATAACTCTGCTTCACCTTCTCTCAAAGGCACTTCAGCACCACTTATTACCTTATCAACTCAAATACCAAAGTAAAAAGCTTGCCAGAAGGTAGAAAGATAGCCAGCCATACTAGACTGAGTGCTACCTAGGAGGATGTTGAAACTATAGACACTACAGCCAACCGTTACCATTTAATAGTCTTGCATGTTCCTGACATTCACCACTGATTATGCTAGAGTGAGCTGGCCAAACAAGAGCTACTAAACCATCTTCCTATATTGGCTAGAAAACTAACAAGTCTCCAGTGATGAGTGTCCCTGAATTTGTAAAGAAGCTGGCTTTGCAATCTTTATGATTAAAAAAAAAGGAATACGCCGAGGCATAATGGTAAAGCATTCACCTAGCCACTGAGGCATATAGGTGCCTCAGAACTACGATTTTATTTTAATTTATTTCCATGTAAGGTAACGTAGGCTATAGCTTGCCAACAGGTCACTGCACTCACTACTGAAGTTCCAACTAACTCGCACTAACAACGTTTATTTAAAGGGCGATCGCATCGGCAATATTCGTGCAAATTAGTATTGGGAACACAGTTCCAAAATTAAAATCAGTACCTTGCTCTTCTCAAGAAATAAGTATTTGGCACTAGCTCCACGTAGTCCTCCCAGTATTGCCTGTGAAGCCATGGATGCCGCCATGATGAACCGGAAGCACCACCGAAGAACTGAAACACGTGCTTGCAGTTAAAAAGGAGTTTTTTTCTGTGTGTTACCAGAGAGAGGGTCTCTGGTGTTACTCCGTTTAACACCGGTATCGAACGGGAGTTGAACGTCTATGGGTTGAAGTCCGCGAAAACTTGCGCATGGTACTTGAAAATTACCATTGTGTTTATGTCTGGAACATATTTTTTATAAGAGTAATTGGATTCTTAATTGTATTATTTCATAAAATACATTAAAACGAATTGTAAAGAAATATGCCTGTAGGAATGAAACTATTCCCTGCAAGGTTCAGGGTAAATACATTAAATCTAATTAAATCACCCATATGCAAAAGGTCTGTGAAAATCTAGGCTATATGATCACACTTGCAAAGTTTTATAAAAAATCATATGTTGATTAGTATTATATTATACATTTGTATACAAGTCTTAGACACTCAATGCTTTTTATAGGGAATAGCCTAGGCTACCATGTATGTTAGGGAACTATTTAATTTTAGTCTGAAATGTACAGACAAGTGACAAATTAAAGGAAAAACCAACATAAAGTGTCTTAGTAAGGTGTTGGGCCACCACAAGCTGCCATTACAGCTTCAATGTGCCTTGGCATAAATTATACCTCTAGTCTAGCATTGATTCTAGTCTCTGGAACTGTACTGGAGGGATAGAACACCATTCTTCCAAAAGATAATCAAACCACTCAGTGACCCCTCATGCCCTGTGGCTGGGAGCATCGTCATCCTGGAAGAGACCACTCCCATCAGGATAGAAATGTTTCATCATAGGATCAAGGTGATCACTCAGAATACAGTTGTATTGATTTGCAGTGACCCTTCCCACTAAGTGCCCAAACCATGCCAGGAAATTCCCTTTTCACTTTTTCAAATAACAGAGCCACTGTAAAGGGGTTTTTTCCTTTAATTTGTCACCCTTCTGTATATGCTAGTTCTCTACCACATATTTATTTTATAAGTTTTGTATGTGGCATATGTGATTTGTATAGGTGTTTTTACAGACCTTTTGCATATGGGCAGCCTAATCTCACTTGAGAGATTCCTGTAGTCATGTCCTCCTGTCTTGCTACTTGTCTATACAGTATGCTACTAGCTACAACTAAACTACTAGCTGTGTCGCCTTGCTTCTAAGGTAGTTTTTGATTCGTTTCAGTTTTGAAAATGATCTCTCTGCAGAATCCACGGTCACAGGAATTGTTAAAAAGAGCTTAACATCAGGGAAGCTAGGCAGAAGGGACTAGTATCTTATTCTTCTGAAATTTCGGCCTCCTCAGAGTGTTACGGAAAGCGATGTAGGCATACGCGGGGCCCAGGGAGTGGCTTGCAGTAGCTATAGCCACCCCTGGAAACCTCATAGCCACCCCTAGAATGTCCATCATAATGAAACTGAATGAAAGTAGAGGTAATTAGGTTGAACGGAAAAAAACGAAAGTGGGCAGGGCTTCGACCGGAAGTGGTGTTACATATAGGAAATGTCATATTTTCTCGTCTAAATTGAATTGCTATTGCAATGTATATGTAGCCCATTCACCCCCCTCCCTGTCTATTTTTATTTTTAAAACCTTTTTTAAAAACTATTTTCTGGACTTTATACTTATTTATCTTATTTATCTAACCCTAACTGGGGGACACTGAACAATAATTTTGGATAAGAACTGGAAAAAATCTGAGGTACAATATAAAATCAATTCAGAATGAAAAGGCAGTTTTATAAAAAACATGAAACCATTCCATTACACATTTGAATGGAAACTATTTCCACAATAACAAACCTTTCTGCCTGTTGTGATTTCATATTGTACTTTTTTTTGTTAATTCATTTTATTTATTTTTTTTGCTAATGGGCAGCCTACTCTCACTTGGAAACCCCTCCCCCCAACCTCAATGGTTTCAGCCCCTGTATTGCTCCTAGCTAGCTCAGCCTGCCCCCTCGTTTTGTTTTTGCGCTATGTTTGTAACGTCCCGTTCCCATCCAGTCCGTATTCCCTGTTTTGCCATGTCCCTCCGTTTCTTGTTTGATTCCCTTGTCCATGTTTTCCCTGTTGCTACAGACTGGGCGTGCCCCTTCTGTTTGTTTCACTCTGTTCCCCCACTTCGGTTTCAACCTATCTCCTTCCCCCCTTGTTGCATGCATTCCCCACTGGTCAATTAGTCAATCACCCTCGGTTACATTCCTCACGCTTTCCTGATTGTTTCCAATCACACTCCCCTATTTAACCCACCTGCTGTCTCCCCTCCGGTGTTGGTTCATTAGTTGTGTTGCCTTCCTTACCCTGTTTGCTTCTTTGTAAACGTGCTCCAAGAATTCTGTTCCTCGAATCGCTGTCCTAGTTGCTACTTCAGTTAGGTTCTGTCTAGGGGCTTAAATGCTCACTGCCTGCTGTTGTAGCTCCAGTCTTGCTCGTTTATGGTTTTTTCCTGTTTGTTCATTTCTTGTCTTGTTAACCTCCCTCCATTGTTCCTGCCAGTCTGTAGCTGTGTACCTCTCCCTGTTTGTGTTACGGTACCTTCCGTCCAGTCCAGTTCCAGCCCCAGTATCCCGTTGGACTACCCAGTCCAGATCCAGTCCAAGTTCCTGTACCAAGTCCAGTTCCGGTTTGGAACAACTCCATGTTCCGGTGATCCAGTTCCTGTGATCCCGTTCCTGTTTCCTGTACCAAGTCCAGTTCCGGCTTGGAACTACTTCATGTTCGGTGAACCAGTTCCTGTGATCCCGTTTCCTGTACCAAGTCCAGTTCCGGTTTGGAACAACTTCAGGTTCGGTGAACCAGTTCCTGTGATCCCGTTCCTGTTTCCTGTACCAAGTCCAGTTCCGGTTTGGAACAACTCCATGTTCCGGTGATCCCGTTCCTGTTTCCTGTACCAAGTCCAGTTCCGGCTTGGAACTACTTCATGTTCGGTGAACCAGTTCCTGTGATCCCGTTCCTGTTTCCTGTACCAAGTCCAGTCCCGGCTTGGAACAACCCGTCGTTCCCGCGATCCAGTTCCTGTTGGACCGCCCGGTCCAGATCCAGTCCGGTTCCGGTTCGGAACTCACCTCCCGTACCCAGTCCAGTTCCGGCTTGGAACACCCCTTCATTCCCTTGATCCAGTTCCTGAGTGGACCTCCCGGTCCAGAACCTGTCCAAGTTCCGGCTTGGAACTTCCAGGGGTGGTCTAAGTCCAGCTCCGGCTTTGAGCAGTGCCAAGCTCCGGAGTACTCCCTAACCACCCTAGTGATTCTGTTGTGTATTTTCTCTGTACGGCTTGGGACTACCCCAAGTCCCTTAAATAAACTCCCTTTTCTGTTCCCCCTTGTCTGAGTCGTTGCTCTTAGGTCCAGCCCCTACCAGGATCGTGACAATGTTAAATGAAAGGTGAAATGGCTATTATATGAAATGTGATGCCAAATTCACAATGGTTAAACATATTACAGATTGTAGGTTGCACAAAGCGGGAGGCGAGGGTGTGTGTGTGTGTGTGTGTGTGTGTGTGTGCTTGTGTCATTTGTGTGACCGCAGTGGCAGTGCTTGTTGCGGACTGAGCCCACTGGCATTAACATTAGCCAAACAAGTGGCTGGCATCAGCATAGCTAGCCAGCCACTCGCTTTTGCCCTCCATATGAGAAAATTAATGACAGACTGCTTGGTGGAGTCGAGAGAAATATCAGTTTCCAACCCACTATCCGTTTCATTTATGAAACTTTCAGTTTACTGTATATGTTAGCTTGCTAACTAGAGCCAGCTCTCGGCTGCTGTGCTATTAATGGGTGGAGAGAAAACAAAAGTGGATTCGCATGCAGGTTCATATTTGCGACAATCACTCTGTGGTAACTTAATTAAAATGAATATGTAGTCTATCACAGATTCTGTGAATGCTTGTTTCTACCCAAATTGTATAGCATAGGCCCACAGGACACCTTCCTGATATAGAGTAATACGTTAGCAAAATATCTTTATAAACATTAAGTCACAGTTTGGTTTTATAATGCTGATTTGGATAGGAGTGATTAACACTAATTCCCTGTTAGTGGCTATCTCAATGAATAAAATCTCTGGCAGATAGCTAGCTGTGCCGAATTTCTCTCTCTCTCTCTCTCTACGAACTGCCAAATGTCAAATTTGACACCCTAAATAGTTCACTCAATATCCCCCACAATGCACCACAAAATATAGGGTACAAACTCTGTACACATTTTTTTTTTGTCAAGATGGCGACGGCTGAGCCTGCGCTGGTCTACAAATGTAAATATAAATGCAAGTTTCATCTTGTATGTTAAATCAGTTTAGTCGGCTTTATAACCGAAATATAAATAAATGCGGTAAATTAAATATATTACAAAGTGTTAACAATTTTGCAACTTAATTAGCTAGCTTGCTACCTAGTTACCTAACTTACCTATCTACCTACAACGAGACAACAAAACCCTTGTTCAAAATAAAAAAAGAACACCTTTTTACCATTTCTTGCATGCTTTCTCACCAAGCCGGTGAGCGCTGTCATGCAAGCGTCGTGCGTTGCTAAGTAACCTTCTCAGAAACGGTAGTGTCCAAAATCGTCTCCTCCTTTCACCAGTGAATCCCTATCTAGTGCTCTATGTAGATTTCCCTAAGTAGTGTATAGGGAGGGAGTGAATGAGTGAGCCATTCCGAACACAGCCCCAGACTGTCTGCAATAGGCTGAAGTTCCCTTTTAAGTTAACTCAAATAAGTATGAACAGAGAGAAACATATGGATGTGGACTCATTTGACCATCAAGTTTTAAATGGTACTTGTTATGTTAATTTTGTCCCCGTTATTATTTTTGTAAAATGTATATTATGTATTTTTTCACATTCATATCACTTTTTCAATGAAATTTAAGACAGTCAATGAAAGCACTATTTATTTATCTCCAGCCCCTCCCTTGATACTAATGAAAAGGGGGGGGGGGGGGGGGGGAGTACATGAAAAGTGAAAAAAAAAAAGAATCCTTTCAAATATCACAGTTGGTTTTTTTTAACAGTTTATTTTACATACTATCCTGTGCTTATTTTCAGACCCAAGAAGTAATGTGCATTTCAGTCATGCTGCTTTGGGTCTTTGAATTGCTCTGTCCATCGTGTCCCAATGACATTTGTTCATCATTGGAAATCAATAGGTTTTTAAACACTCCCCTGCTCAAATCCAGTGCCTCAGCCTTCAAGTTTCTAAACCTTGTGATGCCTTTCTCCTTATCTTATTCAGAACTAGCAGCAACACTGGCAGCCTTGAACCGCAATGACTGTTCTGTAAAAAAGATTGTGGTGTTTTGTATTAATCTATATATTTATATTTGTCAATTGAAAAAACAATCTGTTAATGTGTTGAGCTGTTCATAGCCATCTTAAATGATTATTGTTTGACAGTTTTCCGTTGATTGTCCTGTTTTATAATGAAAAACAAGATCATTAGTTGAGCACAATTAAAGTAGCATCTTATGATATATCCAGAAATGTTATTTACTGTTTCATTTTTGTGTGAGACATTAAAATGAGTGCACCCTTGCTAGACACAAAATATTGTGATTTGTACATGTGGATGTGATGGTTCATCCCCTGGGAGCGAACATTGCCTGCTCTGCATTAATCAGTCCAGCTTTTTGGCAATAGTGCCCCTAATATATAAAACAATCTCTACTAAAACAAGCTTTGCTATGTTTTTATAAAAATATGCACTTCCTACAATATAGTGCATATACAGTGAGTTCACAATCTCTCACAATTAGTGAAAAAAACATGTCCTGGAGTACTTAATTGGGAAAAGAAAACACCTCTGAAAGGGGAAAAAGGATCTTTAAAAAAAAACATTAAACTAGCGTGGCAATGAAAAAATTACTGCATATGCATAATTTACATGCATACTGCATATGCTTTGTGAAGACTCTCTAATTTGATGACGTTTTATTTTTAAATCAATTAAGAGATGATCATACGTGTCTGTACTGTGTCACATCGAGATTCAAAATGATTATTTCTTCTCCGATAACGGGTGAATGTAAACACTAGATTGCCAAATAATCTTGAATTATTTAAATGCCTGAAAAAAATCTCAATGCCAAGTTAGTTAGTTGCCTTAACATTACTATCTCGGCTCCACTTGAAAATAAATTTGCCTAGCCTGGTGTTGCATATGCCGTATTATTTGAAATGATAAAATTGGTGAAATTCAGATAAGCTCCGCATCTCAGTCAGGTTTGAATATCAGCCGTCCACAAATGAAATGGTCTGCACAAAGTGTGTTAATGCACGCTTCACTGTTCAGTTTGTATGACCTGATTTCCTCACCGCCCTTGGGCTTAAGACCTGCCTCTTCTTTGCAGCTCCGGGAGAAATGATGTGATGTGTGGTCCCTTGAATAAGTAAATAATCATTCCCATAATCCTCCGAAGCGCTCATTACTTCCACGTCTTTAAAGGGCAGAAAGGGCGTACTTGTCATAAAAAGCAGAGATTATGACAGAGTGAGACAGCTGCTTACAAATGATCGGTGCAAGATGGACAGAACTGGAAATGAGTGGGTCTGGGGGAGTTCATGACCAATGCAGAGAGATGTTTGCTGTAACTCTTGTCATCTTTTCAAACTGATTCCATGTAAGTGATTTCCTTACTTTGATTCATGCATATATTAAAATTGTATTATGTCTAAATGTGACCTAGTTTCTTGTATTTATTTCCTTTATAGGTTACGTCCAGGCTCTATCTAAAATCTGGAAAGTATACAGTGTGCAAAAAGGATTCTGTTGTAGATAATTTTAGGTTGGCAAACATTCAGATTTATAGAGTATACATGTAAATGTATACATTATTTTAATTACAGTTAAACGTAGGGACTCTATTAATAGAGAAATGCATAAACATAGATGCTTTAGATGGCAATTGTCAGTCAGAGCAGCCTTACTCTTCATCCCATGTTTTTCTCATTTAATGTTATGTTTTATTCAATGTAATATTCATAAAAATAATTTGCAGTGCAGTCCTGAATTTTCTCTCATGTAAAATGTATAGATTCTCAGATGTCGCCTTCACATCTTAGTGGGCCACTATGCAGGTGTTCAAATGCATCAAATTTAAATTTTGAGATAGAACATTCCTTTTCTCTTTGATTACATAAGTCCCTGTCACTTTTGTAGGGCAGGATTGAGTGATTGGGAATAGGAAGACCCAGGTTGCATGTCATAATAACTTCACACTCAGGAGTGATTGTTTGAATAATTTATGATAAGGACAATAAATACTGTCACTTCTTCTCTTAGCCCTGCTGTCAATGTACGGACATATCTGTTCATACGCAAGTCTGCATATCGCCAATAAGGTTCACTCTCACTCTTCTTCTGCCTTTCTAAAGACATAGGGAGCTCACTCGTTATTTCCACTTGGGACAAGAGGAACAGGCTATGCCTCCACTTCTCTGACAGACAGCTCCGCATTGTTCCCAAGAAGAAAGGACACATTCAGTCACGAACAATGCTGCACCTTGATTTCATACCATTTCTGCTGTTACCGCTACCTTCACTTTCGAACCATTGTGTACGGCATTGTGCTGCATGAAAGGTTGGGACAATTGACCTGAAATCTGCAGCCCCTTGTTCGCCTACATACAAAATGCATGAACTGGATGAAAGTCAAAGTGACATACTCCTACATGTTGGTGTAATCGAGAATAAGAATAATGTGGCAAGGCTTGAGGAAGCTGTAGTGAAGTGTAAGCTCACTTCCTCTATACTTCTTCTATTCTATGTATAGCCTACTATGCTTTGCGTTTTTTGGTTGACATCACATGACGACAAGTTCCTGTCTGTTTCCATTGTTGCAGGTATGTGGTGTGAAGACAACGTAAAAACAGTTCAACATTCAGAGTTATCATTTAAGGCTATTCACTACATTGAAAAGGTAAACTACAATTTTCACTCCTTAGCTGATATTATTATTATACCAACAAGTATATGATTTGTTTCACAGTCTCAATTTTATAGGCCTTTTGTTAGGTGCTTTTGTTTGTTTCATGTAATCAGTGATAATCACCATTAGCAACATTGTAGGCTAAGCTTTTTCTTAGCTTTGGCTGTCACACCGGCATTATCCAACTTTCCCAGCAGTAGCCGTTTCCTTTTTATGATCTCCTCCACCATAACCTCCAACTCTTGCTTTGAGAAATTAGGCGACCGGCCTTTCTTATTTTCCATTTCCATTAGCTAACCAGCGAGCAACAAACACATAATGTTAGTAGCTACAAGGTGAAGTCTAACCATTTGAAACATTTCTTATAAAATTAGTTTAAAAATTTTTTTGTTTTGTGAACGGATTAAACCATCCACACAAACTACTACAGGAAAATCAAAAAATATTTAATGACCTAAAATAGTTATGTCTGTATCTAGCCTATGTCTGTATTTAGTGGGCCATAATGATAATAAAGATAAGATGATGGTTAAGAAGTTTGTAATTGGCTAAAATTAAGCAGTTCGTAGGATAATGGTAATTTCTTAAGAAAATGTTGAAGAATTGCATTTGAGAACATTCTTAGGAACTTCCTAAATCTTAGATCCTATGTTTTTTCTTAAGAAGATTTTTGTGAATCTGGCCCCTGGATCCTGAAAAAGTTCTCGACAGGCGCTGGGATGCCTCAGGACACAGAAGGATAGCATTTGCGTTTGATAGAAGGTAACATCTATGCTAAATAATCCTTGAAACATTTCTTATTTAAGGCCATTCATGTTTGGAATATGTGATGGTGTATTGTCAACAATCAACATTCATATAGACTAATTCATGTCATTTCAGTGAGTCTACATAGACATGGTTGAAAACACTGTCCTCTCTTTGGATGATGTCCACTGCCCTCTCCATGGATAATCAACACACACACACGCAAAATCGACCTATTGCTCCCATATTTGGTTATGATTAGATTTCAATGGTGTCTGTAGTGTGAATTTCCATTTACTTGAACAATTTAATTAAACATTGTCAACATTCATTTTCAGATGTTTTTCGTGATCATTTTAGCCTCTTCTGTATTTC
Organism: Synaphobranchus kaupii; assembly: GCA_029718625.1. Taxonomy (NCBI): domain Eukaryota; kingdom Metazoa; phylum Chordata; class Actinopteri; order Anguilliformes; family Synaphobranchidae; genus Synaphobranchus; species Synaphobranchus kaupii. The sequence goes on from CM056380.1 coordinate 100,682,320, forward strand.
CAGACTGTAGTGTGGATCATTCATTGCAACATTTAACCTTATCCTTATGCATTACTGCTTGACAGATAATTCATGCTACTGCCCACTGGCATGGTTTTAAAGCTATTATTATCCAGTTTTTACCTTCCAAATGTCTTAAAAAGCACATATGTACATGAGGGAAATCAAAAAAATTTCAGGGGGGGGGGGGCATGGACCCCTAGCAAGCTCAGTTTTTGGACCTCGGTATTTCTAAAACCCCGCTTACGGCCATGCTCACATGTGTAGTTATATCTCAGACTTTGTCGGCTCAAAAAGAAATAGCCAGTAAATCCTCCATTTTATCTTTACTGGTTTACAAATATCTTATGGCCCGTCATCTTTTGTAAAAAGAAAAAACAAAAAGGATACTATAACCCATGCTGGATAGATGTGGGGCTGCACGTTTGATAATCATAATACAATTTTAAACATGGCCATAATCCTGGTATTTTGGGCTTAATCCTTAAGTGTTCAGTTCACAATTCATTTAAATTTATGTTTATTTATAGATTTGTATAAGAAGGCCTTGTTTGCTATATGAGGATAAAATTAGTCTCTCCATAAGTGTATAGCCAAGGAACAGAGCAGCTTAGCTCCATCCAGAGAAAACCTGCTGCTTGAAGGGAAAATTAAAAGTGAAAAAAGCATTGCATTAACACTCAGACCCAGTGTAAAAATGTAGTTACAGCCCAATAAGCATGTCATTATTCAGTGCACTGGGGCGCTGAAACGCGAGGAATATTTTCCAGTATCTAATATCCAATATGTGTTTTTTTTCTCTTTTGCTTAATAGGACAAGAAGCCACTACCGGGATAAAGGAAAGTCAATTTGGTCAGTGTTATCGTTAGGCCTAGCACTCAGAAGGTCCGTGGCACACTGTCAGTAGGCAGAGGGGTCATGTCCCTGTGTCTCGGCTGATTTCACAGAGTCTCTCAAGACACCCCCGCCCCCACCCCAGTGAGCAGTGAATCAGGGCTAACTAGTTTTCTCAGGAGGTGTGACTGCTTGGGCCTCACGGATCCCCGGCACAGCGGACTCTGGCAGAAGTAATCCATTTAAACGGTGAATAATCCACTCTGTGGAAGAGGAGGCGGGAGGAGCCAGGCATCAAACGGCCCATCTGAAGTCATGCCGCGCCTTGCTCCTGTGGATTCCTGGGTGTGCGAATTTCAAAGGCAAATCAAACGCGGAAAGGAACCCTCCTTCTTGCATATATGCTCATGGTTAATTTTGAATGAAGACTACTGGGAAATTTGTTATTCAATGAAAACATATTGGGCGAATTTGGATGTAGTCCATCAGTATTTTAGATCTCTACAACGTCCACTAGTGGCGGCTGCTGACCAGAGGTTTTGGTGAAGCAAACCCAACATCAGCCATGGGAACACCTCCCCCTAAAATCCAACCACTGTTAGTGCCCTGCTTTACCTGTTGAGGTAGGCCATTTTTGAGTTGTTAAACACTGACCACGTGGCCAGTTGTAGGTAGAAAAGAGCTGGCGGCCCATTTAAAACAGGTTTAAATTGCATTACAAATCATCACTATGGCTGTGCCATTTAAATTGACCTGCATTCTCTCAAAGCAATAACACCAAATAGAATACAATGACAAGTAGTTATTTACTCACTCACATTAATTAGCAGTCAGATTCTCTCAGCACCTATGCATATTCAAATCTCAAATCTGCCTGCATCGTAGCTGCAATAGCTTCGTTCAGATCATTTTGAATCGTCTTAAGCCCTATTCGGACGGGATAAGTTTTACAGGGGGAGGTGGGGTAATGTAATAATTGCCGGAGGAGCTCCGCTATTTTAGTCCCGTCTGAATCTGCCATGTCCGTAACTTTTACGGACTGCGCGCTCCCGCGCCAGTAAAGATTCCGGAGTCTTTTACCTACTGTTAAATGTCATGTAAAAATTACCCCAGATTAAAGCAATCCCGTGCGAACTGACATGTTCAGTAAAATTCTGTTATTTCCTGTGAGAAATTAGTTTTCCCCAGTCTTTTCTCATGGTTTTTCACGTAAGCACTCGAGGAAGCCTTTGGTTGTGCTCTCTAAATTAAATGTAACGTTACATTAAATAAGAAGACAGGGGGTAATAAATAAATAAATAGGCTCAAAAGTAGGCTACAGTGGGGCAACGCAGCTTTAGGTAAGCTATTGTAGCCTAGCTATAGCCTTACATGCATGTTACGGCCTAACACTGTTTTTTTCAAACTATCGTTAATAAAGACGTGTAATGCAGGATTCCTCATGCTTTTTGTGGACATGTTTGCCATGCCAACATTGTCTCCATGTAGTTTTTTTTTTTTTGCCGCCTGATTTAAGTGTTAATGTTAACCTAACGTAAAGCCTAAACTAGCTCAGTTTTGTAACGTTAGCTTTTGCCTTTTCATTTGGCTGCATTTGAAATAAAATTGTTTGTTTTTAAAAAGTTAAGGCCCAAATTAAGTGTGCTGCTGCCGGAGATGTGCGAGAGGTGGCTTCGATGATTTACGCAAATTTGACAGGTCTGTTATATCTTTTCAATTGCTCCCTGACAGTGATTTTCTACCAGAAGCAATCAGTTTGCAGTGAAGATAGGATGTGTAACGTTGTATGACTCGTGGGGAACATTTTCGGTGTGACAACAACATGGAGTAGACACTCCCATCTCTGTAATTCTAGACGCTGATTACGGAGATACTTTATCCCGTCCGAATCGGCCATTAATATTACAGACGTCCTGTGGTAATAATTACTTTACAGACATTGTCCTGAAAACTTATCCCGCCCAAATAGGGCTTTAGACATCCCAGAGAACAAAGAGGACGACTTTAAGTGTGCAGCCAGAACGTAATCATAGCAGGAAAGCACTTTAGTCAACTCCCTGTTACTAATTTCCTTTGCTATCTGCATTTCCACTCTCGTTATCTCCCTTAAATGCCAGCTCCTGATGACCCAAGAATTGCATTGATCAACCTTTTGAGAATGTCATGGTTTTTCTGCACTATTTCGTTACGCTTTTCCAAATGGATATGTGCACCTTCATCAATAAAATGAACACAGTTCAAATTGAATCAATTGCATGGTTACACTGACATGCTCCTTCAATTTTGAATGAATGACAGACCTGTCAAAATTGCGTAAATCATCGAAGCCGAACATGTCCGGCAGCAGCACACTTAATTTGGGCCTTAACTTTTTAAAAACAAACTATTTTATTTCAAATGCAGCCAAATGAGAAGGAAAAAGCTAACGTTACAAAACTGAGCTAGTTTAGGCTTACGTTAGGTTAACGTTAACTTACTTAAATCACTTACGTTAGGTTAACGCTAACTTACTTAAATCACTTACTTTAGCAAATAGCTAGTTAGCTCAGTTCTTGGTTTGCTGGGAAAAAAGATAACAACACTACAACACCGATTAAAAAACAAAACAATTTACAATTATTTCACCACCGACAACTCCACAACCATAAAAATTCAATAAATCACACACTCTCTCTCTCTCTCTCTCTCTCTCTCTCTCTCTAATATACTAATGCACCTCTACCCAACAAGGAAAATTTGCGGGGAAAATTATTATATCTTGCTGGACAGCTGAACTCCTATCACAACTATCCAATCATGTCTTATAAAGTCAGCCATTAAAAGACATTGTCTAGTGAAGCAGACGAAAACTCTGCCTCACTTAAGTTCCTTTCAAAAGTCTGAGGGTGTCGCTGTTTTTCACGATACCAGGGGCCACATGTATAAAACTCTGAGTAAAAGAATGCGTAAAAGAACGCTCAGGGTGAAAGTCAGAAATCTGCTTTAAAAAAGTTTTGCATTTTCTACCTCTGCCTTTCGGTCATGGTGTCGCCATATCACACGGACCCCAAACATTGCGTATGTATTGTGTGCATCGTGTGCAGAGGTACGCAGATTCTCACAGCACGTGTTCTATTATACATCTGAATTTCTGCGTGGAAACTCGCTTACGCGGCTTTCTGAGGGCATTTTTCTGCTCAGCACTGTTTGTATATGTGGCCCCCAGGCATGTTTTTGAATCAAGGCACTTTTTTTTTTAGCTTCACAAAGGAAATACTTGTTGTGGTGATAATTCAACATGAAAGAAAGATATGTCGTATGTGATATGCATTTTCTTTTTTCTTAATTTTTTTTTATTTTAACTTGATTTTATTTCATTTTTCGTCCTCACGAAAACAGAACAATAAAAAAAAAAATTCCGGTTATTCTTTCGTAACCACCCTGTTTTATTTCACATACTGCACATTACAGCGGGCAGCCCATATGCAGGAGACCAGCAGCATGTACATCCCTTTGGAGGCAAAGCAAGTAGCTCTGAGTTGTCTGCAAGAAATAGCCACAAACCCAGCCTCGAACAGGTTTCACACACACACACACACACACACACACACACACACACACACACACACACACACACACACACACACACACACACAAAGATCCCATGCTGGAGTCATCTCCGATTGCCTGGGTGAAGCCTCCTCACTGCAGTTTGGCTACAACCACAGCCACATCATCTTCATTCCTCCCACTCTTCCTCGCTGGCAACAAAGGAAATATTCCTGCATGCAGAGCAGAGTTTTGCATGCAGTACCTACACAGGAACACATAAAAAACTCCCAGGACACATTGACACTTGTTTTTGGAGATTCTCTTTTTTTTTGATGATTATTATTCAGAATCCATGTAGACCCAGGCCAGCAATGAGAAATGAAAGCTCCAGTGTCGGGGGGGGGTTAGATCTGAAGTTCAAAAAATGTCAATAAAGGTATCAAAGCAATCAGGATGGTGTTGAAAAGGATATTGCAGTGATAAATCATGAAATGCCTACAGAGCATGTAATGGGGGAAAGGGGCGTGTGTGTGTGTGTGTGTGTGTGTGTGTGTGTTTTGGGGGGTGGGGGGGGGGGGGAGGGGGGAGTGTCACATGATGTGCTGAACTATGATCAGAAATACCCTCCAGCACAAAAGCACACATGACTCAAGGGCAGGATTTAAAACAGGAAGCCCCTGACATTTTTTTAAAAGGGACTCTGAGACAAATGGATGTATCCTTAGCGGTAGCCAACTACTATTGGTGTTATTTGATGTCATCCATCAAAGGTTATCAACTAAAATGCATCTATATTATCTGTAATATCTATTTCACATGTAATATACTTAAACGCACAACTGGTAAACTCCAATAAGCGGGCAGAATGTTAAAAATAATGGCGGTGTGCGCGATCTGTCCCGTGCTTTTTCACTGAAACGACTTTAGGGACGGGACACCAGCCCTATGCATATCAAGGTCTAATGCACTCCAAAGAGAGTCCGTTTACACTATTGATTACTAATAAAATGATGAGTACAATGCGTAGATGAAGACTGGGAGAAAAAAAAAAAACAATCAGATATGTTGAGCCCATTAACCTCGTTGGTGAAATCTTGCGAGGAACTTTACCCCAGTATCTTCGGCAGACATCGGTTTTCAAAGCACAGGGGACCCACAACTAATTAACCTTGTGAAGACACCCTCTGTTGTATGAGATTGGGGTGAGAATATTAAGGGGCATTCAGAATCCACCAGCTATACGATTAACATATCCAACTTCCAAGCACCTTTTGTGACACAAAGCCAATATTTGTTTGAACTCTTACTACTTTCTCTCAACATTACACATGGATTCTAAATGGCACGTTTGCCTCCCCTCAACCAGCAATACATTTGACAATTAAGACATGCATATTTATAGGGGTTATATTTACTGAACCCTAACAGAACTCATAACTTGGAACGGCAAGTTGTTCTTTGGATGTAGCGGTGAACAAACTCAAGATTTATTTCGGAGGGCAGAGATGTGCTGTAGTATATTTCAGAGATGAGATGAATGGCTTCTTCTGGTCTGGGGCTTTGGAAAGGTTGTCTTTTCTTTGTGGGATAAGGTTGGCGCCGAATCAGTGCTGTGCTGGCAGAGATGACAATGCAAACAAATCATAAACACAAGCTGACATTGAAATTCTCATCATATCTTATCACCATAGCTTCACAAATAAAGAATATCCATTGATATATTTCCCATTGTTCAGTCACATGATTATATTCATTGATGAATGGTTCATATTCGGATTTCTAACCAGATTCACTCGAAATATGTTACTGACAAGCCAGAAAGCAGCTTTAAAAAGTTCCTCAGTTTCCACTTAATCTTACCTCTTGTCTACACTGTTATCTGTGTGAATGATCTGCCAATTCCATGTGTTCTGTTTGCTTTGTATTTAAAGGGGTTCATAGCCTACTGCGAGGGTTCATACTCAGTTGTACAATGAGGTATCAGTTACTAAGAACTGTTTTCAAGAAATTGTTTTCTGTTATATCAGTGAAGATGCTGCTAATTTTTTGCAGCAATCAAACAGTCAATCAATTTCTACATATATTTAACCCAAACTCTTGGAAGCAGTATTTTATAGTAATATATCAAACTTTTGAACACATACTGTATATTCACAATAATTTAAATTATGATAAAATCCAGTTTACGTACACACAAATTATAATTAAGTGGATCGCCGTGTATTGAGTGTAAAGCAAAGTTACTTTGATAGAATAACTGCAGTTTATACATAAATAAAATGACATCAGAAAGGGATGGTGAACTGACACATTGCAGAGGGCCAGACTGACAGCAGGGGGAAAACAGGCCCTTATGGAGATCATGCATAATTCTCTTTGGTTCCACGAGGATGTCGGATGAGTAGACAAGGGTGACAGCCCTGGAATCATAGCTGATTGCTCGCACTGCTTTCCTGGGAAGGTACTGTTGCACTAATGCTCTATTTTGAGCATGGCACAAGAGCAAAGTCAAATGGACTATACTGTACTGTGCTAGACTGTCCAGGTTCCTTAATGTATGCTCATCTGGGACGGTTTTGGAATGGGTGAGCCTGATATAACAGCATTGTATGCTTCAAAACCCACCCAGTGGCATAAAGGGCACTATGAAAGCGTAAATGATTTTTCAAAATGTTAAAAAGTCAGCAAGCTGAGGAATAATTCAGTAATGGTATCAAAGCTATGTAATATATCTAGCTAGCTAGCCACTTACGCTTGAGTAACTTATATTTATGATTGTACAATTATGAATGAAGTGTGATTTTTGAAAAAAAGATTTCTGTACAAATTCAAAACAATTTAGTTATTCATGTGAAGGACAAAGAGCTGATAAAGACAATATTGAAGCTATCGAAACAAATTATTTTACGGGACCATCGCAATCTATCTAGACCTCACGGACAACTCCTTTTCAAATTGACAGCTAACCTAAATTATTGACATGCTGTATGTATGATATAATGGCATGTACTGTGCCCACTGGCCATTGTTTACAGCTCTATTGTTTGTACACTTTCAATGCGTCTTTCTTCAAGGCTGGAGTCCGCTGCTTGCCGTGCAAACTCTTCTGTGAAAACGAGCCACCAGAACAAACCCGGGTCAGTGTGTTGAGCCTCAAAACATTTTCTGCATTGAGCAGATCAGTGTCAGGCAGCGAGAGAAGCATGACATGCCATTAGCTCTGCAGTGTGTGCGTGAGGACCACACCCTGTGGCTGTTTTCTGCAATGCACCAACCTGCAACTTAATGGGCACTCAGACAAGCACATTCTGTCAAGACTAATAAAAAGAAATAATCACAGGGAGGGAATCTGGCAGCCAACTGCATAAAAAAAACACATGCCACTTTTAAATGAGGTGGGCAAAATTTTAATTTGACTGAAAATGCAGCGACTGCATTTGGAAGCAGGCTTGTAGTCCAAGCCATGTAAAACGAAGTGAATCGAAGGTTTGTCTGGTTGGGATTGCTCTTTTACTGCGCTAGTTGATATTTATATTTAGAGACTGAATTTTTTGTTCACTTGTTTTAAATATGAACAATACGCTGCAACAATATGAATCATACAGTATAGTTTTGGTGTTTCATCCAGAATGACAACACAAAATTGTTGATGAATTATGATACATCATAACAATGAACAACAATGAACATTGACAACAATGAACGCTTTTCCGTTCTGCTTCTCTTGCATCTTCACACATCTAGAGTCCAGCAGCTTTGGCAGACAGTCATCAACACCAGAGGATTACAAATCTTGCACATCCAAATAACCAGAGTGGTGGCCATAGAGCAATACAATTGAAACCCTGAAACCTGACAGAAACCTTGCTGGGTGATACTGAGGTCAATTGTGCAATACCACACGAGACTCCCAGCCACTGTGGTCACTAACACGGTCAGAGTTCGATTTTAGACAGTGGTACACATCACATCCAGTGATAAACAATAGCTTGCAAAGGTTACACCAGGGACAATGTGACATAGGAGTCAGTTCAACAGTTAAACTTTGGACTGTTATCACTACTACATTAGTCTGATGCATATATAACATGCCTAGATATTATACTGAATTAATACTGATAAACATTTTCCTATTGAACTCTATGGAAAAATAAGGCAGAAGGCAGGAGAAACAACCCTTCAAGTGATCCATCCATATCTACTGCATATCTGGCAGCAGAGTGATGGTTTAAGGCTTGTTTGATATGTCAGACCCTTGATGACTTAGAGCTATTTAGCCAACCATGTGTTCCATACTGTTCTAGTGTAATTTACAGCTAAATCTAGTCCCACCCCCCAATTCCCATAGAGATCCATTCAAATGCAGAGAGGTTATAGTATCCCTTGTAGGAGTACCAGGAAATAAGATATCAAGAGTCTTTTGATATTGTTGGGTCACAGACATCAGGACGTCATGGCATGCAAAGGATATGTGACCAAATATTTAAAAATATTACTTTATTCTACATTATGTTAAACTGTCCAATATTTTTTGATGCCCGAAAATGGGGGGGGCTATGTACAAAAGATTCTATAATTTGTAAATGCTTCATCCGATATGGATGAATATACCCTCAAATTAAAGCTGACAGTCTGCACTTCAACCTCATTGTCATTATATCCTTTCAAAGTCAAAGTGCTAGAGTACAGAACCAAAATAACAAAAAATGTGTCACTGTCCACTGGTGCTCACTGTATATATACAAACTACAAAATTGGAATCAGAAAAATGTCCGACACTAAATGATATCTATGAAAGCACAGCTAGGTAAGTGTGCATTCACTATTCCCAGGACAATCTCATGTGGTACATAATGCTCAGGGACATTATCTTTTTTTAATCTAACGTGCAGCGTAATTTGAAAATCGTATCAGACACACTGTTACACTTCACTTCTACCTCACTCTTCCGCTGTAAGGCTCTAATTATTTCTCCAAATTAAATTCAATTTCAGCTTCACTGTTCTGGTGGAACAGAGATGGAACCCCCCCCCCCCCCCCCCCCACACACACACACACACACGCACACGCACACTTGGAAGCGAGCTGTGCATTAGCACCACGTAAGGGCTGACATTTTACTAGCCAGATGATCTGAGCTCATACTATTAACTGCAGTTGTGTCGATATGTCTATAAAGAGAATGCTCGACCGCCTGTAAATCAGCGGGTGTATTTTTGGACCCCCTCAGGCTTTCAGTTTAATGGCTTGCCTTTCTGGACACTGAAAAATTCAATAAAATAACACACACAAGCTATTATTTTCCAGCTATGATTGCCTTCATTTTTTAAACAAATCAGTGATCATGCCCATTACTGGTTTGCGCTGATCATACCGGCATTGCTGTGGGACCAGCCTTGCAAGATTAAATGGGAATAGTCAGCAAAGGTTGATTTAGGACTATTAAGAAGCATTCACATGCAAGGACTATGCTTTAGCGAATAGCTTGCATCTGGCATTTGTAATCTGACTTCCCATCCTGGAGATGATAGTCAACCAACAGAACAAACATAATACTTCTCAATATAATAAATGCATATAATCTTGCAGGAAGCTAAGATGATGTGTCAGAGATATTATGCATATAAAGATATAAGTCAGTGTCTGTCCTACCCCCCAAAACAATGCTGTTTTGTGATAACCAAGCAAAGTAAAGGGGCAGATTTACTTAGTTGTGTAAAATGGCACTGGGTGATCATGAGCAAGTTGCTTTTCATTCATGACGCTCATTTATTTTTATAGACCTGTAGCTTCTCCATCCTCCAGCTCTGATTAAGAGTTATGCCCTTATGCATTATTGATGCTTAGCTGAGCTAGCTCTTGCTGCAACTTTGTTCTCTAGCTAACTATGGAAGAGTAGAAAAATTGCCGAATTCTGAATGCTTTTGTTTGGTGAAAAATACAAAGTAGGATAATGAATTAATCGGCTCTCAGTGTGTCTGCATTCAATTCTGAATCTCAGAACCTTGAAATTGTAGGCATCCTTTCCAAAGGAGTGTTAAAAAAAATGTATTTATGAGGACAAGGGTGCAACTGTATGTTCACTAAATTGCATGTGATTTGTTTACCAACGTGATGTGTTTACCAACGTAAGTGATGTAATAGTCAGAGGATGAGGTTTGTAGTCCTGCATACACAAGTAAACATTTAGCATGGTTGATCAAAGAGTAGGCAACATGTTCTTAAATGTGTTTATGAAATCTCCCAAATATGGATCTACATCAAAGTGCATTTCTCACCGCAACAGAAATGTTTTTGAGTTTCATCACAGCTACCATAGTTAGTGTGAGTGAGTTAGAGCACACTCAAATTATTGTTTTTGCCACAGCAAAAGTCAAGTCAGATTTTCAAGACTGAGTCTGGAAATGTTGACAGCCATGTCACCCTTCAATTGTACACAATTGTACAATCACACACATACATTCACTGAACCTATTACTAGTGCTGGACATGACACGATATCTTAGAAACATGTCCTTGCTGTAAGTGATCATTGCATTGTCAAATCTGTTTTGATCACTACATTGTTCCATTTGATAAATATCTGGAATAGATTAGACAGCTAGCAACTAAAAAATGCTGGCTTGTTTTTTCAAACCAAATGCTGGGTTAGACCTGCTGGGTAATTTTTCTGGGTTGTTTCAGTGGTATTTGGGTTGTTTGGTTTAACCCCACAGGCTGGGTAGCGGCTGGGTCAGTGGCTGGGTCGGCCTCAGCAGTTGTCAGAAATAGCCCTCATCCTGCTTGCCAATGTGTCTTCAAATTCATAAACTCACTTGCCACAACATAGTAGCCTAATTGGTTTTCATAATTCACCATTTTTGATTTTGTGAAAGTTATAAACCGACAATGACTTAGCTGGTCACTGCTAAAAACAAGGATGTCGTGGGGATTCCAGCGTTCGCACATAGGCCGTCATCAACCCAGCTGCTGGTTTACCTGAACTCAGCTGCTGGGCTTCGAAGACAACGGTCATTTGCAGTGGTAGTTTTTTTTCCTTAAAGGAGAAGTTCGGTATTTAGCATGTTAAGCCCTGTTATAAGGTTATTTACGATCATATACAACGGTCCATATCAACATTTTGACAAACTCTGCAGTCTTGAGATATATTGCTTTTTGCTCATATCACAGCTAACCTACACAATGGATCTGGATGGGCATATAGAAAATCCTTCAAAAAACACCATAAACTCTCGTTTTCAAAGACGGGAAACTCACCAAGTGGTCACTGGTGTCTTCTTGTAATTTACGTTTATGTTTAAAACATGTTTTAAATAACCGTTTAAAGATTTATATAACTATTTTCAGTCGCCGTACAGCCATATGTTTGTAAACGTTCGCTTTTGGGAGGTCTTGGCTGAGTTTGAAGGCTACCGTAGAAGAAGAAGAGCTGCTACCCCGGGTCACCAGGTCGGGGTTTGCTTTGCAGCTAGTATGAACTCTTCAAAAGGATCCATTTTGCTAAATTAGTGTACGTTTATGCGACTGATTCCTTCACTGCAAGCGCACAAGACCGCTAGTGAGCAACAGAAAACAACAAACTTTCCAAAACAATTCAGAAGTATTTCCGGTTTCCGGCTGCGGATGTATATCTAAACCTCCGTTGGTGTCTATACAAGTCAAAGATTTAATAAAATGATAAATAAAACCCGATATGAAGGATACAGAACATCAACGGACACCAGTGACCACTCGGTGAGTTTCCCGACTTTGAAAACGAGAGTTTATAGTGTTTTTTGATGGATTTTCTATTGTGCACATCCAGATTGTTGTGTACGTTAGCTGTGACATGAGCAATAAACTATATACTGTATCTAAAGACTGCAAAGTTTGTCAAAATGTTGATATGGACCGTTGTATATGTGTCATGGTTTTTGACTAGTCCTTCCCTTGCGTTCGTTTTCCGTGGTAGCCAGGCAAGGGCGCTGCCCTTTTAGTAGATGTTTGCTCCGCCCCGTCTTTATTGCGGAGCTTCTGTCAGCATCACACCTGTGCGTGGTTACCTTGGAGCTATTTAAGCCCTCGTTTCCATCGTTTTGGGCTTCTATATTATTTAGCTTTATTTTGCATTATTTCGCACTGTTGGGTGTGTGTTTTATTTGTACCATTTGTGCTACTCGCCTATTCTTATGTCTGTCATTACTGGGGCAGGGCATTTATTATTTCTGGCTCTTTAGTCACTTAGCTCGTAGAAGTATGGGACAGCAGTTCTCTGCTCTGTTTGCCTTCTGATGGTCTCTCCATACTGAGAGACCGGGCGTTCGTGCTTCTACTTAGTTACTTAGCCCGTAGAAGTATAGGGCAGCAGTTCTTTGTTCCATTCGCCATTCGCCTTGTTTGGTTTTCTTACTGAGAAACCTGACATTTGTGCTTGTACTCATTTGCGTGTGACAGTGAGCCGGTTAGTTTATGATATGGAACAAGCTGCTCTGTCACACAGTATATTTTGAAGTATTTCAACTAACAATGTGGGTGTATGTGACCTATGAATAAATAAGATATACTTTATAAGTAATGACATTGAAAGTAAACTTCAGTTAAACTACCAAAACAGAAAATATACTGTATTTTATTTAAAAATATCATATTGCAAAGCTTCAGTCATCACCCATTATTTAATGACTTGTAATGATGTTCACTGATTAATTTATTTAAAGAAAAAAATGAGCAGTTGAGCAGTCTCTTTTTTGTCATTTATTTTTGAAATGTGTTTCTACCTAATGTAATTCTCTCTATATTCTATTACATGTAGCCTATTAGTCCCTTGCGCTGCTGACTGCCCCCCCCCCCTCTCTTTCTCTTCTCTCACTTTTTTTCAGATGGGTTTTATTCTTGCTTTATTCTCGCAAGACCCTTTAGCCTTTTCTCCCCAGTCTGTTTATGACAGTTATTCTCAGAGGACGGAAAGTCATTTTGGTTCTGTGCAGCTTAGAGAGAGAGGAGAAGTACTCTACAGTAGATTCCGCCCAAGCAGTGGTCACAGGGTTGAGGTGGTGAGCCACCTCACCTTGCTGTGACCTCTACCAGACTAGAGAGGCGAATTCACCAGTGAAAGAGCAAGTCATGATGTCACAAAAGAGCAGTGATATTCGAACATCAAACAGCCACGTCAAGCATAATGAAAAAGAGGTTTGTCCGTGAGGGTAGTGGGGGCCAGGAGTTTCATTGAAGAAATTGGGAAGGTTGGGTGAGGGGAAGGGTGGTAAAGGGAAATTATCACATCGCTGTCTGACGCAACTTTGGGAATGGACGGCACTGTTAATATTCAGACATTAGCTCCATGGAAAGAAAAATCAATTCCAATTACAATAAGACAGTAATATTAGAGGATGCAGATCGATAAGGGTTGATGAGGTGTGCGCGTGCGTGTAATGTGTATTTCAGATGCTCTAGAGCACGTGGAGAGAATGAGAGGGTAAAAACTAAGCTTGTACTTCAAGGCTGTACATTATGAAAACTAGGTTGGCAGGGCATATCCGATGCTTATAGAGCACTGTGAGTTTGGCACGTATCCCCACAGAAATAACTACATTGACCACAGTCTCCGTACATTATATTACATTAACTTAATTCAGCAATCTTACTCAATGCAACTTACAATGTAGGAAGAGAAGTGCAGGACCTGTCCAGAGAGAGACTCTGGGTGCGTCCCAATATTCTTCACTCCCCACCTCCTTTCCTCCACTCCCCCACTACCACTCCTCTCCTACCCGGAAGTATGCAAAATTGCCTGAATGTTTCGAGTACAAATATTTGCATGTACAGTACACAATGTACCTCCCGTTGCGGTTTGCGTCAAGACATTAAATAATATGTAACCCTGAATACGTGATTAAGATGTAATCAGCAACATTAGATTAAAACACAAAGATCCATTTCTGGGGCACGGAGGAGAGGAGGTGGTAATGGAGGAAAGGAGGGTGCATTTTTTGAGTATTGGAACGCACCCTCTCACTCTTTACAAACATATAATTTGTCTTAGTTGTAACTTTGCATCATTTTGACATCAGAAAATTTGGTACACAAACAGATTTTTAGGAATAGTGTTTCGGATTAATAATTGTGGAGGGCACTGTAAGTTATTGAAGACCTATTATGTCATGGCAACTTCCTGAGGAAGTCCATGTTTTGATTATTGTAAATAAACGGGAACATTTTTTATTAGCTACAGTGTGTGAACTCAGTGTGTTTTTTCTATTGACTTGGACTTTTCCCAGCACTTGTAGCTACAGTATATTGGATGTACACGTTCTACTGCAATTCACTTCACATCTTTTAAAGCTGAACCACACGCTGCTCTAAAATCAATTCTGAATGGCTAGTGTAGTGTTAAATAAAATACACCCAGATGCACATAAAAGTACATTCTTTTTTTCTTCTATAGTTACAAAATGATAGTACCATGTATGGGTAGAAATATACACCAGGGAAGGAGTGTGTATTTTTTTTTTCTTATACCAGCTGCACTCATAATTGAATGCTTTTGACAAGACTTTTGATTCTCAGGAATATTTTGAACCCAAATCAAATCAGTTACATCAAACCAGTGATATTTTTCATAAAATGTCCCCAGAACACCTTCCCATTGAAAATATGAAAATTTTATTTTTTGGTAAACTCAACATTTACAGCCACATATATTCATACTAATGGAAACACAGCAACAATACTTTCTCTGGAAGAAATGATGGTTCATTTTGAAAATAAAAGGTCAAGACACAGTGAAATGAAAGAACATTGGCCTTTGTAATGCTGTACCATTAGGCACCAGTCATCCATGACAAGATTTTACCAGCCTGTAATGTTATCAATGCAATTTTATCAATCATTAAATAGAATGATTTATGCAAGTATATTATGTCTTTTTTTTTTTTCTAAAATAGGCTTTATAAAACTATGAATATCCAAGTGTTAGTATAGCTGTATTTACAATCAATACATTTTATTCACCTAAGATCACCTAGCATTCTATTTGTTTTTTCAGTTTTGTACTATGCCATCATTGTTAATCATGTAAAGTGTATAGATACTTATAATAATGAAATAGCTTGAACGCAGTGAAACTGAAGTAAGTACTTTCGCATGAAAGCGAAACATGACACCTAAAAAGAACTTGATCACTAATAAAATATTTACAAGATGTACTATTTTCAGTGATGTTTTTTCAGTGTGCATAGTGAACCACAGTATGTGGTTAAGAAATCATTTTTCTTAACCACAATAGCAGTTCCTGAATTGTGAGTAAACAGATTTCAGTGAGGGTTTCTCCAATGCTGTCCTTATGCATCTTCGCCAGTTTAGCAGTCACAGAAACCAATGAAAAGCTGTTTTTTGTAAGATCTGACAAAATATATCACAGTTCTTATTGAGCCTGAATTACTTACTCAATATTTAGTTGAAGATAGGAGACAAAAATCCACCTCCTGCATTCCATATCTGAATTTAAATGTTCAGCGATTACTCGCTTATATTGTTTTATTAGTGACAGATTAGTCATGGGTAATTTGCTGCCAGTTATTATGTGTGAGACATCAGTACTGCTATGAATTGGAGAAATTTTCGGGGGAAAAAACGTGCTACAGTGCAATAACCATCACTGTGGTGGGATTAGCATAAGCACAAACTGTAAAGCGGTCTCCATACAAGCATACGGATAAGCATACACTGTCAGCTCTTTTCCCTTTTTACTTTTTTTGGAACCATATCTCAGAGTCAAAATCGTCACAGACCGTAAACGCATATTCGGCGTGTGCACATAAGCCGCGCGAAGCTCTTGCATGCCCACCTGCATTTCCTGATCTCTCGCTAGTTGTGTTCAAATCTGAGGTCGGCTTGTCTCTATTATCAGTTCAAGAACGGACAAGATGCTCCTGTATGTCTCCGCATCTTTACTGGAAACGGTGGCAACTGGCCCCGACCACATTGTCGGTAAGACTTTAATACCAATAACAACTGTGACAAAGGGGTGCAGGAATTATAGATGAGTTTTGAGTCAACAACAGATGCCCCCCACTCTCAGCCAAATGTGTTTGGAGAAACTAGGCTGGCACTATGTTCTGAAACAAGGCTGCGTTTGTTGTGAATGTAACCTCGGTAATACGGCTGGCCATTCTCCACCAGAGACAGGCTTTCTGCGATGCTTTTCAGATCCAGCCAGTTCAATTAGGGGAGAGACAGTAGTTGTCAGACTGACTCAAGGATAAGTACCTCTGAGTGCCTGCAATGGATGTAATTTCACGAAGAGTCATGTCTCTTTATTTAACTAACCTGATTAGAGCCATTTTCCTCTCCTATGAAACACAGTTTAATTTGAATGAAACACCTGGGCTCTGGTATAATACAAAAATATGGACAGCTGTGCGCTGGCACATTCTCAAAGTGTCCAGACCCACTGCAACGAGAAGGACCAGAGAGATGTCCTTGGAGGCTGTCAGAATTCATGTTCCCTTTTCTGAAAACTGTTCAATCAATATCACTTCACTTAAGACTCAATCATTTTAAATCTGCATGGGAGTGTAGGAATTGTTAACTTGTGAGAGGAGGAGGAGAGATAGGGGAGGAGAGATACTACGGCAGGAGAGATAGGGAGGGAGGTGTGTGTGTGTGTGTGTGTGTGTGTGTGTGTGCGTGCCCGTGTGGTGTGTGTGAGTGTGAGTGAGTGACAGGGGGGTGGCAAACAAATGGAAATCAGCAGTTTCAGTCTACAGTCCTGGAGTCCTCAGTCTGTTATTTAATGAGAGGCGCCTGGGTCCACCACAGAAACGCAGGGATCAGGTAACTTCAAACCAAGCCACAGCCATCTGATCCTGGCTAGGCTAGCTAATTGTCCCATCTTCATAAGGCAGTCCAGAGTTTCCTGCTGAGAAAAAAAAAGAAAAAGATCTGTGTCTGCCGAAATGACATTGAGGTGAGTGTCCCCCCTGCCCTGTCCCTCCTCAAGAGCTGTCTCTGGTTAAGAGAGGCACGCTCTCACGGCCTCGCTCATTCAATCAAACTGCATTTCAGGAGTTCTGGCATCCCCTTTATGCAGTCCCCAAATTACAGTCTAGGGTGCAACTCAATCTACATCTTTACGGATAAGGTCAGGTTGGTCTATAAGGAGAATGGCCAGATGGAAAGGGCATCTCGGTGAGTTCTGTAAAAAGGGCTTCACAATGGATTATTTCTGCAGACCTGATTACCCTACCTCATGGACTAGGCCCATACAGAATATGCATTTATATGTATGGCCATGGTACAGCCATGGTGTGTGGATTGACTACCTCTTTGTTTAGGGGCAGCGGCTGTTTGTCATATGCTAGGGCAGAAATGAAGCATAAGCAGTAGTACGCAAACTATTTGAGTTTAGGGATGGCTTCAAAATATGAACAGTTAATATATTTCCAAATTAATCTCAATTAAGTGCCAACAACCTCTTGAGGTGTGTTTCATAGTCGTCATTAGTTTTAAATCTAATCAACAGCGGAAATCGCTTTTAGTGTTACGCTTTTCGTGATCCTGTGTGCAATGAAATTATTTTATTTATTTTATTTTATTTTATTATTTTGATGGTAGCCTTCAGGAAATTGTATGGCACAATTTTTGCTGACCTGTTAATGTACAAACCCCAATTCCAAAAAAGTTGGGACAGTATGTAAAATGCACCTAAAAGCAGAGAGCAGTGATTTGTAAATTATCTTTTACATATATTTAATTGAAAACAGTTCAAAGAAAAGATATTTAGGGCTCTATTTTCAAACCAGCGCAAGGGGACGGTATAGTCAAACGCAAGCTTGTTGACAGCATCAACGTCTTAAAACTGGCGCTATGGCGTTTCTCAGCAATACTGCTAGGATCAACAAATTCTCAACATAACATCCTTTCGCTTGCACTGCAGTGGGATGGGTGGCGCTGTCTGGGGCGTGTTCTAAAATACTTTCGGCTCAGTGACAATTTGAACCAACGAAAACCCATTGCGTTATGATCAGCTGGAACCACCTCTTAGCAGAAACGCAATAGACTCTGGCAATTTGGCAACTTCTTAGTCATGTAGTTCTATGTAGTGTCTATAGGTGATGCCAACATTACACTTCCATTTAATGAACAAATAGCCTATAATTATTATTAATGAATTAATTTTAATTTAAACTACTAGAATAAAACAGGACAGCTTACAAGAAACTTGCGATCATGTAGGCCAATAGCCTATAATATATAAATTACACATTGACACAGTTGAATCATAAGCCTACCATTTGAATCATAATTATGCCTACATCACCAAATGTAGGCTAGTTAATGCATTCGCCACCTCCTCCCGTGCCTTCCGAACTTCTGGGAGACGAGGTGGTGTGGATTGTGATCCATAAATTACTACAGTCCTAGCCTGTACTTCTGTTGCAAGTATGTCTGATTCCTGTGCGGAAAATCGCTCTTGTCGTTGACGGTCCAGTGCGTTTGGGTTGCTCATTATTAAATTGCATGGAGCGATTGCGTTCCAACAGGATTTTTTTAAAGCATGAGAACAACAATTTGATTGGCTACCATAGAGACACACCTTGGACATTTAAACCCAGCCTTTTAGCAATACCGCCATAAGGTGCGCCAAGATTGCCGTCATGAAATTACCAAATTTCTCGCCGACACGCCCTCAGAGCGATACCGCCAAGCGATTACTCTTGCGTTCACCATTGCGTTTGGTTTATTAAAATAGAGCCCTTAATGTTTTACCTTATCAACTTCATTGATTTTTGTAAATATATGCCAATGCTGACTTTGGTGCCTGCAACATGATCCAAAAAAGTTGGGACAGGGGAAAAAAAAAAAGACTGGGAATTAAAAAAAACACCTGTTTGGAACATTCCATAGGTAAACAGGTGATGCTATCATGACTGGGTATAAAAGGATATCAAAAGACTCTTGGGGCCCTATCTTACACCCGGCGCTAAGCGGCGCTAACCCAAACGCAAGTGTCTTTGCTATCTTACACCCGGCGCATGGTTCATTATAACGCCTTGCGTTCACGTCGTTTAAATACCATGTATTTGTGCGCTCATTACAAGTGAACTGGGCGTGTTGGTCTTAAGATGAGGAGTGGCCAGGATTATTTTTGGCGTATTGCTATCTTGAGCCAGCAGAAAGCGCTTGCGCTAAAACCACCACAAATCTGGTCTAAAGTCATGTCGCAGTTGTTTACATGTTATTTTAACGATGCATATAAGTGCGTCTACATAGCCGTGTGCACAACACGCGTACACCCTCCTGTCTGTTACACATAGGGGCGTGCACAAGCATGACAAGATTGCAAGATTGCAATGTGAAATATTATTATTGTGTAGGCTAGGTTATATAAAAAATGCATAATAATAAAAGGGTCCATAGGTCAAAGACCACATAGCTACCTGTCCCTCAGTGAAGGGGAATGCCAAATTAAATTGCTTTCAGCCCACTCCATCAACATCCAGGCGATGTGCAATGGTACGTGTAAGGTTACATGTAGGCTATAGACTATTCGCAATTATCCTGGATCAATCTATGACTTTGCCTATATTTGCCAATAATTCCTGTAAACTTCTGGGGGGACAATCTTCTGTTACGGGACAATGGCTATCCATTAAAAATGGCTTTCCATTTGCTGATAACACCTATATCAAGCCTAATGCGCGAATTGTCATTCAATGGAAAACTCACGCACTGCAATAGACGGACATTTGAGTTCTGAAAATGCGCTTCAGATGTCATTACAAGACAGCTCTCTAGGCCTACAGCCTGTAAGTAAATAGAATGGTTTTGACTGAAAAAAGTTCAAAACCTTGTCCAGTGAATATTGCATTTATTGTTTTTCAAATAGCCTAAGCTAGCGGATTTGCTGTGCATAAGGTTTTTTCCATAGCCTACGGTTAAACAACGGAGATAAATGTCACCATGTTAACTGAATTTGAACCTAAGTATTCTTCATCCTTCATATTTTTCAAATTACAGTGACCAGGTTTCCATACTCTCAGCTTATTAAAACCAGCTGATTTCCAGCCTGGTCTCACTCCCAAGTCGTCACATAGCGACGCTTGGGCAGCTCCTACGGCGTCATCCTTTAGACGCAGAAGGAGGCCTTTTGCGTCGTTATTTGACGCACTCGTCTCGAATTTACGAATCCTACTATGGCGAAGGCTTTGCTCATGATAACCGACTGCGAGCATGCCCGCTCAGTCTTCGCCGTGTGCGCGGAGATTTTTCTGAGTTTGTGATTCCCGTACCCCACCCCCAACCCCTAAACATAACCTCACAGGAGTTCATGTAACTCGGGCTCATGCCCGAACTGTTAAGATAGTGGGCGAGCCCGACCACAAGAGTTCACGTAACTCTCTACCAGATGAAGAAAAAATAAAAATAAAAAAGCATAATATTGAAGTGCCACAACCAAAGACAAATTATGCGGCCACAACCGTCAATATACGACGCAAAAGGCTGCGTCAATATACGACGCAAAAGGCTACCTTTGGCGTCACATAGCGACGCTTGGGCAGAAGCGTCGCTATGTGACGAGTCCGCGTGAGACCACGTTGTGATTTCACCTGTTATTCCATAACTGAACAAAACGATTTTAAAGAGAACTAAGCCTCTAATTAGAAACAAAAACAAATTTGCAGCACGTTACACAATTAATTCACAATCAATTTCAATGCCATTCTCTACGTGTGTGCTTTAACTTCATGCAGGAGCAGGTCTGTTTCCCCTGCTGTAAGTCGCACATTTCATGGTCTTCCTGGGAAAGTGGATTGTTTTAAAGCATTACGCTACCAGTAAAACAGGTTGGTCACATTTCCATAAGCAGGACATTATAAAACAAGGGGAAATATGCATGAACATATGGGTAGCCAACCTAACAGCTTTATTGTAATTAGTGTCATCATTAAGGCAAAATAACGGTATTTATGTTATTAATCAATATTACTATGCAGGTAGCCTAATGAACTTCGGATGAAGCTTGAACTTCGAGAACTCCATGAGAACAGCCTCTTGGAATTGATGTTTGAAGCTTTCATTGCATTGATCAAATTAAATTCGTTGAACAAGCAGGTTAATTTGGTGAGACTGAAGCCATTGATAGCTTATTCTCAGCTGTTGCAGGTCCTTTTAACAAAATTTAACCGCATATATTTTGTAAAATAACAGACCTGTCGGGAATTACCGGGAACTCATAGCTAATGGTTAATCCGAATAATATCGATCATACTATTGATCCATTTAGCCTATTCCTTGATCGCACTAAACACGCACGAGCATGTCTGTTTCGCCATCAAGCAATCTGCCAAGGTGGAAAAGCAGGCTTTTAAAGGGAATGGGATATGACATTTTGATTGGTTTATTGCATGTCACGCCCAAGACACACCTATAATTAATGAAGAGACTAGGTTCAGCCCATTTGCACGTTGCTCCGTGCTTAGTGCCCAAAAAACTATGGTTAAATATTGTTAAATAGCAAAAGTGGATTTGGACATGCCCTAAATGGACTTTACGCCATGCGCTTAGACCAAGCGCCAAGATCGCCAAGATAGAGCCCTTGATATCTTATTTTCAGGTACTCTTACAAGCGATACTATAACCTCTCTGCATTTGAATGGATCTCTATGGGAATTGGGGGGTGGGACTAGATTAAGCTGTGAATTACACGGGAATAGTATGGAACCCACGGTTGGCTAAATGGCTGTAAGTCATCAAGGGTCTGCGGTATCAATCGAGCCTCAAGCCATCACTCTGCTGCCAGAAATGCAGTAGATATAGATGGATGACTTTAAGCGTTGTTTCTCCCGACTCATTTTTCTATTGAACTCTGGAAAAATAGGTCAGGAGAAACAGTAAACGGTTCATCCGATATGGATAAAAATACCCTCAAATTAAAGCTGACAGTCTGCACTTCAACCTCATTGTCATTGTATCCTTTCAAATTCAAAGTGCTAGAGTGCAGAACCAAAATAACAAAAGATGCGTCACTGTCCAATGAATTATGGTGCTCACTGTATGTAAAAGAGAATTTACAAATCACTGCCTTTATGTGCATTTTACATACTATCCAAACTTTTTTTGTCATTGTAAAATCTAATCATATAAAACTGTCATATAACAAATTTATAACCTGATAATTGTTGTATATCTCACATTTGATAAGATAAGTAAAAACACCCATTTTTTTTCAAGCTTTTGTAAAAAATGAAAAATACATAAGCCAGTGGATGTGCTGCCTGACATCAAAGCCATCACACAAAGACAAGAGGGTAGGCCACATAAAAGTTTAATAATGCACTTTAAAATCTAGTTTCAAAAAGAAGAAAACAGAGGAATCTCTAAGATTACGGGATAACTCATCCTATAGAACTGAAGCATAGATGTTTCTGTGTCGTAGCTCAAGCATTTCGTCAAATTTACAATCAGTTCCCGCAAACATGGCCTACCTCCTTGAGTCTGTGAACCGTTATATGTCGCTATGAATTATAAATTAAGGAACATGGAGAGATGTAAAGTGGTATGGTTTGGCGCGTTATTTATTAACATGTGGATATGCCCCATCACCAGAAACCCTTTAGCAGTCTGATTTCCAACAAAACCCCAGTCCCGCAAAGATCAGTAAAATCTATGCCTGCAGGGGTACGCATGCATGGGGGAGATATCTGTATCCAGATGGTGTCAAAGGCAATAGATTTGCACCTGCAAGTGATGCTGCACAGCTTAAACAATTAGAGCAGGGAGCCATTGATTAAAACCATGGATGCCTTTGTTCATGTTAGTCAAAGCCTTAATTGTTGCTAGGGGGCTTTTCTTAAATCGCCCAGACATTTTGGTGCCGGGAGCTGAACCTCTCTGCTGTCAATACTGAAACCGGAGAGCTTGCCGTCTCCCGTTCCCCTCCCACCTAGAATATGACCTGCTGTAAATGTGAGGAAAGTGATTAAGCCGGACTCAAGGGGCTTCACTCCCGACCCTGAGATTTCAATTCATTATCAATTTCCGAGAGTCATTCCTGCGGTAGCTCTTGGCTGAAAATCAAAGTCGAAAAAGTAGGAGTCCCTAAAATATAAATAATGAAGCAATATTTTCAGTCTTATTTTAACTTGCGCACAGATCATATTTCCTATTCAAAAGTAACAACTTTAAACGAGTCCATTAATAATCAGCGAATTTTAATCATTTAGCAGCTGGCATTCTATGTAAATGCTAATCCTTTTTGAGGGAGCACATTTACAAAAAAAAAAATAAGTCAATTTTAATTCCCTCACAATAAATACAGTATAGCAGTTATTGGAAACCCTAAAGCTGTGCATCAGATCATGAATATTTAATCATCTGGTGGTAACTTCAGTAGTCATAATGTTAAATATCTCTGGGATATTTTGTTCAGTTAAAAGCCGCAAATAAAATGAACAAATGTTTTTGGTGGAGAAGTAAACACCACCCGGGAGAGGAAAAGAAAGCGATACGCCGAACACAAGGCCGCACACAAGGCCGCACGCAAGGCCGCACACAAGGCCGCACGCAAGGCCGAACGCAAGGCCGCACGCAAGGCCGAACGCAAGGCCGCACGCAAGGCCACACGCAAGGCCGCACGCAAGGCCGCACGCAAGGCCGAACACAAGGCCGCACACAAGGCCGAACAGAAGGAAGGCCGCACACAAGGCCGCACACAAGGCCGAACACAAGGCCGCACACAAGGCCGCACACAAGGCCGCACACAAGGCCGAACACAAGGCCGCACACAAGGCCGCACACAAGGCCGCACACAAGGCCGAACACAAGGCCGCACACAAGGCCGCACACAAGGCCGCACACAAGGCCGAACACAAGGCCGCACACAAGGCCGCACACAAGGCCGAACACAAGGCCGCACACAAGGCCGCACACAAGGCCGAACACAAGGCCGAACACAAGGCCGCACACAAGGCCGAACACAAGGCCGCACACAAGGCCGCACACAAGGCCGAACACAAGGCCGCACACAAGGCCGCACACACAGTCTGGGTGAAGATATCTGCTAACAGAACATCAATGAGGACTGGATAGCATTCAGGACTGAAGGTGAGCAAGTAAGATTTCTTCTCAGGATTTTATACATTCTGAGTTATAACCCTCACCCCCATCCTCAAGAATGATATAGTATGTAATATGTTTCTACGGGCCACATCGTACGAACAACAATTGTACAAAGCTTATACAAGGCTCTCTTTTCAATCTACCTAGCTGCGCCACTTTTAAATATTTCAGAAACTTTCCATTTAACAACCTCGTCTTCGCTCCTTGAAAAGAACGTATCAATCAGTTCTATATGGAGCCAGTTTAAGCGATTGAAAAATCTGACATCAAAGAAGCCTTTTCTCCTCCTATTTTTTGTGGACAGAATTTCCGTCTGTATTCATGATGGTCTTTATGTGCAGCAGGCTGCTGGACATCAAATGAAATTGCTATCATGCTGTCATGTTGGCTGTTGTAATGTGATTTATATAAATATATATGGATGCTACAAAGTGTACTTGTATGTGTGTGTGTGTGTGTGTGTAGGGCGGGGGGGGGGGGGGATGCGCGCGTGTGTGGGTGTGTTGTCTCTTTCATCTGAGTGCTGCAAGTCGATTGATTGTTGTACTGAGAGTCAAAGCTGGATGCAGATTGTGTGGGGGTTCTGCACGGCAACAGCTGTCCAGGCAGTTTGATGTGGGCGAGGCTACTGGGGTCACAGTAATGAGTGCCTGAGCCTCAGACCAGCGATCAGAGATGTAGAAGCGCCCCAAAGCAGTTTGGGGGATCCAGGATAACCCGAGCTCACTGATTTCCCTGCTGCTTCGTCTCAACCTGCCCCATTTTCACTGCCTGATTGATGAAGCGGTTTCCAATCTTTTGCCTTGTATATGGCCGTCATAAATCTATGAGATGTGTTGATTTGGGAATCAGTTATGCTAGCTGCAATTTTGTGTAAACACACACACACACACACACACACACACACACACACACACACGTGCGCGCTTACACACACACACACACACACACACACACACACAACAAAGAAAACAAAACCTGGCTCGTCTGCCAGGCTTTCAGATGCACATCCCACAGCATAGCCAGTAAGCTCTGCCATTCCCTTCCTCAGGGCCTTGTAACTGTTGTCGCAGGGATGGAGAGTTTATATTGAAGAGAAAGTATTTTATCAGTTGCAGATAGTCTCTCAAGTATTCCCAAGCATTTGCAATTTCACTGCTTTACCCCTACATTTTTATTGTCAGTCTATTGCTTACAAAGCATGAAACGATATGAAACTCATTTATTCATTGTGCTTATCTTCAGCCATGCAAAATTTTGGTTTAAATGAAAGGTGGGAAACAGCCTTTTTTTTTGCTATCATTTGTCGTTAATTTTTAACTGCCAATTTTATGTAAGTGGTAGATTTCTTGAAAAAAGTGGCATTTGCTTTTAGTCAACGTTATGTTACGATCCTGGTAAAGGTTTGGACCTAAATGCACGACTGAGGCAGAAAATAAAGGAAAGGAGTATTTATTAAAGTTAAAGTGTTGGGGTAGTCCCAACACTGTACAGGAATGACAAAGACACAGTATTACACAGGGACTGTTAGGAAGCCCGGGACGGGCTGCTCCAAGCCGGAGCTGGGCTGGCAGGTCTGGAACGTTTCGTTCCAAGCCGGAACTGGACTGGACTGGAACTGGACCGGGAGGTCCACACTGGAATCAGGATCTGGAACGGAATGTTCCAAACCGGAACTGGACTGGACTGGAACTGGACCGGGAGGTCCACACTGGAATCAGGGTCTGGAACGGATTTGTTCCAAACCGGAACTGGACTGGAACTGGAACTGGACCGGGAGGTCCACACTGGGAACAGAGTCTGGAACGGATTGTTCCAAACCGGAACTGGACTGGACAGGTAGGTGCACGGCTCACACCTGGACTGGAACGGAACTAGCTGGGGAGCGCCTCACTACGGCAGGACAGGAACTGGACCGGAATGACTGCACCGGTACAGAACAAAACAAGCAGTAGGGGTTAGTGCAAGGGAAGGCACGGAAATGACCGGGAGGTTCTCACGGAGGAGCAGGGCTTGATAGGTAGGTGGTTGGTGAAGCACGGCAGGGCTGGGTAGTGTGGCGTAGCTGCGGTAGGTCCGGAAGGAGCTGCCTGGTCTCCAGAGCTCCAGGAGCCGGCGCCGAAGAACTAGTTGGCTTCTTCGGTCGGACAGGAACAACTGGAGGGTAGCCAGGTAACAAGCCAACCCGGAGCCTACACGAGCTGGAGGTGGAGGTACCGCAACACACACAACGAAAACGGGGGGAAACGAACACTGCCACGGGAGAATGGGAGCTGGGTTAGATGGAGGAGAAGGGAAACAGGTTAGCTGCATGCACAACAGGAATTGATGAGGAGGTAAACTACCAGACTGTAGTTAGGAGCGGAACCCAAGCTGCAAGGGGATAATATCCCACAACCAAGCGAGTAGTTCGTAGTACACGACCAGGGAAACAACGAGCATTAACACCGCGTGACGATAGTTAAGCGAACAGTAAACAGGGTCTAAAGGGTTAGACATGTAATGCACCGACAAAGCAGGGGAGACAGCAGGTGGGTTAAATAAGGGAGTGAGATGGGAATCAACAAGGCACAGGTGCGGAAAGTAACCGGGAGTGCTTGTTAATTAGACAGGTGAGGAATGCAAGAAACGAGAGGGGAAGGTGATAGGCGGAAACTAAAGTGGGAAACAAAGAGAGCCAAACAGAGGGGAAACGCCCAGCCTAAAGCAGAGGGGAAAACACGGACAAGGGAATCCAACAAGACACGGAGGGACATGACAAAAACCGGGAAAACGGACTGGAAGGGAACGGAACGTTACACGTTAAGCACAAATGATTGCATCCAGTCCACGGTAGCCATTTTCATATATTAGTGCTAAAAATCGAAAGGCATAAATTGCAAAGTGAAAATAGTACTTGCAGTAGAGATGAAAATTTAACTTCAAAGTATTTACTATTCCTGTATAGTCCTTTTCATATTTGTTTTCCCGTTTTCCACACAGCAGCTCCATTGTATATTTTCTGAAAAACAAGAATGCAAAAAAACAAAACAAAAAAAGCAAATCAAAGCTGAATTCAACCTTCCTGGAAGCCATGCAGAAGAAAGGTGATGCAGACTTTGATATCTCAGTGATAATGCCACCACTTCTCATTTACTTTCATCAGTGTACAGACTGCTATTACCAGGTCTGACAAGAGGGCTGCTGGACCCCCTTTCCGGATTTGACCATTTGCACTTCTTGCAATAATTGATATGCATTGTAGATTGACATATTTGTCGATGCACTATTTGCCATCTTCATAGCACTGAAAACACGTTGACTCTTCGTCAAAACTGCTACATTGGCAAAATAGAAACCAGTTGCCTGAGATCTCACCTGACCTATTCCCCTCCCCAAACATACATATCTGGCTTATTCATGAAGATTTTATCCACAAGTGAATTCTCCTGAGAGAAGGTGTGCGGGACTGAATGTAATGTCTTCAGTACATGTGCTACTGCATTGATATCGTCTCGTTCTCGTATTAACATTCTCGTATTTTCCCTCTGCAGATAATGACATAAGAAAGGCCAAATATCACAGTGAAATTAAATATATCCAGGCAACACTTTGCTAAATATGGGAACCTATTTATGTCACTGTACATTAGCTCATTCTATTTACAGACTGTATGAGAGGAGCGCTAAACCGAGCATGCTGTTTAGCGCTTCACAAGACCATAATGCAGTGCAAACTGCAATATATTCAAAGAATGACTGCATCAAAACTGCTCTAAAAGATTCAGAAAATACTCACCATTAGTCAATGTCACCACAGGAATCTTTACTCAGACGTCTCTTGCCAGAAATAGCATATATCAATACCCTTACTTTGGTATTGATATAGTATGCAATTTTCCACATGCATATGGATTTCTGGAATGTTCTTACACAAACATACAAAATGTTATGGGAATATGGCAGATTAAAATATGAATATGGAAGATTCAGTGCTATTCGGAACTCGGAACAGGTGGTATTAATGAACCATTGGAGCTGACGTGTGAAGCCAGTGCAATGAATATTTCTACCTTTGACCATGGCAGCTATAACTGATACAAGACAGATAATGTATCAACAGAAGAGGAGGGAGATGATGTTTCAGAAAACTGCGTTCAATCATTACAGACTAACATCTAAGCCGCACATAGCCCTTATTATCCTATGCTGCATAGCCCTTATTATCCTAAGATGCTGGTCCCCCACCTATTGTCTCCTGTTGGTATTCATTATTATTATTCCCCAACTGCCATTTTGTCTGTTATCGAAGCCCATGCTCGATTCCTTCAGAGGTGAGGTGTTACATTCAATTTAGACTTCCAAATCTCTTTTGATATTCTTATCTTTTAAATTTTGTTTATTGCCTTTAACATGACTAAAGCCCATGTCAGTAAACGTAATTATACTTTTAAAATATAAAAGAAAATACATTGGCATGTTAATTACTTTTTAAAATGTGGATTGTAGTTACAATTATTGTGAGGATTATTATTGTTATTATTACAAATTTAGAAAATACATAAGTCCTCTCACCCCAGAATGCAGAGGAGACAAGTTTTCTCATCAGTTTACCACTGAGTAGATTATGTCTTGCACGCTAGATTGCTGTCAATAAAACATATACAAACCCCAATTCCAAAAAAGTTGGGAAAGTATGTAAAATGCACATAAAATCAGAAAGCAGTGATTTGTAAATTCTGTTTTACATATATTTAATTGAAAACAGATATTTAATGTTTTACCATATCAACTTTATTGATTTTTGTAAATATATGCTAATTCCGAATTTGATGCCTGCAACACGTTCCAAAAAAGTTGGGACAGGGGTAAAAAAAAAAAAAAAGACTGGGAAGTAAAAAAAAAAACACCTGTTTGGAACATTCCACAGGTAAACATGTGATGCTATTATGACTGGGTATAAAAGGATATCAAAAGACTTGATATCTTATTTCCAGGTACTCTTACAAGCGATACTATAGCCTTTCTGCATTTGAATGGGAATTTGGGGGGTGGGACTAGATTTAGCTGTAAATTACATGGGAATAGTACGGAACCCATGGTTGGCTAAATGGCTGTAAGTCATCAAGGGTTTGAGGTATCAAGTAAAGCCTCAAACCCTCACTCTGCTCCAGATATGCAGTGGATATGTGAGGGAGGGTTGGAGAACCAGCCACGACCGCAAGGGGATCTACAAGCTACCCACAAATGTGGGATAACCACTAGTTGGGGGAAAGAACAATAATTCCCTGACAGAACAGGGAAAAAATAAACAAAGGGGAAATAACCCCCGGCGTATCAGCCAACAGAAAACAACCCAGAAAAGAGGGCGAAAACAGACTCAAAGACTGAAAATAGACGGAAAAGAAAGAACCTCCAGCTCAGAAAAATGCAAATGAGCTCAAACAAGGAGGAAAAAGAAAAAAGGGTAACAAAGGTTGCAGCCTCAATGAGGACTACACGAAAATCGAGGAAATAACTTAGAATAGAGAAGAAAATAGGAAAGAAAAAGTCCTAGGGACTAAACCTATAACTAAGCTAAAGAAGTTCCTGCGTATCTTTAAATGCAGAAAAGATATGCAGTCTTCTAGTTCTAAACCGAAGTTAACGGCCTGAGCGTAAACAAAGCTTACACAAAAGCACGAAACAAAGAAGGCGCTGAGCTTAAGTAGCCAGCAAAACACTTGAAACCGTAGGTGTAATGAGTAATAACCGTAATGAGTCACGGACGGCGGGAAAAAAAACAACAGGAGCGCCTTCTCGCGGCCCCGAGAGGCAGCATCCGCAGAAACGAAAAAAGCAGGCTGCAAAACCATGACAGGATATGAATGGATCACTTTAAGGGTTCTTTCTTCTGACTCATTTCACTATTGAACTCTACTGAAAAACATTGAATATCTTTTCTTTGTAGTTTTCAATTAAATATATGCAAAAGAGAATGTACAAATCACTGCTTTCTGCATTTATGTGCATTTTACATACTGTGCCAACTTTTTTGGAATTGGGGTTGAAAATGTAGGATGAAAATGTAGGTGAAAAAACTAAAAACCCAAGACTATTTTTAGTAGACTGTGTAATTAGTTGCTTAACATTTGTAATTTCTTGAAGTTGCACTGAGAATCAAACACATGTGTTTATTTTGGGCGTAATTAGGTCACAATAATTCAGACAATATAGGGCACAAAATAAGAAAACAGAAGTCAGGCAATATGCAAGCCATTCATAGTGAATCTGGCCTTGTATATTAAACACGCTAAGACCGGCTTACAATATCATACCTCTGTACCCTTTGAGTCAAATGGATTTAGCACTTTAACTAAGACTCATTCTATGGAGAAACATGCAGTGAATGACCTTACCTGAACATTTATTTCAAGATTATATAGAAGGCTTCTTTTATACGTCAGGACTCGATAGAATTACACCCTAAAATCCAAGCAAAATTATATTTAGAGGCGAAACAGTTGTCACAGTGACTTCTGCTGAAACAAATGTAGCAACATCAGATTCTATGCTCTTGGCAACTTAAATGTGTTATGATGGGAATGGGATGGAATGGAAAGCAACGTTTGCAGGGCCCCAGGTGAGATAACTGCCTTCCAACTGACATGTGAACCCGCAGAACAAAGCAATGCAGAAATACAGTCGCTATGACTCCTCCCACTTGCTGTCTTACGAATTCCATTACCCCAAGGAAACACTGCGATTGAAATGTAAATAATATAAAAGTGCATCTTAAGAATGAAAGTGCGTGGAGAATTCAATTAATCCTGTGGCTGTTAATGACAAATATCCTATCAAGATTAAGGTTGCCTGACAACTTGAAGTAACGCAGCTACTCAGTCTTAATTGAAGGTGTTTTTGCTCATTTGACCGTGCCTCCTAATTTTGCTTAGATCTGCTAATTATGTCTCAAGATTTTAAAATATTTATATACTGAAAGATAGCAATTATGTAACAAATGAATATCACTCCTATTGCAAGTGAATGTAGAATAGCCTACTGCAGCTTTGTTAAGGAATCAAATATAACTGTGCATAATGTAAGGGCACTTTTTAAATGATCAAAAAAGATCTGAATACGTTCGGATAAGCCAATATCTCACAAATTTATATCAATAATTGCAACCTGTTATTGGCATGAGATGAGTGTCCCTTATGGAAAAAGAATATACTGCAGTATTTTGTAAATATATCAAAAAATATATATATATTTTTAAAAAAGCATAAAAAAGCACAATATTGAAGTGCCACAACCAAAGAAAAATTATGTGGCCACAACCGTCAATATACGACGCAAAAGGCTACGTCAATATACATGCAAAAGGCTACCTTTGGCGTCACATAGCAACGCTTGGGCAGAAGCGTCGCTATGTGACAAGTACGCGTGATACCACGTTGGCATAAGGGTATTTCTCTCTGCGTAGCATACTTCAGTCAGGGATGAGTGTTACATTGGGCTGAAAATTAGTTATATGAAAAGTGTTATATACTGCAGATACTATAATGGGGGAGTCCGGTTCGGAGGACCAGCGCGACAGAGAGGGATCTAAAAGTAAACCACAGAGTGGAATACCACTAAAGCGGAACCGTGTCCAAGAGCACAGACAAGCAGAAAATACCACCGACTCTCAAAATAGAGAGAGAACTAAACGGAGGTAAGAAAAACAGAAAATAAGCCCAGAAAAAGTGGGCGAAGGCTCAAAATAGAGCTGAGAATAGAACAGATGAAAATACCTCTAACTCTCTACACGAGTGAGAACGGACGGAGGTATTAGAAACGGAGAATAAATAATAGCGACCCAGGTAATTAGGGCGAAATAAACTCGTAGGCTCGAGTGTAGAAGAAAAAAGGAAAGAAAAAACCTCTCGCTCTCAATACGAGAGAGCAGTCAATAAATAGAGAGGTAGAAAAGAACGGTAAAGACAAAACTGTCTCAGAGGAACTGGAAAAGGAAAACCAGCACGAGGACAGAGAGAGCAAAAGAGAAACAAAATCCTAAAAGGAACTCTAATGCACCAAAGGCAAGTCCCACGTTACTCCAAAGCAAGGCGACGGAGCAAAGTGGTCTCCTTTAGTAGCCTAAGTCCTATACCGTTTACCGGCTACGTGTCAACACAAAGACAACATCGAAGCACCGGAAGAAGGAAGCACCGTGTATAAATAGCCCACGGGAAACTCGGAACAGGTGCGTCAGGTAAATGCCGCGACGAGGAAAAACACGGCACGGCTGGCGGGAAAACAAGACAGGAGCACCCCTCACGTGGCTCCGAAGGGAAGCGACCACAGAGAAGAGGGAAAGGCAGCCAAACCATGACAGATGCATGCATATAAGTATGTGTGTTTATGCGTGTACAGTATATTACTACAAATCAGTGACAATGATATATTATTGTTATTACTATTATTATGTCTGTTACTTCATCTTTTCTAGCTTTGCTTTACTTCCTTTATTTAAGGTGAACTGTGTAGGGTGAAACACTATCTCTATAATGTTGTCAATAGGCCATTAATAACCAGCAGTGGTGGTTCTCAGTCTGTATTGTATTGCCACCCATGTTATTGCACTTCCACCTACAAACTGCAGCACAACCTTGATGTTATTTTTGCTTGTGTCTGCGGTGTACTTTATGCATTGTCATGATGGATAAACAGAACTTAGACTCTTTACTGTCCACAATATTGATCCAATCTGTCTGTAAGTTGCTGTTGATAAGTGCCCAGGCACACTATATTGCCCTATGCTCAAATGTGTATGGTAGGCTGAGGCTCTGGTGCCTTCGGTTATGTTACTATACGGGAACCTATCTGACCACTGAGAAATGCATGTGTCACTACATGTCACTCCATGATGGATAGGCATTGTACATTAACCCTGGAGATGCCTCATAGATATCTTATCTAATGCAGGCTGGTTACACAAAGTTGTCTTGGCTGTTATCACAGTTTATTCCAGGTAAATTTGCTTGACACACGATGATAGTAAATCTAATACTGTATATCATTGCCAAACTAATTTAAATACTTAACTTCAGTGTGCAGACTGAGGTGAATGCAAACTGCGAAGCATATAGAAATGTTTTTGTAAAAAAAGAGTAATTTAAGGTAGAGAGTAGACAGAGACAGAATAATTATATAGCAAAAAAATACCTAAATCTAGCAGCAACAATCAGATTACACGTTATCAAAAAAATGTCAAAGGAAAAAAACTCATAAATTTGTGATGGAAATGGGTGATAAGGCTTAATATCCCCTCCTATGTCAGATGCTTCTCATATGTAACAGACCTACAGATCCCTCAAAACAAGCGAAGAAGACTGACTACAGAAACCAGTCTTGTGGCCGTATGCACACACGCATTTGGTTTTTTGGTTAATGGTCTCAAATATACAACTGACTAAATATGACCCTGTTAGTTATTAAATATGCATGTTTTAAACATTTGGTTATATGGAAAACATACAATATTATATGTTCAATAAAATCTGACTGTTATTTTCTTAATCATGACTAAATGTCACAACATTTGAAATGGGTCTTTCGATCACATTTGAGTTTTTTTTTCTAGTTTTCAGTTTTCGGGCTGTTATCAGTTGTTTGCTGTGCTTTCTTTGCTCCCGAGAATAGATCTGACCCATGTTCACGAGAATTCAGTAATTATCTTAGAAAAGCCCTAAAAAGCTAAAGATCGAAAATAATTGAGTCTCAATCCATTGACTTACTGCATCAAAAGGTCATTGAATCTAAAAGGCAGCCTCCCTTGCTGAGACAGTAGCGTGTCTTCATACAGAGTTGGACTGCCATTACTGCTATGTAATGCTTATGCGCACTTCACCAGATTAAATCAGTTTTTCATAAGTACTTGATGGTTGTTTTGATTAAAAATTTACAATCAGATGGACAGAGTAAGCCCGTGGGGGGGGGAGAAATAATTTCAGTTGGGTTTTTTGTCGATAAATTCCATTGTGTCTTTAGTCTAAGGTGACTCAATGGCTACAATCTTGTATCACTTTTTAATTTATTCTCCATTTGGAATTGCCATTGTGCTATGCTGTCACATCACACATATAGCCTACCATCATTCTGCACCCACACAGGGAGCCCTGCAGCTTAAGTACATGCACTTCACTAACTCACCCATGAGCCAGTGAATATTCTCCATGCCACAAGCCACACACTACTAAACTATACTTACCTGGTGGGTATATAAGGGATGCTGATGCATCAGTAATCTGGGGAATTCATGCCGATTTTGGCCTATGCTACTCTGGCTACTGTGGTCTCCCAGTAATTGTTGGCTAATTAAATATCCCTGACTTCACAAGCAGTTTCTAGCCCAACTGGCGACCCACTATAGGCTTACTTTTGCTCTCGGACAAAGATACAAATAATGTATTACGCATATGCACCAAAATTGTGATGACATCTAGGTCTGCATATATCCAGTGTTTGTGTACCTCCCACCTGTGTACCTTCTCACTCCCAACATATGGACGCTTGGTCAGGACCCCTTGTCGTCACTTTTCAACACACTGGGTACCCCTATAGCGTCATTTTTCTACGCGTAGGGTAGTCTGATAGACATTCATGGAAGGTTGGGCGGGACCCTGGGAGGGACGCTCTGCTGTGATTGGTTGTTAATCTAGCATCAACCTTTTCCCAACCCCTAAACATAACCTCAAAGGAGTTCACGTAACTTGGGCTCATGCCCGAACTGTTAAGATAGCGTCCCTTTTTGCTACCATATTGTTACCAACTATTTTGAAATAAATAAATTAATGAATTAATTTTAAAAAATAAATAAATAAATAAAATGTCCCAGGGTCCCGCCCAACCCCTAAACATAACCTCACAGGAGTTCACGTAACTCGGGCTCATGCGCGAACTGTTAAGATAGTGTCCCAGGGTCCCGCCCAGATCCCTCCGGGCAGGGCCGGCCCTAGGATTTTGGTGGCCCTAAACAAGATTTTGTTGTGGCCCCAGAACACTCCCAGCTCAACCACCACATCACACACATCGCTCACAACTGAATGAACACAAATATACAAATTATCCAATTATCCAAATACAATTTAACATAGATAGAAAGCAAATGGTAAGCCTGAAACTATTTGGGGCAATTTCATATGTTATGTATTAAATAATAAATCAAAACACATATTTAATGTTGCAAGAAAACATTGGTAGCTTGCTAATAAGCAAAGCTAGCCTTTACAAATACCTGCATTCATTACTTTCTAGCCAGCTTGCCAGGTTAAAATTAGTTGTGGCTATGTTCAGTTTTATTAGTTCAAAATCAAAACATGACTTTAATGTTGGGAAAAAACATTGGTAGGTAGCTAACAATCAAGAACATTAAATGATGCTTACAATCCTACTCAGGTTGGCTAGCAAGCAGTGGAAAAAAAACGAGCATGTTCTAATGAAAAACGTTACAGAATCAGCATCTAAATGTTATAATGCATTTATTACTTTCTAGCCAGCTTGGCAGGTTAAGATGAACTTTGGCTATGTTCAGTTTAATGTTCAAAATCAAAACCACAACTTATTGTTGCAAGAAAAAACGACTGGTAGCTAGCTAGCTAACAAGCAAAGCTAACCTTGCAATCAAGGATGCTTGCAATCAGGTGCTAGCTAGTTGTTCTAATGAAAAACGGTTCAGCGGAAATGAATAATGCATTCATTACTTTCCAACTTGGCAGGTTAAAATTTGCTTTTGGATGTTGCTATCTTCAGTTTACTTTGAGCAACAACTAACATTAGCTAACGTCGGCTAACATGGGTTAAGCTAGCTAGGTGGTTAACTAACGTAGCTAGATACAGATTCATAACAATCACACACCTTTATCCCGTGTTCTTTTGTCCTTCCCCAATTTTCTCTTATACCGCCATTGAGCGCCAGTTCAAAATTGTATACTAGGAGCCATTTGTCTAACGTTACTTAGCTCATCAAAATAAGTTGTGAATGGGAGAGAAGGTGCTGGCTGGGGGGGGGGGGGCAACTGCATGTTGCTTATAAAATCCTTTTAACTAGCTACATGTTATGAAATATTCTCTTTTCCTTCCATATTCAATTAATAACACTAGTTTTGGGGTAGGGGATAAATAACATAATTAAAATATATCAACTAATAACGTTACCTGGTTTAAACATTTTTTTTTAAAAAGGATGGGATCGTGTGGCCCCCCCCCTAGCAGTCGTGGCCCTAAACAACCGCATAGAGTGTTTATGCCAGCGGCCGGCCCTGCCTCCGGGCTATCCAATCTAGCATCTGACTACTTTGCGCGTAGGAAATTGACGCTATAGGGGTACCCAGTGCGTTGAAAAGTGACGACAAGGGGTCCTGACCAAGCATCTGTATGTTGACGAGTTTGGGAGTGAGAACGTGTAGTAAAAGAATAATGAATGCTAGCCATAGCCAGACTATCTAATCCAGTAGAGTTGACATACACTGCAGAGACTTATATCACTACATAGGCTGTTTATTAACAATTTGCTTCATAGAAAGCAAAATACTGGCTGCAAGCATTGTGTTTGCGGTATTAAAATACCAGAACGAATTCAAACATACTTTTTTACTGATGTGTCTTGAGAAAGGCAGGAAACCTCTGAATATTGAGGAAGACACAACCAGCGGTCCTGTGTAACATCAGAGATGACGAAAATTGGACGTCCTGGTCAAGATGGACGTCCTGGTCGAGATGGACGTCCTGGTCAAGCTGAACAAACAGTAATGTGGTTTTTGAATATATATCATGATGCTAAGTATGCCTCACGTGCAGGGGCTATTTAAATTTAACTGATTGTAATATATTTAATTTAGTTAGAGAAAAGGTTTATAGACTAACAGTTCTCCCCTGTGGAAGAATAACTAAGAAAACTAATTATGAGGGTCAATTGACTTTGTCCTAAGATTCATAATTTGACTGTATTCTGGAGAAATCAAGGTTTCAAAGCCAAACATTTTACTGATAAACGTAATGACATTTCCATATTCTAAGAATTTTTGGAGTGCATTTTTCACGGATCTTGTATATTAGCTTGACTTCATATCTCATTACAACCTATCAATTTACAGGATGGTTCTTTAGCAGTAAGCTATTACAAATTTTATCATTCACACTTCGTACACATCTCCTAAGTGTCAGAGTGTATTTTTGGCTCTTGGATGTTTTCCCTGTGTTAATTAAATATTTATGAGTTACCAGTTTGTTAAATTAAACTTGTACTATTGGCCTGGATCAAGCTTAAGCTTAACAGATTTTTTCCTAGCATGGAGGATAGACGCATGAGGAGAGACATGCATGACCTGCACTCCATGTTAAGTACACAGCAAATTCACAAAGACAGAGGATTGGAGTGTTTTGCCTGCAGGAAGACAAAAAAAGGGCCTCAAAATTAAACTTTCACACCTTCTGCCAGCTGCTTGTGAGCCAAGGGAGCCACAGAGGCGTTGCTTCCGTTTCTATGGAAATTAATTAATGGAAGGAGCGAGGCAGAGTCAGAACCAGCATTTCAATTATATTAAAGCAATTGTTTTTTATCTTTGATGCAGGTTAATGAAACTAATTAGTCTTCAAAGCATAAACCCTTCTGGTTCTGCTGATAATTGCTATTGGCTTAGATAACACATTTTTTTCTTACCTTGTGCTGAAGAAGGGAAAAACATTAGTCCTTATCGTTACTTAAGCCATTTCACCAAGGGTTTTACATCAACTTTAAATACCCGGGATCCGTTATCTTATTTGGCATTTATAAACAACAGTACAGCCATAAATGTATTGTGTCTGAAGTGCTGCTTGCTGCCTCTGTGCTGACTTGATTTTGGGGCCCACGTCAGCACATTCAAGAACATGGTAATGCTGTGAAGGTTGCTATGGGCGGGGTTGTCAAAGAGCTCTGAAGGATATCTGGTTTTGTGACTGATGATGTATGGGTTTTGACAACAAGCAGAAAGCCAGGAAGATGCTGTGCTATTTAAAGTAAGAATAAACAACTTCACATCACTCTTGTGTACTAACAGCAAATAGATGAGTCTTTTGTGACTTATTTTTGTCTGTCTGCATCTCAGTAAGAGGTATACATTACTTTTTCTTGAGGCTTGGAATTAGCAGGTAAGAATGATAGAAAATTAAACAAAGGCATTCACAGTATTCAAGTAGGGGCATTTTCGGATACAGACAAGAAAATTTTATATAATCCTACATGCAGCTATGACATGTATTGCTTTCAATGTGATCTGATCACATGAGCAGGGAAGTCCAGTTTCATAGTATGTATATTTCAGACTGAAGACCCTAGAACTTAATGTTTATCAAATATAAAAAGCAGAAATATTTATAGTAAAACATAGCAGCACAAAATAAAAAAATCCCCAAGAAATGTCATACATTATCACTGTATATCACAAATATAGGGAACAAACTACAATAAGCATTCAATGCCGGCCATATCTGCAGGCACTGTAAATGCTTTGCTGGAAAATATTCAGAAATATTGGAAATAACTATTTCTTTTATGTGTTTGGCCCACTGTGGTGTTCAAACCTGGTCCTACATTGACTTCAATGTAGAAAAATACCACCTCATGTTAGCATTTGTTTTAAAATGTTATTTCTTGATTGATTGACCTTTCTGTAAACAAACAGACAAAACGCACAATGTGAGTGGGATGGATTATGTCCATTTATATCCGTAGGCCCGTGTTCTAAACAGCCTATGCCTGTCAATCAATACACAGCACTGGGTCACATTCTTCGATCCACATCAGAAATAATGAACAGCAATTAGGCATATGGTGGTCTACCAGCACACGATCCAAATAAAAATAAAAACTTCAAATAAATGTGTTACAACAAGCGGTATAAATGAGAATATCGAACGAAAATTGGAATTTCAAATGCTTTTAAATCTGATTAAATAAAACACATTACTGTCTTTAAGTATTTGCAAAAAGGGCAAAGAAATGTCAACTTATTATTAGTATTAATATTATTATTTTACACAATTACACATTTATTCTCCTTAAAGCACACTCCATTTGCATCTCATAACCAGTTTACTGGCAGAAATGTTGGACCACTTATGGGAACATATTGGGCTTCATTGATTGGACAAAAATATCTGTCTATCTTGGCAACTTGATATCAAATAGCTGTGTGATGGAGCCACACATTCATCTCATTTTAACGGCTGGTTTTATTATTGCAATGAGTCAAGTTAAAGAGTCAATACAGTCAATATGTACATGCTATGTAGAAAAACTACACGTGTATATCATTATAAATAACCCGGGCTCATTTGGTAGTTATGAGTAAACAGTCAGCTAACTAATGATTGCATACATATGACTTATCCTTTTTTTTTTTGCTCCTCACTTATTCTTTGGTGCAGTCAATGAGAAGGACATGACCATACTCTTACGTACATGGACCTAAGAAGCGCAGTGTATATGAGGAGGGCATCAACAGTCAGGCTTGTATGAAAGTGTCCTTAGCAGGTACCTTTTTCACTATATCATTCATTTGAGCAAAGTGGGAGAGGGTGGTGTCTGGTTACCATCCAAAATAATGTGCCTATGTGGACTTCTTCTAACTGGGACTTCTTTCTCACCAAGATTTAGTTTCTCATCACAGGAGGATTGTTTCTTGACGTGACCGCACAGATAGTGGTCCACTTTTAAATTTGAACATATTGTGTTGGAAATTAAGCCACAAACAGTGAATTACCATTTTGCAAAGGGTGTGTTGGAGAGCACTGTTATGGCATACTGTAGTCTTGTGGTATCCTTACTCGACATTTTTAAAGTTCAATCTTACAGTTAATTTTTAAGCTTATAGTTATAGTTACATAATATATCTACCTCACAGTTACCTACATGTTTTTGTCCAAAATCAATAAAATATTACACATCATGTTATAGAGTTTAGACTGAATGCAACCTCCCACCCCCATCCTGGGTGTTGTGTAGGTTTTGTAAGCGATCCATATCATTGTCCATTAGCTTCCAAAGTACAGATGTAAGCCAAGACGTTGACTGATTAAATCCATTGGATTTTCTGTGCACCACTTATTGGCATTGGTTCAATTTGCCAAGTTTATTGCTTAATCTTTGCAAGGGTCAAATTGCTTTTGCTGTTTCAGAAAAAGAAGTACTTCTTCCCATTTTCCCATGAAATGGGCACCTTTAACAGGACGCCCGCACACCAAAAGCAGCTCACAAAATGTGTTGCTTCTCAATCTCATTGCCTGATGCAGTACCATCATCTGAAGTGGAAAAAAAAACAATTAGAAGGAAATCAATCAATCTATTAGTCAACCAATCAAAGCGTATTTGTTGCTACATATTTTTACAAAGAAATTGTCAAAAAGGTCACACAACATGCGTACAACATATCCAATACATTTAGCCATTTGGGGGAAAATCAGAAAAATGCTCCTTGATTCTAGGAAAGGCGGCTGAGAAATATGGCCCTTTGTTATGTTATAGCTTTTTTAATGTTTTAAGTAAAAGTGGAGATGTTTAATTTATTCAAACAAATGATAAAAAGGTGGTAAATATATGTGCACAGCTGTTGGTGAAATTTAAGAATGTTTTTGTTTTTGTTTTCCTCCTACAGTTAAAGGATATGACAGAGGTTCGAGAAAGGGCAAACAATTTTAGCAGCAGTTTCCTCAGCCTCTCTGACAGCCACATTTGTTTCAGGGATTTACAATGGTATGTAACTCACTATTGCTGCTAATTATGCAGTGCAGCATCCGCTATTATTATTATTATTATTAATAATGTATTTAATTATTGTTAATGACATTTTCTGAACAACCTGGGATTTTAGTATAACTGTCTAGTTATGAAATTGCTGGAGATTTTCCACATAGTTAATTTTGATAGGAATTTTTCAAATATCAATACACGATCACTCAATTATTGTTTCCACAATTTTCGAATGCCAAATGATATGTTAAGCTATAACATTGTACTCCGTCAATTCAGGATCGTGCAAAGTAGTGCATCTGTCCTATGCGGTGCATGCTATCAACTGCCACCTCTTTCTGCTATGCAATCTATCAACTGAGCTGCAAACTCATAGTTTTGGAGATCTATAAGCTACACATGCTCCAACTGGAAACCTCTGGACAACGAGGTTACTCCACGGGAACCAATCGATGGACAGGATTGGATTCCACATATATAGATTAGCATTTAAGTGGTTATCAGATGCTTACTGTTATCTTATCCAGGTTCTTTACATATAATACATTTACATACAGTAGCTGGATATTTACTGAAACAATTCCTGTTAAGTACCTTGCACAAGGGTACAACAGGAGTGCCCCACCTCGGAACTGGAGAGCTCTGAGTCACAAGCCCAGTTCACTATACTGTTGCCCAGACAGTATGCCACATCACTACACCTAGGGAAGACACTGGGCCACATTGCTGCTCCTGGGCCAGACAGTAGTCCACAGCGCTGCACCTGGGGGGGGGGGGGGGGGGGGGGGGGGGGGGGGGGGGGGGGGGCACTGGGCCACATTCCTGCACCTGGGCCAGACGATGGGCTACATTACTGCAAATGTACCAGACAGTAGGCCACATCGCTTCTCCTGGCCCAGACAGTAGGCCACATCACTACATCTAGGCCAGACACTGGGCTACATCACTGCACCTGGGCGAGGCAGCGGGCCACATTACTGGCAATGTACCAGACAGTAGGCCACATCGCTTCTCCTGGCCCAGACAGTAGGCCACATCACTACACCTAGGGAAGACACTGGGCCACATTGCCGCACCTGGGTGAGACAGCGGGCCACATAACTGGCAATGTAGCAGACAGGAGGCCACATCGCTGCACCTGGCCCAGACAGTAGGCCACATCACTGCACCTGGCCCAGACAGTAGGCCACATCACTGCACCTGGCCCAGACAGTAGGCCACATCACTGCACCTGGCCCAGACAGTAGGCCACATCACTGCACCTGGGCGAGACACTGGGCCACATCACTGCACCTGGGCGAGACACTGGGCCACATCACTGCACCTGGGCGAGACACTGGGCCACATCACTGCACCTTGGCGAGACACTGGGCCACATCACTGCACTTGGGCGAGACACTGGGCCACATCACTGCACCTGGGCGAGACACTGGGCCACATCATTGCACCTGGGCGAGACACTGGGCCACATCACTGCACCTGGGCGAGACACTGGGCCACATCACTGCACCTGGGCGAGACAGTAGGCCACATCACTGCACCTGGGCGAGACAGTAGGCCACATCACTGCACCTGGGCGAGACACTGGGCCACATCACTGCACCTGGGCGAGACACTGGGCCACATCACTGCACCTGGGCGAGACAGTGATCCTGATCCTGCAGTTGCCATTCCCCTGGCTTCCACTTCTGAAAGAATGTAATTACCATACATTTTAAGCCATTTCCATTCTTACAAATATGACCCCTAAAGACACTTTGCATTAATGTTGTGTTTGGACTCAATAAGGTTTTAGTGGCTGCATTCAAATTCTTCAAGGCAATGCCTGGCATGGCGGTTTGATTGACTCCACACTGAAGACAGAAAATGAAGGACAAATTTGTAGAATAAAGTTTAGGTGAAGGTAATGGCTTTGCAGGTATGAAAAATGAGCGTCTGTTGGAGTTACTGTACAAAGTTAGGAAAAGTGCCAACTTTAGCATCTCCTGCTCCAGGACCAAGAGCGAGAGCAAAGGAGTTGGCGAGGAAATGAAGAGCTCCAAGTAGGTCAGGACTATTTCTGGTCTCTTGCCATATGCTAAGAGGTGCACGAGAACTCTTCTAGGACTCGCAGCAGAATACCAATCTATCTCTTCATTAGGCAGCTGGTACTACAGGTAAACAAACCTCCTTGTTCGCTGCAGGATCAGCTAGATCCACAGGAGAGTGGGTTTAAGAGTAGTGTTTGGTTTCTACCAAACCATGACAGAACTCATGTCTGTGCAGTACCCATGAGCAACCCATTGTCTTGTGGTTGTGTAAAGTGAATAATACCAAAGTAGAACCAGTTTTATAAGTTTATTGAGGAGCTAAGCAGCTGTGGGATTTAACATAATATATGAGGCAGGCTGTTGATCCTGCATCA
This sequence comes from Synaphobranchus kaupii, assembly GCA_029718625.1. Lineage (NCBI taxonomy): Eukaryota > Metazoa > Chordata > Actinopteri > Anguilliformes > Synaphobranchidae > Synaphobranchus > Synaphobranchus kaupii. The sequence goes on from CM056380.1 coordinate 100,725,921, forward strand.
TGGAAATAACTGATTACGTTTCATAAGATACTAAATAAAATAATAAGAGAAAGTACAATAGCAAAAAAATTTAATTAAATGAGGGCAAATGTGTGAAGAGGTTTTAGTACTGAATTCATGTCAGTGAAACGAAGGATCAATACGGAAATGAAATCAACTCCATCCTCCTTCCTGGAGCAGGCAATTCAGAAAGCACCGATCTTCTTTGATAAGCAGAGCAATATTGGCATGAAAGGCTCTTATATCCCTCTTGAGAAAGAAGCCTTCTCATTTCTTTCAGTGCACAGGGACATGTTTCACAACAATGCACGGAGGGAACAGGGGATGCTGTGTTTGGAAATTGGGCTTTGCTCAGCCTCCTGTAATTTGACAGAGTGAACCACTTATCTTCTCAAGAAACACAGACACTGGCCATGCCAGAACACAACAGGAGTTCTTCCAAATGAAGCTCTCCCTCCTATGATTTCAGGCAAAATGATGTGGCTTTACTTAGAGGCAGATTACAAAGACATGGCATTTCACATTTTAATTACCATATGACACTCAATACTTGCAAAGTATAGCCACTGGCATTCACATTTGGTGTAAATTAACATGAAAATTAAATGTAAAACAAGTACTGTATATGTTTACCATATTTCATGTTATCAGAGTTGCCAAAATTCTGGGATTAATAATTTACCCGTGTGTAGAATTATGACTTTAGGAGGTATATTTTTGGAAAATGTGAAAATGTCAGACAGTCAGTCACAGAAATACAGTGTGTGTGTGTGTGTGTATACAGTATATAGTGTATATATTGTGACAAACTCCGAGGCGGTTGGAGTTGTCACGTAACTGAAAACAATAATCGCAATATCCACACTGCGGCAATTCAATTTAAATCGCAAGTTTATTGCTGTTTGCGGGGAAAGAGAGGTAGGGGTTAGCAGGAGCGTCAGCCAGTCCGTGATCCGGGAGAATAGTCGGGGTACGAGGCCGGGGGTCGGTACACAAAGACGGGTTCTCAAACGGTCCAGGGCTGATGTCGGCGGAGGGTTGTCGGACAGGCGGGGGTCGGTAACGGGGCGGGTTCTCAGACGTTCCAGGACTCGGGCACACAGCAGACTTCTCCTGACAAAAACAGATCAAACACAGCACTTTTACAGCACTCTCTCTCTCCAATACCTCCAATACACCAACTCACTCTCTCATACTCTCTCATACTCTCTCACACTCTCTCACACTCTCTCTCTCTCTCTCTCTCTCTCTCTCTACTCCACCTTGGTTTCACCTAAGCTACTCCGTCTTCCGGTTGTTGGCCAGTCCTTTTTCTAGGGCACCGATTAGCCCGGCGATTCGGTACAGCTGACCAGCCCGGCGTTTTCTCCAGGTGCCGTGTATTTCCTGGTTGAGGTGGTGACGTCATCGGAACTCCTAATATGGGCATGCCGTCCTTCCACTTCAGCCTAACATACCTTCCATCTATCACCTCTCCGTGGTTTCGTCCCCGCCGGTTGCCACAATATATATATTTATAAACGTTATATTTATATATATATATATATATATATATATATACAGTACCAGTCACAAGTTTGGACACACCTACTCATAGAAGGTTTTTTTCCGTTATTTTTACTGTTTTCCACATTTTGGAATAGTAAAGACATCAAAACTATGAGATAACACAAATTAAATTATGCAAAAACCAAAAAAGGGTTAAACAAATAAAAAAAAGTCTTATATTTTAGATTCTTCAAAGTAGCCACCCTTTGCCTTGATAACGGCTTTGCACATTCTTGCCATTCTCTCAAACAACTTCTGTGGTAAACAGGTATTCCACAGGTAAAAAGGTGATGCCATCATGACTGTATAAAAGGATATCAAAAGACTCCTGATATCTTATTTCCAGGTACTCTTAGAAGCGATACTATAACCTCTGCATTTGAATGGATCTCTATGGGAATTGGGGGGTGGGACTAGATTTAGCTTTAAATTACACTGGAACGGTGTGGAACACATGGTTGGCTAAATGGCTCTAAGTCATCAAGGGTCTGACGTATCAAACAAGCCTTAAACCATCACTCTGCTGCCAGAAATACAGTAGATATGGATGGATAACTTGAAGGGTTTCTTCTCCTGACTTATTTTTCCATAGAGTTCAATAGGAAAATTTGTCAGGAGAAACAACCCTTCAAGTGATCCATCCATATCTACTGCATATCGTCTTCATCAGCGTGAGTTGGGCTATTATCGGGCAAAATATGAAGTTCCTACGTGCCACCGTTCTTCCGTATTTCATAAAAGTATATCGACCACTCTACAGTGTGATCTACATGAGAGCGAATCGTACTGGACATTTAAATATATTTAGGAGTTTGTTACAGTTCTTCTTTAACCACCACAAAATTTTTATACTATCACAGCAACAATAAAAAACACATGAGGTCCTGGATATAGGTAAATTAAACTGTTATTTTGCCTGCTCACTTATTAGAGTGAATTTCTGTCATCATAACATAATTTCCTACTGCTATAAAAATCTCGCATAAAGTATAGAATAAAGTTATAACCTTACCTGCATTATTAAAGCCAGATACGTCCTTTCTAAGATTATGTAGTTATTTTCTGCCTATATATGGTCTGCGTTCCAATAGTCAAAAAATGCACCCTCCCTTCCTCCACTACCACCTCCTCTACTCCGTGCCCCGGAAACAGATCTTTGTGTTTTAATCTAATGTTGCTGATTACATCTTAATTACGTAATAATGGTTACATATGAATTCATGTCTCCACACAAACCGCAATGTCAGGTACATTGTATACTGTACATGCAAATACTTGTACTCAAAACGTTCAGGCAGTTTTGCATATTTCCGGGTAGGAGAGGAGTGGTAGTGGGGGAGTGGAGGAAGGGAGGTGGGGACTGAAGAATATTGGGACGCACCCATCTCATTGGGATGTGCAAAATCTCAAAGATTTGTCTGCAGAACATTACACAATTCAAATTGGGAGTAGTAATGTCTTGGAACTAATTTTAATTGATTGACAGCCTTAATATAAAAAAGAACGTATTCTAAGCTTTCCAAAGAGGTATAATATAGGTTGTTGGACAGTTGGGAGCGAATTTCAGAGCTGTGCATGTCACAAGCATATTTCAAAACAACACTCGCTGTAAGAATCTGCGTCTCCATGGTTTTGCGCAAGAGAGTATAGCTAGCTAACCACAGATAGGCTAGCTAGGTTGTGTTATTGTTGTTTATGATGTCACAGAGTTTTACATTAGTGGTGCTGAATTCAGAATTAAAGGACCTGTAGTCTCTCTTATTCTGGTTTAATTTAGTTTATACCTAGTTAGCTAGCAACCTATTAGATATTCGCTATAAGCTAAGCCTGCATAAGGCTCAATGATAAAGTATGTGGAAAAAAGTCCCTGCCTGAGGTGACTTGGATTTGCATACCAAAAGTAATGACAATGGTGGTGAGCTGTCAATCTATTACGGCTAGACTGTAACTTTACTGGGAATTTATACTACACTATAGTAGAAGCTTTCATGTGTGGCCTAGCCATTCATTATGTTGGGTGAAACAGCATAGCTAATATATGGACATAAATGGATGACACGGCAGCTAGTTGTCCCGTACAGTAATCCATGGGTTGGCATATGTTTATATTAGAGATAATTATAATAGTTGTAATAGTAATAGTTGTAGTAATTCATATGACGCTGTAAATTGTGTTCTCATACATTGTTAGTCTGACTGGTTGGTAATAAATTACATTTTATGATGAGAATGGGGCTGTGTTGGACATTTTTGGCACTTGAAACTAAACAGAGACAAATAAATTGATTATCTAAGGGTCATTCCCCTCATTAATTGCCTCCTCATAGGACATAATAATGTGCTTAAAATGGACACTAAAGCCATGTTCATGTTTGAATAGTTTGGATAGCTTTGGATAGCTTTGGATAGCTTGGATACTTTGTATATGTTTTCATGGGTTTGGAAAGGTTTGGGTTGGTTTTGAGACACCTATAACCATTCCCCTAATCTTTAGCAAAAGTTGGAAATGATCTAATAGTATAGATGCAAATATACTTCCAACGAGCCAAAAGAGTTCATCTGTTGAAAAATTTTGATTATCTCCTGAATTACTATGATGCACTATTATCCATTTTGGGTAGATTTCTGGACACTAAGGTACAATGTTTCAAATTGCCTCATCAGATTTCAGCAGTAATGCATATCGCTTTCATATTTTGTACACATGCAGACAGGAGGTTTTCAAACCAGAAAATGTAAATGTAAAGTTTAACCTTATTCCCATATTTGACTCTCAGGTGTTCACTGTAAACTAGAGTAGTGGAACTTTGTTTTTTACCAGGGGTTATGCATTCACTGCCCATAATTTACATCTGAGTTATGAAAATAATTTAATGTAAGGCATGATAATAAATGGTACCAATGTCTCCTTTAATTTAAGCCATTATTGGTGTTTGTGTTACATTGATATCTGGAGTTTTAAAGCTTTAAACAGAATGGTACAAAACATGAAAATGGGTAAAATTAAGCCCCGCAAAGGGGTTAAAACAAAAACATCAGTCTGTACTGTTCACAGTCACTAATAAGCTCTTCACTATTTTAGTCAGATTCTGTTGAAACACAGGAGTACGCCCACACGTTTGTGCTGTATTCACACTTGGTTTTATTCGAAAAAGGTAGTGCATATCATGTATTAGTCTAGTATCTAAAAAAGGTAGTGCATATCATGCACTATCGTGTGTCTAGTATCTAAATGTGATAGGTGCATTTGGAGGTATCTGGTTTGTTTGTAACATATACTTTTGTAACTATTTTCTCAGGGCTTGCTTTCTGTTCAAATTCCCATTGCATTCATCATATAATTTGAAATTATAAGGAGAGGGCAATATCATCTGACAGAGATACTGTATATTTGCAGATGGAACACCACGTTTCACCCCTTACAAGATGTAATCTCAATTCTTTTCATATTTCATAAAGAACACAGTTATCAATTATATTCAGAGGGCCATATTTCAGAAATGTTACTTTGCACTTCAGGTAACCCGAATAATAGAAAAATAACTTATCAGGTGAAGTAGAAAACCTGTTGTACACTGTCTGATGGAATAAATATAGAATAGAAGCATGGTTATTTTTCCCGTCCTTTCCCTTCCAATTTGAAGTGAAATTAATTCTGTTTTATTTTTTGCTGTTAATATGTTCGGGTTAAGATTTTTCAAAAGAAATCTCCTAAATTCAGGTGATTAGTGTTCTTTCCGACAAACCAGTTTTGTTTATCACGTGTAATAGAGAAAGGTGCTTGTTCACTGTACTGAGGTTATGCAATAAGTTATTGTTTGCGTTTTTGCCTGTTTGAGTTAGGGAGGTGGAAGGTCTTAGTGCCGTATGCTGCTGGGTGGTTTTCTATCTTCAATAGTCTGAGTAGAATTGAAATCCATAGCTGTCGCAAGTATTCTGCATGACACACGTTTGAACAAGAGGCAGGGCTGGATCACATCACAAAATTGAACTCTAATATGCGCTCTAAGATCTAATCATGGTTCTTCAAAATGACTTAATTGGGAGCGACATCACCATTTTTGAGTCTTGTGTAGACAGTAACCTCCAGCACAATCTCTCCCCTGAGACGTTCGAAGCAACCTCACCCAACCAACTGGCAACACTCAAGTCACAGCACCTATGAGAGCTGTCTGTCTAGCTGAGACAAAAAACCCTTGCGGCCTTGGCAGGACACAGTTCCAAACAAGAGACTTGATTAGCTCAATGCTTAAAACAGTGGTTCTCAACCTCGGTCCCGGGGGCCCCCTCTATATGCTTGTTTTCGTTCCAACCACAATTGCAATCCCAGAATTTTAACAAGCTGTTAATTTTTCTTAACTGATCAAATTAAAGACTGAGGTGAATCAATCGGCTAGTAATTGGTGAAATTGTGGACACATGGCCACTAAAACTAACCATTTTGTAAACAATGAAGAAAAGACAAAGCAAATGATAACGAGCCAAACCTGCATTGTGTTAATACATTTAAGGAAAAAATGTTGAAGGAACTTAAACACATGTGTTCAACTACCTAATTAGGAGCCCACTTATTCACATCAGTATTTAATTTGAACATTTAAAAAAAAAGAAATTGTGACCGCCTTTTATGTAATTATTTGCAATATAGCCCAATAAGCACAATGGGAACACAGGAATTGTATTCTTCATGGCACGCATAGCTATTTCTGACATAATGTGGCTTAAGAGTGTAAATAATCCCTCTAAACATGAAAAGGAGATAATTAAGAACAATTAACAGCTTGTTAAAATTTTGGGATTGCAATTTTGGTTGGAACGGAAACCAGCATCCACTGGGGGCCCACTGAGTACCACTGTACCACTGGCTTAAAACATGGGTGTCCCACACACGGTTGACTAAGTTCCACAGGGGGTGTCACATACGCACTGAGCTCTGTCATTCCCTATGACAGGAGGATAGTTTCATGGATTCAGTACTTTGAAATATTAAATACAATTTCCCAGCCTACAGAGAAAGAAAATACCACCTGCTCACAATATCATCTTTTTTTCCTCCAATCTTCCAAGTAAATCAAGCATGGGCATTAATTAAAGTAAAGTAGGCGGGCAGAAAAACTGTATATTACTTCTGTGACATTTTGGCTCAAAACGGCACTGAAATGATGGCCAGTCCCACGTTCAGAATCCATTAGGACATGGCGGTACATGAGAGTCGATGCAGATGCCCGGTGGAGCCCTAAAGTGGAATTTCTCTGGGCTGTCATATCCTGGCCATGGGTAATAAAATCATTTTGCTTTTATGTGGCACTGTCTTCTGAGAACAATATTTTCTGCCGAACATAAATTTGGACAAATTTGTTTCATATATCTGTGTGCCGCATGTAGAATACCAGCCATAGAAAATGTGTTCTTTCCCCCGAAAACAATTTATGAATGGCAGAAAAAGCTACAGAAAATAAAATCGTATTTAATTATTTATTTTTCTGTAGAGTAAGAAATAGTTAACACCTTACTGTATGGGGATGGTGAAGTTTTGTTATCGCTCTCTGTCTCATAGATCTAATTATCATGTATCAGTCACTCTTCAAGGTGTTAATGGGTTCTCTGTTGGCATGTAATTTTGTGTGATATGCGCATCTTCATATGTATGTATGTATGTATGTATATCCAATTGTATATCCTCTCCATCACCGTTGGTTGGACCGTGGTGGCTGCCTCCTGCTCTGCAAGGAACCTGGGGGTGGTCCTGGACGACCGGCTGGACTTCAAAGAGCACATCAGGGCGACGGCTCAGTCCTGCAGGTTCCTCCTGTACAACATCAGGAGGATTCAACCATACCTGACCACCTACTCCACCCAGCTTCTTGTCCAGACCATGGTCACCTCACGCCTGGACTACTGCAACTCCCTGCTCACAAGCCTACCGGCCTGCACCATTCTGCCTCTTCAACTGATCCAGAATGCAGCTGCCCGGCTTGTGTTCAACCTCCCGAAATTTTCCCATGTAACCCCCCTGCCGAGGTCACTCCACTGGCTGCCAGTTGCAGCCAGGATCAGGTTCAAAGTTCTGACCCTGGCGTACACTGCAGCCAATAGGACAGGCCCCGCCTACCTGCAGGACTTAATCCAGAACTATGCTCCTGCTCGACCACTTCGCTCTTCTACAGCAGGGCGACTGGCACTTCCCCCCCTCCGTGTCAAAGGCTCTCGCTCGTCCCGACTGCGGAGTTTTTCCACCTTAGCTCCTCAGTGGTGGAATGAACTTCCCATTCCCCTATGTTCTACTCCAACCCTGCCTGCATTCCGTCGAGGCCGGAAGACACACCTCTTCAGACTCCACCTTGACTGATATCCTAACCTAGGAATATCAGTTCCCTGTGTTTACTAGTTCCCTGTGTTTTCCTGTCTGTTTATTATAGTTTATAATAGTATTTAGAATAGAAGTGTAGTATTGCTGATTTGCCCACAGCTTACTGTGAACTACAGTCAACGTTCATTACTAGGGATAGCTGCTACATTATGGGAAGGATGTGCTTTGTCTTGTCTGTTCTGTAGTGATCTTGATGATGTCTCTGTATGCACTTACTGTACGTCGCTTTGGATAAAAGCGTCTGCTAAATGAATGTAATGTAATGCAATGTAATTGATGACCTTGATATGAATGGTGATGTTTTGATTTTGGGGTCACTGTTTCATAAAGCTAAATCAAACATTCTTCCAGGTGTCAATAGGTATTGAGTATGGGCCGGATTCAGAGATGGCCAACTTAACCCCTTTGCGCAGGCTTAATTTGATCCATTTTAGTCTGTTTTGTACCATTCTGCAGAGGTGGAAGAAGTACATAAATCCCTTACTTAAGTAAAAGTGCAAATACCCACATAAAGAAATACTCAGGTAAAAGTTAAAGTGCCACTTGGACATTTATACTTAAGTCAAAGTATATAAGTACATGCTCTTAAATGTACTTAAGTATCAAAAGTAAAGCACTCTCAAAAGCGCTTTACAATGATGAGGGGGAAACTCACCTCAACCGCCACCAATGTTTAGCACCCACCTGGGTGATGCAACGGCAGCCATTTTGCGCCAGAATGCCCAGCACACATCAGCTGAGTTGGAGAGAGAGAGAGAACAATTTTTAGCCAATTAAACTGGAGACCTATATACTGGAGAGATGCTTAAAACAGCGGATAAGTCCAATGTCTGACTCACAAATAGCTTAAGCTACGCAGAATTTTGGGAGCAAGTCCCATTTGCGCATGCTTATCTCAACTGAATCTGATCCTTTGTACTGTGTATGATGCATGTACTGTATGTCTAACTGATTCTAAAGGATTTACCTGGTGGCTGTAACATATAGCTTATAGCCTACAGCAGTTTGGGTGGGATATTTCTTACAACTATGGTGCTGTCCTACTAAATGCAGTGTTATAGAAAATAGCCTGCGATTTAAACATTTTATACGCTACTACACAATCTAATACTTGTTTTAGGATGATGTTTTGAATTTCATATGGTCATAATTCCCAGTGAGTGTTATGTGTATGATACACCAAGTAGGCTATTAATTAAACCTCCAGGCGTATCGTACACCCTCAAGGTGTATTCAGCACAGAGTTTTGACAAACTGCTACAGTCCTTGCATGTCTACTGTACTCAAACCACTGGGCAGATTTCTTAAGATTCAAACCTTGGATTCAGAGTATAGTGACTATGACTAGTAGCCTAGCCTATATGATCTGGAATTATGATTTGAAAATTAGAGTTATCCTTAAAGTGATGGACAAGGGATTCTAAAAACTTCAAATAACCACAACATATCACAGAGGGATGTATCCATTACACACCCGCCAAATATCATTTCAAGAAAATGTCAATTGGTATATTAATATACATCTCAAAGTCAGCTAATAAACTCAGTCTTGAAAGGACTCAGGATTGTAGGGGTGTGGTCTGAATCCCCGCCCTCAACCCGAGTGCCATCGACGTCATCCAGCCCTACATGTTTGAACAACAGAACTGTTCTGTGGTTTGAACCAGGTTTGAACCCGGTGAGGAATTAATGCAATCAATAAGAGTATTGCAACCGTTTGAACGTTAGTCTATTTAAAGCAAGCTAACTTTGAAGGCAACGTTTAACCAAATGCACGTTCCACGCAAATAATTACACAATGGTTGGCTTTATTGAGTTTTTAAAATTTATTTAAAGGCCCACTCATTTATTTTGGCTGCTAATCGAACGAAAATTACGTGTATGGCAACTAAGTACTTCGGTGGATCATGGTTATCATAGTTATTTTTGTTACTGTAACCAGCCACTGAACAATACGACAAAACAATTTCCAAGGCATGGTTTATTTGGCAAAATCTTAGCCATCTATTCTTTTTGATATATTATCTGACGAATAAGCAGTGCAGCACCAAGTATAATGTTTCTAGATAGCACCACGGAGGGATGGATAAAAAGGTGAAAGGGATTGGGAGGGGGATAAAATGGGTATAGGTATAAGGAGAGCGTTTCTACCTGCAGCTGTCATTTCCCTCCTCGTTATCCTATCCCCTGTATCTATCTGATTTCGCATTCTCTGCACGTGTGTCCACTTTTGCGTTCCTCCCCTCCGAGCTGTGCACTTGTCTACCTGCTAACCCCAGGCCGTTTGTTATCATTGTGTCTATGTGTATTCCAGTCCGTGTCTTACGTTTCCCCCGTCATTGTATTATTGGTCCTTGTTAACCCTCATTGTTCTCACCTGTGTACTCTCCCATTTCCCCTCCTCTTCACACCTGATTCCTTTTGTGTAATCTTCTCCCTGTGTATTTATACCCTGTTATTTCAGTCTGTCTTCGCAAGTTCCTCATCATTGATTTTCTACTGTGTGTTTTGCTGGTTTCCCGAGTACCTGCCCTGATATCTGTTTCTGAGTTTTCGTATCCCTCATCCTTTACCTGTGGTTGTTTTTTTCCTGTTTTCTGTCTTCGGTTTGTTTTCTTTTTGTTTCCCTTTTGCCTCCCTGGTTTAGACCCCTGCCTGTGTTCTTGTGACTCTGATTTTTGGATACTGTTTTTGTGCCTTTGTTGTGCCTTCCCGGTTCGGACCCCTGCCTGTTCTGTGACCCTGTTTTTGGATTCTGTCTTTGTACCATTGCCCTGCCTTCCCGGTTTTTGACCCGGCCTGTATTACCACGGATTGCTGCCTTGCCCTTATTAAACTTCGTTTTTTTTTGTACTCCTGCCTGCGTTTCGGTCCTACCCCCACCTACACCTAACAGAATGCTTTATAAAAGTGCAAAATATGTAAGTCTATTGCCGCCAGCTTTAATATCCACAATTGCCAATAGTGCACAGAGCACCTACATACTCTAAGCGTATTAATTAATCTCTTTGAGAGAAGGTTTTAATCTTAAAGGGGAACGTCGGGTTATTTATTAAACTTCTATATCAATTTTATATGTTTAATGTGTTTTGAAGCTTAGAACTGCGCCTCCCGGTTCCCTTGTTTCCAGACGCACTGTGTCGCGCTGATCTACGTCAGGGGTGGTTAATTTTAAGTCCAGCTGCAGGTCTATACTGTGTACTGGAAGGTTCAAAATGGATCAGATTCGCTGATAGATAAAAGTCTGATATGACTAAAGGGATGCCATCCTCATTATCTTCAGGTTCTTCCGAGTTCGGCGATGTATAATGTATCTATGAAAATCGAAAAAATTGTATAATATTGCAGTCAAAATATTTTCAGTCACAGCCATAGACTACTTATTTTAGAAATTATTCCTCCTAAATCAGAGAGAATGCTATGATTTCAATATTATGATGGAACTGAGGTTTGAGGGGCGTGATGAGTTTGGATAGCCGACAGCAGTACTACGGTGCGGCTAGGTACAATTTCGGAAACTTTTGACTACAATATATACAATGTTTTCGATTTTCATAGCTAAATTATACATTCAGAACCTGAAGATAATGAGGATGGCTTCACTTTAATTTAATTCCTATCTTTTTAGGATTTTGGAAAATCCAAACATGATTAATAATATGTATATGTGAGCCAAAAAATTTAATGGAATGGAAACGGCAATGAAACTACTGATATTAAAATGAACATTCTTACTCGAAAGGAAGGGACATGCTTTTATCTACAACTTTTTTTATTAAAATTAATTTTTAGTTTTTCAAATGATTTCAAATGTTTAGTGAACTAGTGAACTGAAAATTACATATTCTCCGGAGCTATTTCAGACGTGACATTATAGGAAAAATAAAAATTGTTTGTCAAATGATTTCAAATGTTTTCAATATATATCTGTGTAAAAAAAACGGACTCACCTTTTGCACCATGAGCACGCCAGATGTTGTACACCAAAGTGGAAAGATGTAGTGAACTAGTGAACTGAAAATTACATATTCTCCGGAGCTATTTCAGACGTGACATTATAGGAGAAATAAAAAAATAAATAAACGCTCCATTCTTATACTTTCAGCTTGGCAAGGCTCTGTTTTTTTTTTATCACCAAGATAATCTCACCATCTTCCAAAATGCATCATCATCTATACATATGTTCTACATATACTGTTTATTTTTGTTAATCATTTATTTTTATTTATTTCTATATTTGTTTACTGAAGGTCAACCAAATTATTTTAGTCAATTGCTGCAAATGCATTGTTTTCTAAAAGAATCATAACCGTCAAGTATTTCTCAATCAATATACAGTGAAATTGAACAAATGATGCTTGGCCACAGCAAACTCAATTCAAACATAATTAAGCATATATATATGACATGATTTGAAAATCTGTCTCATTATTTCTTACACCTGGCACACACTACATAGATTTAGCAAGTCAGTGTGCCTAGACATTTCCAGAATTTAATCAAATCAAGAGTTTACTTTGCATTCTAAAATTGTACCATAGCTTAAAGCCTTTAAGTCATAAATTTGTATAGTTTCGCATGCCCTTTGAGCATCAATATTTACCATGGGGCCCATCCCAAACCACTCATGCATATAAGTTTTTAATTCGTCCTCCACTGAAGTGAACCTTTAAATCCAATGAGATGTTGAAAAAGTGTCCTTTGCAAGTAATTCCACTCTGTATTGTACAGAGTTACATTTGTATCTTTATTATGCAAGCTAGCCTTTTGACACTGCAATAAAAAAATATTTAATTGAAAGTGAAGATATACCTTAAAACTTTTGAGAACAACTTTTCATTAATTGGATCAAGTTCAGTATCTTGTGTGTCCTCCAGGCCCAGAACTGATGTTAAAGGAGCATCACTTTTCTTTCTCTGAAATAAAATGATTCTCAGTGAGACACTGAGGGTCAGATGTACGTAGCTTTGCGTGACTAGTTTCAGATGCAGATATGACGCATTCTGCCCCAGAAACATGCTAGCGTGCTACGTATCAAACGTGCTACGTATCAAACAGGTGCACAGGGCTGGAAGCGCTGTTCGCCTGTCATCTACTTGAGTCATCACAAGGTGTGCATCTCACCTTAATACAATATGCATTTAAGGGAGGATCGTGCAAATAAAAGGCGGAGATATTATAAATGCGGCCGATTTTGTATTCTGTTGAATTTACTAAAGTTCTCGCAATTATTAGGGTCAATTTTTGCATGAAATTTCTCTGCCTCTAAGAGCAGGCGTAAATCAAAACACAAGCAAGACGTAGACAAAGGTTTAGGCCTCAAAGACACACTAGGATAATCTTTGCAACAAGAATCGCACAATTTCAACTCCCCAAGCAAAAATCATCAAATGATACAGCTTAAACAGTCACACAATAAATAATTATTCTCCTGGAAGAAATAAAAGATGACCCAGAGCCTCCACACAACATTCCCATTCCATCCCAGCAATAGTCAATCTCCTTCCGACATTACATGTCCCATCTGGATAATTAAAATTTCCGCCGCAGCTGGAATATGACACTGTAAAAATCCTTACTTTTACAAGATAAACGTTATAAAATGTCCACACCTTTAACTGTTTTTTAAACTGACATTCTGTCATTTTACTGCATGTCTCCTTCCATTTTAAAAACAGTGAAAGGTAAGTACATTTTACTTCGTTTATCTCATAAAATAGGTTTTTTTTTTTTTACAGTGTGATATTTCATACCGGCAATAGTCAAGCTCCTTGCAACATTACAATATCTCGCATCTGGATCATTTCAATCGGCAATTGCCAATGCAGCTGGAATATCAAACTGTAAAAAAATCCCTATCTTTATGAGATAAACAATGTCTAATGTATATACCGTTCACTGTTTTTAAAATGGATAGAGAAATGCAGTAAAATGACATGGATTGTCTGTTAAACAATTGATGTATCTTAATTTGACTGTAATTCATATTTAATGCGAGGACAATGCAAAACCCCTTAAATCTATGGTGGCCTCACATTTTTTAATGGTCTTAAACATTTAATTATTAAATTATGTAAATCTCATCCACGTGCTGAAAATTACTTTAATTATACAGGTTTTCTGTGTTTTCATATTTAAATTATTCTAGCATAGATTTACAGTAATCTACTGGAAATTCAGCTGCCATGCATTTTGCCTGGGATTTTGGCACGCCAGCAGATACATCAATTTTCTCACATCCACTGAAGATATCCAACGCTTTAAACAGGAGCAGGCCACATGAGGCGGGTTTCCCTCCACACAGTATGATCGAGCCGGCTTGCTAACGGCGAGTCATTTGGCTAACGGGCTTTACTGCTGGCCGGGCTGGCCCCGTCTGCTTTTTTCAACAAATCATAATGGGACCTGAACAAAATATGTTTTTATGACATGAAAAAGGGCCGTGAGTCAACATGGGAAATCTCAAGGTCACGTATGTAGTGTTGTCAAGCTTAATCTTCTAGGCTGAGTCCGAATTGAGCATCGTGTTCGACGAGGGGGCTAAGCTGAAGGCGGAAAAGCACAACGCTACTGTATACGGAGAAATGGGGCCATATTGGACAAAATGATTGACACCATCTCATTATTCGGGAGGCAAGGGCTTAGCTTTCGGGACGCGGATGAGACTGCATTCTCCAATAACAAGGGGAATGACCGGGAGTGTCTAGAGTGCCAAGCCAAGCATGACAAATTATTGGCAACTCACATGGAGACATCCACTGGTTTTAACGGTTTGTCTAATCTGATCCAAAATTGTCTGATCAGTGCAATTGAGAATATTGTTGCTGAGACTATTGCCACTGAAATCCGAGCAGCCCCGTTTTTTTGCCTGGAAAGTTGAAGAGATCACAGACAAGCTCTTGTGCCCACCTGTCCATCACCGTAATATAGCTACATACTGTAGATAGACTTGTCACAGTGTTACTATTTTAACACCAGCGTTACTTCCCTCTAAAACATTGTTAATATCAATATGACCAGTATCAAACTTCTCTTTAAACTGATCGTTGGTGTCAACCTGTTTTCATTCATTTCCCTTGATTAACAAGCCAATGATTGCCAATGATCTGAATAAGCCGTTGGTAGGTAAGCACACAGCTTCTTTCTTCACATCGTGTTAGGGAGATTAAACGACAAATTCAGTTTAGAAAAATCAGTTTTAAGAAAACTGAACGAAAAAATTATCCACCACACTTCCATCTATCGCCTTAGCTTTCAGTACAACCTCCAATTAAGACTATTTTTTAACAAACCCGGGCTCCACGATTGTTTAAATACATTCCCAATAATGTTCTCTGAGCGTGAATGCAGAGAACAAAGAGTAGTCTACATGTATCCACAATTTAAAATACATTTTAATAAAATGTGCACAATTTTGCGATAAAAATAATTGTATTACTCGCCTAATAGCCTAATTTTTTACTTTAATTTATAAATTGTAATTACAAAATAACAGTATTGTAGGCTCATGTTCTGTATGCCATCAGTAAAAACCAAACACATCTATACTGTGGACATTAGAGGCGTAATTCAAAAGTGACTACTAGGCTTTTTTGATGTCTCCACTAGCTGAGATGCCCAGTCTGTGTTTGATGTAGAGACGACAGTGATGGCTGGTTTCGGCAAGTTACCTCACTGAGGTAATCCCTCGAGTCACTCCTCAAATTTGTAACCCAGAACACTGGTACGGCACTGTCAGCAGCATATATTACGTTACATTACAGGCATTTAGCAGACGCTCTTATCCAGAGCGACTTTTAAAAAAAATTGTATTATCCATTTATACAGCTGGATGCGATTCAGGTTAAGTACCTTGCTCAAGGGTACAACGGCAGTGTCCTACCTGGGAATCGAACCTGCAACCTTTCGGTTACAAGGCCAGTTCCTTAAGCATTATACTACACTGCCCCCACATATATAACTATAGCTCCTCAGACTAAGGCCTCTATTTTCCGGAATCACTGGCACGCAGTGCATGGGCGCAGTTACTGAATTTAGCTATTTTCGTGACCAGAGGTGAGGAGCGCACAACTCAAAGTGCTGGATTAGGCTGAATATATTATTAGTGGATGTGTTGCACCTGGGTTCAATCATGGCCAATCAAATGACCTCTTTTCATTCCCTTTTAAGGGTTGTGCGCTTTGCGACCCCTGCATACTGCCCATCTCCATGCTCTACCCCTGCATACTGCCCATCTCCATGCTCTACCCCTGCATACTGCCCATCTCCATGCTCTACCCCTGCATACTGCCCATCTCCATGCTCTACCCCTGCATACTGCCCATCTCCATGCTCTACCCCTGCATACTGCCCATCTCCGTGGTCTACCCCTGCAATCGAAGATGAAGATGTACTCATCGGAAGAAGCTTCTCTCAAAAAGAGTAAATTGATGTTCTTGTGCTGGAGGTGCAGAGTCACCATGGAAGAATCTATGGCACCTCAAGCTGACTGCCAAGAGCAGCTGACATTATCACTAGAACTGCCAGGATTAGTTCTACGATTTCCACCGGGTAAAATGTATCTATTTTGCATTAATATCACGAAAGATGTATACTGTAACTGTAATAATGCTTTTGTTTTGGAGCACGCAGGAAGCTGATGTGTCTCCCTCGATGTCAATCGCAACTATCCCACAGACCTCCTGCAGCACTGCATGGGATAGGTGCTGCTTTTTTGGAACTCTTCTTCAGACAGGAGGCAGAAGGTATGTCTAGGCTTAAAAATCATTGACTTCAAAATCGTCACAGAAATATGACAGACCTTTTTCTGTCTTACCAAACAAACAGGCTAATCATTCTCATGAGCATTCTGTCAAATATGCTACTCCCCACAATCTTCTCTCTGCAAATAGGCTCCTTCTCATGAGTGTCATCCACAAATCACCACAAATCATAATCGTATCCTTCTTTATATTAGGCCTAATACATGTGTAGGCAGTGGCGATTTTAGCATGACATTTCTGGAGGGGCAGTTTTGTATGACGTCACCATAAAAAAAATAAAGATAGCCAATTAGTCTATGGTAGGCCTATGCTATGGGCTACGCTGTAGGCCTAAGTGCCAGGGAGCAGAAAGATTTCAAAACTGAATACAATGTATTGCTTCAGCACAACACAGAACCCTACATTGAGGTTGCCTATACTGCAACAAAGTAATAGGATGAGACAGACACGTTTCTTCTATAACTTGCATGCTTTATCAAAGCCATAAATACAAGCATATGACACGTTGTTATCTTGTAGGAAAGTGAAAACAAGTTTGATCAAGTTTATTTGGAACTAATGCAATTATAGCCTAGCTAAAATACAAAAAACGCAAAGCATGCAAACGGCATATTATAATAACGAGAATTATCAGATAGATGTCAAATAAATATGCAAACATTTAATACAAATATTTGGTATTGCTTTCACTATGTTAAGACATGCCTTAAAGAAACTTCAAAAAGGTAAACATAGGTGTCAACCTCTGGAGAGAGCTGCCCTTATTTTCACACCTGCAAAACTATAAATTCACCAAAAACCGTATAAAACATTATCTATTATCTATTAAAATCACTAGCCACCAGTTATTTGTCTGATTCAAGTTTATTTAATATATTCATGCATTTAGCTTTTCACATAATAATGAGTGTGTAACAAATTCAGCAAGGTGCTTCGTTGTCATAAAGCGTATTTTTAGATCATAACTTACAGTCCTGATGCGCTACTTGCTTTTCCCACGGCCTCAGAAATCAAGAGAATATCAGAGAGAGGGAGAAAGAAAATGTGATTGCAGCGATCAGTGATTAAATGAATTATGTTGGAAAACGTTTAAAAAAAACTAGACTAGATTTCCTGTATCATAACCTTATACGCCTGTATACCTTTGAAAAGTTGGAAAAACCGTATTTTATATGGGCAAACTTGACACATATGATAAAATCAAACTAATTTGGAAAACTTTAGCTGGCTAGCATTAGAGATACACACACACTGAATTGGCTTTGTTTATGTTTATTTCCTGGTCACGTCAGCCCACATTAACAACTTTAACTTAACGTTCATTATTTTTTCACAACCTGTTGCTAGGCAGAATTAGTAGGGGCAAAAACAATTCTGCCCCTCCGGTCAATATAATTTGCGGCCGGTTTTCCCTGCTTACGCAGATCACGCTCACGTTGTTTCCCTAGCAACGGTGGGGCAGTGTTACATAGGGCAAGGAGCGGAGTCCACAGCGTGAGCACACACATACACACAAAGGAAACTACTCAAAAACAGCACTATAAGGAGTGTGAGTCAAGTGTATTATATTTATTCACGCCAATTTCACGATTGAATCACTGTTTTTTATTAAATATAAAATACTTTTTGCCACAATGTTCAGATGCTACGAGTATCTTGCACCATAGCACCACGTCTGTAAAAACGCCCCTAATGTAAAAACACCACTGTGTGTAGGTATAACCAGCCTAATTAGCCAATCAGTAAGCCTTTCATGAAGAAAACCTTTTTGAAGATATTCACTTCAATGTTGTTCTCGGTGCATCATGGCGCACACATTCATTTTAACCACAGTCACATAATTAAAATGATGAATTAAAAAGTTGTCTTTATTGTCATTCTTCTCATTACAGATGGGTGTAAGAAAAAGAACAGAATACAGTACCCCCAGGACCACAGTGCAGTAAAAGAACGCCATAAACAATTAAAAATAGGAATAAATACAGGAATTAACATTATAAAAAAAGGAAAAAAAAAGACAATGAACAATAAATGCAAAGTAGATAATTTACCTGGTTGGGGAATTTCTATCAAATTTAACAGCGTATGACCCAGAAAAACGGTTGATAGGCTTTTGAAAAGGTTATGATCATGTGTGCATTGCTTGGGAAAGCCCTGAAATGAGTAACTTGCGTCATAGACCTGGGAGGTATTTCACAAAGCAGGATTACTGAGTTAGCTGGAAAACCGCACAGATTAAAACCTGGAACAGCTCTTTTTACTTAAGTCCATGTTCTAGATTTGGGAGGGTTCCGGGTTTTACTGAGTGCAGTTATCCAGCTAACTCAGTAATCACGCTTTGTGAAATACCCCCCTGGTCTAAGCAGGTGGGTGGTCCAGGCGCAAATCGCAGACACCAAAATTGCTATGTGCTGCCCCAAAATTGCAGTGTGCTGCTTGAGCTTCACTGACACACCCTCAACAGTGCCTCTCCACCCACTTCGGTGCACGGTGCGTCACCAAATTACCAAACAAGCTCGGGCGCATCAAAATCATTGACGAAAATGTAAATCGTCTTGGTCGCAGTTAGTTTTGGACACAAATAAATACGAGGTTTGGACTCTCAATGCATTTCATGTTCTCTGCTTTAATTTCCTTGTAGCCATTCTTCTTCTTCTTCTTCGTTTGGGTAGGATCTTTTTGTCCCACATCCCCAGGTTCGGGGCCGAGGGGCTATCCTTTTACCACCCCGAGCCTGGGGGGGGGTTCACCCGGACTATATTTCAGGGCACACCTCCAGTAGCCACGTCACCGTGTCATCATCCAGAACCGACAGACCATGCATCCCATTGGGTGCCCGATAAATCGAGCAGTCCAGGATGACATGGTCTGCGGTTTGTTCCTCCGCGCCACACTCGCAGGCTGCGCAAGAAGCCAAGCCCCATCTGTGCATCGATGAGCGGAAGCGCCCAACGCTTGTAGCCATGCTTCGTTATTTGGAAGGATCACATTATTATTTTACCATTGATTTGTAAATGAAAGGTACATAAATAGAGGGATTTCTCTCTTCAGTTTTATTTGTTGTGTATTTTTAATATTGGGAGTAATCGGTACATTTAATTACAATATCATGCAATTCAATCACGCTCTCGTGTGGCTTGCCTCCTGGATTTGGCTACATTTGCGCGCATGCACACGTTTCCTCGCTCACGCGTGAGGCTTCTCCGACCCTGCAGCTAGACCCTCCTCCCATAAGGCAGTAGAGTTGGAATACCAGTTGTTAGGACGATGCCAGCATTGCAGTTAGGAATACTGTAATGTCATAGAATAGCTCCAAAGAGCGCTTGAGTGGGTCATAACCTGTGTGGGAAATGTATTCCGAAAAAACCTACCTAGTCGGCCTACCCACTTTTTCACAGGCCTGCCCAAAAATGTATTTATGCGTACGCCACTGATCAGTGATGAACAGAAATTTGCATTGAATTTTTGTCTGCAGCAATTCCTCTGAACATCTGGAAAAACTCAGTAATAACCACTGGGAAGTTTTCATTTCAGATCATTTGTGCTGTATCATTCTCCAAGTGTCAAACTAGGTTAAAGTGTGGACACATGGCCACGAAAACATTACATTACATTACAGGCGTTTAGCAGACGCTCTTATCCAGAGTGACTTACACAACTTCTTATTACATCTTATTACATTTATCCATTTACACAGCTGGATATATACTGAAGCAATGCAGGTTAAGTACCTTGCTCAACGTCAGTGTCCTACCTGGGAATCGAACCTGCAACCTTTGGGTTACAAGTCCAGTTCCCTACCCATTACAACTAACGATTTGGTAGATAATGAAGAATTCAAAGACAAAGAAAATGACAATGAGCCAACATGCATCGTGTTAATAAGTTTAAGGAAGAAATTATGAAAGAACTTGTTCAACAGGCATTCATCAACCTAATTCGGAGCCTATTTTTATGTAACTGTTTTTATGTAACTGTTGCAACATAGCACAAAAGCTACACAGTGAGCATGGGTCTTTTATTCTTCATAGCAGGCATAGTTATTTCTGACATAATGTAGTTTAAGAGGGTACATAATCCCTCTTAACATGAAAATAATCTAATTAAGAAAAATTAACGGCATGTTAAAATTCTGGGATTGCAATTGTGGTCGGAACGAAAAGCAGCATGCACATTGGTCCCCCAGTGGTCCAAGTTTTGGAACCACTGAACTAGGTCACGTGCACTTACTCTGGCTACTTTTACCAAGTTCTAATATCAGCTTCTCCAGTTGAAACACCTGTAAAAATATCACTCTAATCCTGAATCATTTGTGAATTAAAACAATGCACTATTATTAAATAGTGATATACTAATATATGCCCCTTTTGTTAGGTACAGTATACAAATCCTGCAACACAAATATTTCTTATGAAGAGAAAGAAAGTATTTGTACTTTGTTACTTGCCTCCCAGCCAAAAGTAATTATTAAAATGTTTTAATGATTTAACTTGTTTTGTCACTTACTATTTAGCTATAGCAAACATTATTGTTTTAAGGTATATGTGGGAAGGATATGGACAAGGTGTTTGTCCTTTTGGGGTAGGAGAGTGTCCAAAATTTTGTTTTTTAAATGTATCCCAAATTCCACCTCAGCACAAATCTCAAACATCCATTAGTCGATCCATGTAGCATTACAATAAAAGAAAACAGAGCAAACAATAAAAGTTAATCAATCCTTAACCCTTTCATGCATGAATTATTACAAAACAGAGCAATATTTTTTTCACATCAAACTCCGCATGTGTTTCACCCGCCTAAGGTCACAGAAATGTGCCCCAAATGGCCCCTTGAAAACATAGACCACACATGCAGATTATAACTCTTAATGCATGATGTCCACTTCACTGGACAGAAGGAGTTTCGTATACAATACAAGAACTACGGTAATATTTTGTTACAAATATAACTAATCTTCTATATCTATAACTATATCTTCCCTAATAAGAATATATATTTTTAACATGCTCTGTTCTCTAGGAATAGAAGGTTTTCACAGCTACACCAGAGGGAGTTTGTATGTTTCCACCTCCACCTGCCATTTTGACCTTCACTGCATCAAAACTATAAAAGCCAATAAAATGCAACAAGATGGAGCATATCAAAATTTAGGCAGAGGTGCAAGGAATCTGCTCTGATATTTTTTGGAGAATCACAAATGTTTTTGACTATGTTAAAATAGACTTTGAAAAGCCTGTCCACTGTAGTGGACTCCATGCATGACAGGGTTAAAGCAGACATTAGGCAGTACATGGGCCGTGTACCAATGGGCATACTTATTTGTGTTAAAGGATAGCTTTTTTTCAACATGGACCCATTTTTCCAAACTAATTCCACCATTCCGATCGGCGTTGATAAAAATTTTGTCACATCTTTCTTTGTGAGCTTTGTTCACCCTGAGAACCGCTCCACTCCACTTTCTATTTCAGCTGTCTAATATAAAAAAAGCTTGCGAGTGAAAGTGAGTATGCACATCACAAAGACATTTTGACAAGGGGTATGGTGCATATTTGCCTACATGGAAAATTATGAACATGAAAGCACATCCTTTTCAGGCCAGTGTGAAGGCAGAGGTCCCGTATGATTAATGCAATTTACAGTGAATCGTCTTGTGTGCAGCTGTTCCATGTTTATATGACATTGGCCATCACAAAGACATTTTGACAGGGGTTCCGGAACATATTTAGACTGATTTAATTACTGTTTAGCTCCCCTTATAGTAGTGACAGATATACATATAGCGGTTTGTCCTATTCCTGTTTAGAGAACTATCCACTGCTCCACTCTGGGGAAGGTGCAGAGTGGCCAATGTGTCTGAGATATTTCTGTAGAGCTCACAGGCTGATTTTCATGTTTTCAGTGCTAAATATGATGTAATGAGATTACTGCCAGTGACTGACAATAGTGTTTTTAATTGATACTCCACAGGTAACCTTTGCAGTGTTAGGTTATAAATAGCAGGTAAAGCACAACATACTGCATCATATTTCTATAACGCAGATTCCTTTCAAAACTGCAAAGTATTTAAAGACGGTATTACAGACAAGGAAGTTCTGAAGAATCTTGATGAGAATATTGTTTCAGAGAACAACATAATGAAATATCCAAGAAGTGTCATGATCAATTCAGCTCACTTTCCTTGTATGACACATTGATCATTGTATGTTTTTTTTTACAGTCTTTGTAAAAAAACAATAGCTCCCGCTGCCTGATAAGTGGGCTTTCTTTCTCACCTTTACATTGTATCTGATCTGTGGATGAAATTTGAATCAGTTTGAAATTGTAAGAGCCAATCTTATTGGTGAGCATATTTTAGCAATTATTCTAATGTGTTTCAGATTTCAGCTCTTGGAATAAGTACAACCCATAATTCCATTGTGAGCAGCTTCACGTAAAAAAAAAAATCCACCGTAAAATAAATGACTGGATTCCTTCTGCAGTCTTTTCAAAAAAGGACACATTCTATTTTACATGTAAGGCACACAAGTTTTGAATTGTATTAGCATGCATTTTTAGGACTAATTGCATTATCTAGAATATGAATGAATTGATATGATAATAAGTAAAACTTGAAAAGTGGGAGAGACATTGTAAAGAATATGAATGTATTATTGCTTCTCTGTTGCTGTGCTGTAACAATGCAATAAAATAGCTTAATAATATTTCTGAGACTATTAGATATATATTTCTTCTTTTTTTTGCCATGACTATATGACACCCCAATGCATTTGTCTCTCACTCGTTAATATTAATTAAAGAAGAATCTTGATTCTTGTTAATATGAATTAATGAGAGGGAAACCGATAAATGCATTCTTTATAAATAAATAAAAAGTCTTCAAAGGTTTGTCACCGTGCATTTCCAGGATAAGCTATTCGCATAAAGGGGAATGTAATTAATTAATATTCCTGATGAGGATCTCACTTAGGTTTACAACAGCAATGGCTGGTCTAAAAACAGGGCATAATCCAGAGAGACCATGTCCAGAAAACTACAGAGCGCAAGCCTCCATTCCATGTGTGTCACATTTTCAGATGGCAAAACACAGATTTCAGTTCTTATCACAGTTTAAATTGTGAGGCTCATAAAGGCTTGGGCAGTCAATTAATAGCAGGACTTGGTATTGGATGGATGGTTCGGAGGAAGTTCTGAAAGGGTGAATTTAACTGGTTAGAAGCTTGCTTTGTGTTCATTAGCTCAAACCTGGGATAATTTATCTTTTAACAGATACCTTTTAGGTGCTTCTACCCTGCGTGTCCTCCTTCACTCAGCTATAGACAGCACCTGCTCATTGTTCAAGTGCAAAAGAGATCCGCCTGTTCCTCTCGACCTCCCAGAGAAAGCGATTCTCGCGTACATCATCAATGCTCCAATACTACACAGGGAGAATCGAGTTTAGCCTTAATCCCCGTATCTCAAACAGACACCAGGCAGGGAAGACGGATTTTCTCAGCAGACTTACTTGATCCCGTAGTCGTACAATAAATATCTGATCTCATCTAGAGAAAGGAGAGCTATTTCACAGAATTAAGGGCCTGGTCTGCAATGGCTGGGGTCAGAGTTGGAGTCGTAACAATGTTACTGTCTGTGGGGTTTCCCAGAGCTGAAGGCTGGTTCGTTCTCTCAGGAACTATATTTCAGAGGGGACGTCAACTTTTCTGACCTTTCGTGTGTAATTTAAGGAGTTTTGTTTAGGCAATTCACTAAATTATTGTGCAGACCTACTGCAGGCACACAAAGGTTGCATGTGATAATTACAAATTTTATTGCAGTTGTATAATGCTTTCTTACTGTGAATTTTTTGTTTGTTCTTTGACTTCAACAGATTCATGGACACTAATAGCACTGCTTTGGAATTATGCTATAAATGACAGCACTGAACCACAGGCTCAAGCACTTTCACATTCATTATCTTCTTTCATACAAAAGGCACACAACTAGAATGGAAATCTAGGTAGAGAAAACTATTGCGCTTCTTCCTCCTCCCTCAAAATGTGATCGTCTAGTGCAGTCATTAAGTGTGCATTAGAGAGAGGGAGATGCACACTGTTTTTATATTTCCAGGTAGGGAATAACATGCATTTGGCAAAAATCTGTGGACCTGCATTGTAACAATTCTAAGATAGCAAGCTTCTGTAAGTTAATTGGTGCATTCGTAACTTGATGGTTCTCTGTAAGAACATGATCCCTAGTAACTCTATTTCAGGCTTCAAACGGCAGGAAATTGGGCAGAGATATACAGGCCTAACAGGGCTGTTCAAGAACCCAGTCAGGTGTCCACTCATAATGATGCCAATGCAATACGGATGCAGTAATTCACTTCCCTGCTTCATAGAATTACATATCCGCTTGCAAAATGCATAAGCATAATTATTTGTCATGCAACCCCAAGCATTTAGATTGTAAATAGGACCCCATAATAATGATTGACCCTCAAGAGAAGTCGTAGCTATTTTTACAGACCTTTGAATTGTAACATCCCTGAACAATGAATTTCCTCAAAATAATGACAAAACTGCCTTTTCTCTAGCCAAATTATATTGATTTATGCTCTACTTGGAATATAAAAGCTGCGTGGTAGACTGGCATTTGTGTATTTTACCAAAGAGAATAATAAGACATAGTAATAGTAATCTAGATCCATCAAATGAAGTCAAACTGCAGTTTGCATAAAATTGCCGGAGGAAAGTCAGTGACTGGGAGACTGAGGGCTCTATCTTGACGATCTTAGCGCATGGCCTAAAACGCATGGTGCAAGTGCATTTAGGGCGTGTCCAACTCCACTTTTGCTAGTTAGATGGCGGATAATTTGAGCACAAAATGTAAGGCGAAACGCTCAAATGGGCTGAACTTAGTCTCTTCATTAATTATAGGTGTTTCTTTGGCGTAACACACAGTAAACCAATCAGAGTGTCATCTCCCATTCCCTTTAAAAGCCACCTGTGTTTGCACCTTGGGGGATAATGAATATGATGGCAGATTATTAAGACGTTTGAAAGTTTAGTTTTGGAGTTTTTTCAATCAAAACCATTCCACACAGGCTGTAGATGAAGAGGGCTGTATTGTAATGTTTCATCTGTCTATGATCTAGACATCTGAAGCGCATTTTCAGCACTCCAAATGTCTGTCTATTGCAGTGTGTGTTTTTGTGATCGATTGAATCGATTGAATGACAAATCACGCATTGTCGATAGGCATGATATACGGTGTCATCAGCAAAGTTTTTAATGTATAGCCATTCCCCTAACAGAACTTTGTCCCCTCAGAAGATTGCAGGGAATATTGGCCAATAGCTATAGATTCATAGCTTGATCCAGGATAATTTGCGAATACATGTGTAACCTTACACGTAGCATCGCACATCACCTGGCTGTTGGAGTGAGCGCCCTTACGCTTCACATATATAAGAGCGTTCACTGCTGGGGCAGAACCCCTGGAAATCCAAAGTTCGCTGTGAACTCCTGTTTTACCAATTCTTGGCTGACAGGTGTGATGGGGACTTGAATGTAGGCTAGGGTATTAATTGGCATCTCTACTAGGCTTGAATGTGCCCCTGTGTGTGTAACAGACAGGCGGGTGTATACGCGTGTTGTGCACATGCCTATTTAGATGCATATTACTATCTTAATATTACGGCATTAAAATAACATTGAAAAAACTGCAACATGACTTAAGACCAGGTTTGTGGTGGTTTTAGCGCAACCGCTTTCTGCTGCCTCAAGATAGCAATACGCCATAAATGCGCCTGACCACACCTCGTCTTAAGACCAACCCGCACAAGTTCAGTCTCTCTCTCTCTCTCTCTCTAGTAGCAAGGACTGAAGGAGTGATTAGAGTCCACCCTCTGAGCTTGGCGGTTTTAGAAGCGTGACATTGCTTTTAACCTGTGAGAAAAATGGGCTACCCACTCAATATGTACCTCCCCCAGTTCCTCAATTGTCACAGGAACCCACGCCAATGCCAGCCTCAGCGCACTCTGGTTAGGCCTCTAACATGAAACCTTTGCATCTGGAATCTGTGACCTGTGCATCTGTGGCCGCAGGCATACACTGTATCCCAGTGATAAAGCGGAAACATCAAGTGGGCACTCGCCAGTAGGGTCCTATTGACTGATTCAAATTTAATAGTCTCTCCATAGCAGTTATTTAATTTTTTATATTTTTTTCACAATCTACTTGCAATGGCATCCGTGCTTCTTTGGGGCTCCTTCCAGCTGTCTGAGAAGAAGTTACCTAACAGATACTGTAGAAATGGCTTCTCTGTCTCTCTCCAGCATGCTCTTTTTCTGAAGGCAGTTTACCAAGAGCATGTAGCCACAGTGTGCTATTGATGTACGGCCTAGTTGATGCGCAAGCCACTACCAGTGTATACTGAATACATTTAAACGTAACATGTCAGTTTTAAAAGCAGAATCTTCATAGATGTGATTGTAAAACAACCTATTATGACTTTCCTACAAAGGGGATTGGAGAGACCTTCCCTATGCTCAGCTTTTCTCTGAAAATATTCTGCCCTTGCAGTTTGTGTATTTTTGTATCTGTCTTCCTTTTTTCCGTAAACTGAAAAAGTAAAAAAAGTTATCCCAGAAGAAATGTTTGCTTTTTACAGTCTCTCAGAGAGAGAGAGAGAGAGAGAGAGAGAGAGAGAGAGAGAGAGAGAGAGAGAGAGAGAGAGAGAGAGAGAGAGAGAGAGAGAGAGAGAGAGAGAGAGATAATTTAAATGCACTTTGCAATATATAGGTAAAGTTGGTATGGAAAGTGAGGAAATTATTCTATTTACTGGCAAGAATCCATGTATGACTCATATGCTATAGCCTTGTACTTTCTGTAAAGTGGTAAAGTACTAAAGTGGTTGCAAACAGTGTGTCCTGTTAATTTTGTGGTGCAAAACATTGATACATTGGTTGTCTTGTCACACAGACTGCACACAGTACAAGCCTACAATATTTCCACTTCATCAATCATTTTGCAATTCATTTTTCCAAATTATGCACATTAGAGAATATGACTTTTTCCACTCAGCGTGAAGCGGTTTTTGTGTAAAATTTTGTGACATACATATTCTGTGGCTTACGGCAGAATGTACAGCTACTTTTAAGCAGAATAAAAGCAGCAATAATTGTGCAATAATTTATGACCTTACAACTCAATCTGCAACCCCCTGCAAACCCATTTGTTTTGAAGGCTTAAGAATGCAATGCTCAGAATTCAATATGTGTATTCAGTGATGATATCAACCCTGTCTGATATTAACGTTGTTATTCCAAAACAAAATTATGTATGCCTGGTAAATAGTGTAACGTTCCAGTGTGCTAAGTATTAAACCTCTTGCAAACATTTGATAAATCTGTGCTTTCTCTCCTCAGTAACTTTCACCCTGGATGAATATTTATTGCACAACAGAAGCGCACGGACAGGGGTGCGAATGAGCACATTGAAGCCTAGCCTCCAACAGCCTCAGTCTCTTAATGGGTTCAGCCTCACTGGCTTTAATCATGTCCTGCTGATCATCTCTGAGGAGGATGTAAATTGTCAATCAGTTCTCTCTCTCTCTTTCGCTCTCTCCCTCTCATTCTGCCTCATTCCATCTTTCCATCTTTCTATCCTCTCTCACTTTCCGTATCATGCCCTGTCGGTACTGTTCCGCTCTCTCGCTCTCTGTCTTTATTTTTGCGTGCCTCTCTTCCCCTGTCTCTCCATCTCACTAATTCAGTAGCACAAAAGGACATGGTAGATAAATAAGATAAATAATTTTACATATGGCGCCAAAAAGTAATAGCAGCCAAGAGCAGTTAGCCCCCTTGATCGTGTCTTTACATTTCGCTTACTATTTTAACTAATCCACATTAAATACCTTATATCCCCAGCTGTTTAGCAGGTCAAGGTCATAACAATGACTCTACAACACAAGAAATATTAGCTTCTCAAAGATTTGCATTAGCATCAATACACATCCATTTCCTCACAAGGTGCCTCTCAGTCACAGCCATTCCAAAAGGGAGCTAAGAGATAGCTCACAAACGCGTGCGACAGCTTAGAGGCGTGAATAATTGTGAAAGGTTAATGAATTTATTGTTTTGCTTTCACTGCACAAACACCTTCCAGTCATTAGTTGCCATAAAGAGTCCTGCGGCAGATATTCCCGGACTCAGCGACACGCGGCGCGTTGTGCATTTTACACTTGCAAATTATCGATTATTCGCACGGCCTTCTCTTCCTCTGACAGTACCCCAGGTGAGCTCAAGCAAAATTCATCAGGCTCTAATTTCCCTTCAGTTGAATAAATAAACATAACAGGAACTTGCATTGCATAGCAATGGGCTCTAAATTAGTTTTTGATGGCAAACGTACTGTATTATATCTTGTACTGTATAATGCATAAATAGGAGTGGGAGAATGTGGGTCTTTTTTTTTTACAGTCAGCAGTTATCCTTCTCATCCTTTTGAATACGTCTTGGCCATATCTGATAGATGGAATTATATATGGTAGGTATTTCAATATTTTTTTACACCTGCACTATGGAAGAGAAAAATATTTAATTTACTACTTTGATGTGAGGTGTTTTCTGTAAAAATCAATGGCCCCATTATGAATTAATAGACAGGCAAACAATGATTTATAACCTTGACTAGATGATCTCTATCACAATATTCTCAGAAAAAAAGATGGATACAGTCCTGAATCTCTAGTAATTGCACTTTATTCTGTCAAACTCAATTCTCTGAAAACCATTTTTAAATGTTATGCTAGGGTTCAGAAAGCCATTCATCATAATCTTCATTAGAAATGACTTATTGATGATAGTGTCTTTGCAATAGTTTGTAGTAATAGGTTAGTTGTAATAGGATTTTTTTTAAAAAGCTAAATTAAATCAGCCTTCATGAGAACTTGGCAGAGATTAGGAATCTGCTCATTGTGTAAAAAGGTATCTTTTCTTTTTCCTCGACATAAAACTTTGAAGAGGGGTAGTAGTGCACAAATCAATAACGGTGCGATGCATATTTTTGCATTACGGACGATGAATACGCAGACTGGCGGATTCATTGTAAATAATTGATTTTGAAAAGAAGGCAATGGTACCTAAATCTTGAATCATCGATGTCAATGGTTAAGGTATTGGAAAACAACTAAGAGTCCATTTCCCACTGGGTCCTGTGGGAGACAAAGAGATAGTAAATATCCAGGAGGCAAGCAGTCACAGCGGGGTCAGGTGGAAATCTCCCCCTTTGTCCTTCCTTTCACTGTCATTCCTTTGTCTCTACACATCCCTCACATCCTCTCACTCTATATAAGTGTATCTCAAGCTCTCCAAATTTTATACACCTGTCCATATTATTACTATTTCAAACATATTATTATTATTATTATGTAGGTATTGTACCAAATCCTGAACGGATTAAGTGAATAAAGCTCATTCAAAAATACATGGTACACATAGGTCAACTCAATTTTTCTCAGTAGGTCGACAGAGAAGCGTTGAAGTGTTTGGAACTCCTGCGAGAGAACCACCTGTGAGAGTACCAAACCCTCTCCTCGTTTAAAACTCATAACCCACCTTTTTCATCTTGTCCCTTCCCCCTCCCAGTAGGCCCTACGTTTTACTTTTCATACCTTGTTTTTTAGGCCTCTTAAGTTTTGTGCTACCTTTTTATTTATTTATTTTTTAGCTATTTAATTTATTTTTCCTGTGAAGCGTCTTTGAGATACTATATGAAAAGCTCTCTACAAATCAAATGTATTATTATTATTATTATTATTATTATTATTATTATTAATAAATATTTAGACTGCTATCCCAAACAATCCAGCACAGGGGTCCCCTTTACTGAAAGACTATGGTTCTCGCTGAAACAGGTGCTCATTAGGTGTTGGTTTTATCATTTAAAAAAGAAGCTAAAATAATTGTTTTTTATTTTTAACTGTCCAGACATAATACAGAAATTTTTCACATACTATTTTTTCAGTTATTACCAGTATCTAAGATAGTGTCAGCATTGAACTCAGAGGGGATGTCAGAGACGTCATCAGCAAAGGCCAGTAGAGTGTGAACGCTCCCAGATCCAGTATCATGATGTCTACACTTTAATGAACAATGCAGTGGAGTGAGCAAACGGCCATCGGTCGATCACATACTGTAGCTCGACCTGCTGGAACAACGGCCAGTTTCGTTTCATGGCCAGGGGATGCTGGATGGCTCATCCTTTTCCAGCACTCTTCTCTAGTGCATGGATGGGCTCCATTTTCTGGTTTTCATTTTGGACCTAGCAAGTACTGGCTGCGAGGCGATGCGCGGAGCGATTGGTCCTAGAGTCACCCAGGGGTGGGAAGGATTCAGTGGGTCAGTATTACGGCATCACGCTAGCAACCCCCGCTGGTCAACAGGTCACCCACTAAATTGCACATGAAGTGTCTTCCTCCGACTCATGTCTGTGGAAGCGTGACTTGCAAACTGCAGTGTGAAAAGAAGTGGCAGTGATTTGACAAGCTTCAGAGAAGAGCACGCACATGCATGTCTGTGCTGCCATCTCAAACCTCTAATCGTTTGCATGCAGTAATGAACAAATTGGGGAGAAACGGCTGTTTAAATGCTTAATACCCTATTAACTGATTTCTATTTTGCCGTGTAGCCATATATTTACAAATGTGGCATGTGTAATAACCAGTCAACCCTTTTTCAGGGAATTGTAATTTAATGTAATGTCCCCATACCATATTACAAAAGGCATGGTCATAGGCTTGGATTCGATTCAACATCAAACTCAACTCTTTAACAATTGAAAGGAAAAATGTATCTTTTCTTTTGATGAGTTCAGCAATAAACAAGACTAACTCAAACCAAACTGAGATTGTGAAGAAATAGTGTAAGGCTTACTTGTCAAAAATAAAGACAAGTCTTAATTGAATCCCAGCCATAGTCTTTTATTACAGGCTGTGCTCATGTGCAAACATGAGTGCAAACATGAATGCAGTATCTTCACTGGCCAAACTGTCTTTGTGGCACAGCTAATACATATACCTAGGGAGCATTATAGTGTGTGTGGAATATTTTTCATTTATTTCATTCACGTCATACCCAGTCCCAGTGCAGCCTTTCTGATGTGTGTATTACATGGTTTGATGCAAGTCATCATTACCTGGGATACGGTTCAGTGTAAATGCAAGTAAACGCCATTCATTTTCTCGTGTCACAGCATTGTGATTGAGCAACAGGCTATTGGCAATGGACCTAAATATGCTTACATTTCAGTGTGACTTTTTACTAGATTGTGCATGAACAGACTATACCCATGACAACCTCTGACGCATGATCCACCTAGCCACTGAAAGCCTGCTGTGACATGTCTGGGGTTGCCAAATTAATTGAGGGGCTGTCGGCCGACTCATCTCAGTGTAATCATGTGTAATATTCTGGTACAGCATCCATGTGACCGACAACCCTGGAGAACAATAATTGGCTGTGGCATCACCAAGGAAGTGAGTGGTTCAGTCAGCAGGATGCTCCTCACAAGACCTGTACATTAAATATTGATTGATTTCTTCTTTCTGCCAGAATCATTCTCAAAAACTACCTACTGGCTAATTGAACAATATCACATTGTCATTCCCGACAAGGACACTCCTGGACACACCATAAACCTCATGGATGCCCCTATACCAATCGTTCTAAAGCTGCCAGGTTGTCAGAAACATCTGCAAGCCTCTAAATATCATTGCATTAACAAAAAACTGTCTGGGACAATTGACCATGCAATAAAACTGAAATCTTATAACAAATGTAAAAAAAAAAATATATATATTTTTTTAAACTACTGAAAATGAGATATCCCT
Source organism: Synaphobranchus kaupii (assembly GCA_029718625.1). NCBI lineage: Eukaryota > Metazoa > Chordata > Actinopteri > Anguilliformes > Synaphobranchidae > Synaphobranchus > Synaphobranchus kaupii. The sequence continues at coordinate 100,758,468 of CM056380.1, forward strand.
TTTAGATATCCTTTAGAGCAATTATTCAAATTTATAATGGTCCATTGTTCAAATGCATCATGCATACCTTAAAATGAAGGAGAGTCAAATTAAACTCAGCAAAAAAGAGCTTTCATGTGCTGGTATGTTCAGCATGATCAATAATTCAATGGCCTGAGCAAAATGCACTATACAGAACACTCAGGTATGATACAAATAGACAGCGACATGGCATTGTGTTTTTGTCAGATGGCTTCCTTGTATGTGGGTGAGCGGGCCAAGGTGAAATGTATTTTGTTAAGTACTCCACATCAAAAAATATGTGAACCTGCTAGGAATGTAATTTCACATAATTGTCTGACAATGTGGCATAATACCAGTCCATCACACAGCTGACTCACTCCAGCACAAAATCTAAATGGTACATTTCTTTTTCCTAAACGCCCGGCACCCTATTACTGCATCACATTGCGCTTGGCCTCCACTGACCACAGTACCACTTAATGTGACTCACTTAAAGACCCTTGGTTTCATCAGTGCCAGAGGTGAACAATGTGGCTGGACCCCTTTCCTTCGGGAAGGCCTGGGGTATAATCAATCACATTTCTACAAAGACCAATTTTGACATGGGTAACATGCAGCCATAGCATTTGCATCAGGACATTGAAATGCCATCCACATGAGAAATTGGGTACACCCAAACAGAGAGTTGTTTGGATTTACAAGCAAGCCCCCCGTGCTCTGCTTAACACTGGTACTGAGGAAGGACCTGCAGAGTTAAACATGCATTTGTGTTTTTTGAATGTAGACAATAATTCTGTCCAGCTGCACATGTACAAATCTGCTGCTGACTCCAGACAGCTGTAAGGGTCATGGTGGCACAGGGCCAAGCGTGGTGGTCCCTGTGCCAGGTGGGTGAATGGATAAAAATCACAAACACAGAAGGTCTCTAACCTGGCTAACATCTGTACTATTCACATTTTCGCAGCAAACACACACACACGCACACACACACAAAAGTTCTGGTCTCAAAGTTAAAGCCCCAGAGAACAAAGCCTAACATTGTTAAAATGTATGATATCAAACTTGAGTGTGTTATTAAGCATCCACCAAAGTTTGAATGAAAAAAAAAAAAAATTATATATACACTGTATATGATAAAACACTGCTCAAAAACAGCTGAATTAGCTGATCAGACCTGTATTAGGATAGTCGGGCGTGGTAATAATACTCTAATGAGCACGCTTGATTGACATTCCTCTGTCTAAGAAGACACTGGGCATCACACACAACAAAAATACAAAATAGCGCAAGCGGGGAGAATCGGGGTTGTACAACCATATACTGTATGTTTGTACGAACCTACCGACGCTGAATTTGAGAGTGAAGAAATTCCACAACTAGATAACTCGCTTTCTCTGGCTTCACAGGTGGTGACAGAATGGTGGGTTTCAATCAGATACTAAGTTTCCATGTTTCCATAATAAGCCACACTTCTTAACTTTGTTATAACATTTGTTTCAACCAATAAAGATGTGGACATTGCTGCTAGTTAGCTACCTAGTTGACGTTGGGTAGCTCCACAGAATGATATAAGAACTGTGGGTAGCTCGCATGTTGAATGCCACGGAATTGTTTGGTTGGTTACCTTGGCAACTAAAGCTCCACTCCGCTCAGCTTCAGTTCTGTGAATCAACTGCGCTGTACCAAAGAGGGTGTACCCAGCACCAGCGTGCATAGTGATGAGAAGGCATAAACAAAGAGGGTAGGCGGAGCAAGAGGTCCAACTTCGGAGCTGGAACGTCCGCATTTGGAACTTATTATACAGACAACAGGCGCTCATTGAATGACTGGAGGTCAATGAAGTTTTTACAAAACAGTTCGCTAAACGGGTCATTATCAGACAGACACAATCAAAAGTCTCCTTTTTATTTTTAGATTATATATGCTTAGGTTGTCAGGACCCAGTACTACTACATACAAGCTGTTATGATTTTGACTATCCAACGAAAACCAACTTTAAATCCGGCTAGCGCCGGTCAGTTGCACGCCACTCTAAGCATGCGTTATGTAACTTTAGATGCTAAGCTAACTGAAAACACTACTGCAACACTAGATACGCAATTGCGTATCTTCTCATATCTAAAGTCTTTGGCATAGAGCTCCGTAGTCCCGCCCCCTCCTATCCCTGGCTGGTCCCGGATGACTGCCGGAAGCCATTACCTGCCCCCACTTCGGGATCTTTCAGTCACCCTTATGATGATATTATGGCATTGTATGGACCAAACTTTGACATATATGTAGTGCATGTCTAGTGGGAATCAAATCGCATTTATGTGACCCTGGACTGCATTTCCAAAAGACTACATGTACCGGCATGCAACAGTCATGTGATCCCAGGCAGTCATGTGATCCTTGACCAATCAGGACTGAGTTCCCGGCTCTATAAAACTTTGAGCATACTTCTTGTTCCTCCCACTTCCCACTTCTTATCATTTTCACTTGTTGGAAGAATTGTCTCCTGTCCATCTTCCCAGCTGGGAAGGAACATGCGGAGAGAACCCTCTCTCCCTCGGGTTATGCGGCCACAAAGACCGCTCTTTCACCCAGCTCTCAGTTAGCGTGTTCGCGAAAGCCACTAAAACGGCTAGCCACACTGAGCTTCCGTCATAAGACGTAGCCTTAAAGCGACAGCCAGAGAAACGGGTGTAGCCTACGTTACCACGGACCTCAAACCGCAAAGGAACCCAAGGAAACCACTTGTTGAACTGACAGAAGGACTCCAACGGCGTTTCCAGCAACGACTCGTCAAAGGACCTGCAAGCTGCTCTACCGAAGGAAACCGAGAGAAAATCCATAGGTCCAGACGCTGCCAAAGGAAAGAACTTTCCGGACATCAAGCCACGGACTCGCCTGTAGCAACTTCAGTACAGTAAGACTGGCATGAACATCTGGGCAATAGTTAGGAAAACCTTTGTGTAATGTTTATTATCAATGTAATTGCATGTTTGATTGTATCCATTGTGTGTATTTAGAGTAATGTCAACGTATAGCTCATCACATGGCTTGCAGGCTATCGACAGCCAATTAGCCTCGCATAAGCTAAAGTTACTGAGCCTACTCTAACTTACTCTAAAACTAATTTACAATCCGCCTCCCTTTAAATCGAGATCGGTGCATGCAATTTTCTACTAATACCTAACCCATCAGATATAGGATAGGGGCCTGGGATTTAGCTAGACGTAGCTAAATCTCTATAGCCTCAATACACGCCAGGTTTCAGGCCACGTTAGCTTCATGCTAAAGCTAGATTTGTATTTCCCCCTTGAGGTACGGTCTTGTGAGGTCTGAACACCACGTGTCTGGCGCACATACAGAAATAGAACTGTGAATTCTATATGCCTCATTCTTTGTCTACACTTCGTTTTCACTTTCCATATCATTCACTGTTTTTAGGATGTTAGTTTAGATGTGTTTGTTGTTTAATAAATTGTATTTTATCAAACCTGGTCATCGGTCTGATTGTTGTTTGGATAAACATTTGAGCCTATCCTCCAAAAGAACTTACGCCTTCAGATTAAGTTATTGATTATTATTTTAAATATTTAACATTGAAATTTATAATCATGATTTAATAATACATTTTATGAGACTGATTAATTATACTTTTGAACCTAGTGTGAAGCCATATATAAATATATATATTCTGCACATTCATTGGTGCTTCCATGTGATGACTTAAGACATTTTAACTGTCTGTCTTCACTGCCAAATTATTAATGTACCTAACGACACTACATATATGTGATACAAAGTCCATTATATACTCACCACCACATTTAACTAAAATTTGAATCGTATAATTAACAGAGTTTGAGAAACATAACTACAGTACCCAGAATCCCCAGTCGTACATCGCTGGCTCCCGCTTTTGCTAGTACGCAGTAGCTATCGGCCGCTTTGCTAGCGAAAATGGCTATCACTCGGTCTGCTCTTGTAACATATTATGGAAGTAGCTACCGGCCAAAGAAGTAGCTACCGATAGCGAAAATGGCTATCACTTTATCTTATTATGGAAGTGAAATTAAGAGTATCACCAAGGGCGAGAATCACTATCAGTCTGGCCATGTTGAAAGTGTCAGCTTTATGGTTTTCACTCCAGCAGTGGTGGTGAGCGAGTAGCCCGGATGTTGTAGTCGTTTTAGTTGTTTTTTGAAAACGTGTTTGTTGTTTATTTGTTGGACATAATTTCAAATTACCAATTTTATAAATTATTTAAAAATGTGACAACCCCTCTCTTGGGTGTTTTGAATGTCTAGCTGCCTGAATATAGAAAAAAAACATTTTCAGTCCATTGACTCCCATTATACTTTTTCCGAAAAGTGGCACCAGATGTTCGTCACCAAAGTGGGCGGGACTACGGAGTTCTATACGTGACATTATTAGCTAACGTTAGTGCTACACAACCAATGATAGCCAAGATATGCGCAACGTTACTGAAAGTAGTAAATCCACAGGGCTAGCTAACTCACTGGCCGTATTCGAATAAGGCATTAATACGGGAACGCATTCGTTTTGACAAATGCTAGTGTGAGGGACAAGCAACATCAGCCTTGTGATTGATTTGGGATTAGTGATGTCACCATGCCCAAGTATAGTACCGCCCAACTTCAATCCAAAAAACGAGGGTAAAAGTACCCAATATTTCTGGAATTCAGAAAGTAATTATTTCCAAAACAAGTATATGCATATTGTATGTCCACAAGACCCAAATTAACCTAATTAGAAGGCAATCACAAATATTTTTTCCCTGAGGCTTTAAAGGTTGTTCCTAGGTACAGAAATAGTGTTCATATCAAATAAATATTTATTTATATAGCGCATTTCACAACTAGTTGTCACAATACACTTCACAGAAAAACCCAGCCTAAACCCCCACAAGAGCAAGCCAAAGGCAACAGTGGCAAGGAAAAACTCCCCGGTGTAACTAGGAAGAAACCTTGGGAGGAACCAGACTCAAGGAGGGAACCCATCCTAAGTCTTATTGACCAGCATGTTAATAGAATTAGCAGCAGCGAGATGACAGTCCAGATGTAGCATTAGGTCTCTCCCCTGTACACAGTGTTCTGGACATTTTTATTAGTAGTGGCAAAAGGAGTTAATCATAGGTTGGGCATATATATTTGAAGTTTCCTTTTCTTAGCTGGTATACTACTCACGGGTATGGCAGCAGGTGTAATTAATTATAATCATTCAGCTGCTGCCTATTACCTCATCAGTGGGCTTGATAAAAGGGCCTGGAAATCAGGCCTCCCTGTTTAGGGACTGGCTTTTGGCCGAAGGCTATCGAAAGGCTATCGAAAGGCTATCAAAAGGCTATCAAAAGGCTATCGAAAGGCTATTGAAATAACCTTATGCACAGCGAATCCCGGGGACTGTAGCCAAGGCTATTTGAAGAACAATACACTGGGCAAGGTTTTGAACTTTTTTCAGTCAAAACCATTCTATTTACTAACAGGCTGTAGGCCTAGATGAAGAAAGCTGTATTGTAATGACATCTGAAGCACATTTTCAGAACTGAAATGTCCATCTATTGCAGAGCGCGAGTTTTCTATTGAATGACAATTCACGCATTAGGTGTAAATGACAATTGTTGTTATCAGCAAAGTTTTTAATGGATAGCCATTGTCCAGTAACACAAGATTGTCCCCCCAGAAGATTACAGGAACTATGGGCAAATATAGGCTAAGTCATAGCTTGATCCAGGATAATTGCGAATAGTCTATACATGTAACCTTACAAGTATGGATGTTGATGGAGTGGGCTGAAAGCAATTTAATGTGGCATTCCCCTTTGCTGAGGGACAGGTATGTGGTCTTTGACCTATGGACCCTTTTATTATTATGCATTTTTTTATATAGCCTACACAATAATAATATTTCACATTGTAATATTGATATTTTTAGTCATGCTTGTGTGTGTAACAGACAGGAGGGTGTACGCGCGTTGTGCACACGCTTATGTAGACACACTTATATGCGCCGTTAAAATAACATGTAAACAACTGCGACATGACTTTAGACCAGGTTTGTGGTGTTTTATCGCTTTCTGCTGGCTCAAGATCACAATACGCCAAAAATTATCCTGGCCACACCTTATCTTAAGACCAACCCACCCAGTTCACATGCAGTGGTCGCAAGAATACTTGGTATTTAAACAACATGAGTGCTAGGCGCTATAATGAACCCTGCGCCGGGTGTAAGATAGAAAAGACACTTGCGTTTTGGTTAGCACCGCTTAGCGCCGGGTGTAAGATAGGGCCCCTGAAGTCTAAATCTGTCATCAGAACATTGGTATGGTGACCAGATTAAAACAACAGGAGGTGCTATCTGTTATAAACATTTTTGCAAAAATGTATATGCACCAACATCCATTTCAAAACTCATTATAATAACTAAAGTATGTACATCTGGTAAATTATCCTTTAGCTTCAGTACCCCTCACTGTGTGATTTATGTTTTATAATAATGTCTCCAGACTCTGGATGTATTCCTAGTGGATATAAAATACGGTAATTAGTAATAAACAGTTGGGCTTCATTAAATTTGAACAACTTTCTATTCCTTATGAATGTACAATATGCAGTATCAATCATTAAAACAAACTCACTTGAATAGGAATTGGTTTCTCCGGTACATTGTTTCTGCTGTTGGAACTGAGAATGGTGTGAAGACAGAAGTGCCTCACTTGTGTGAAAGTTGAGCAAAAGATCACAGGTTAAAGCTTAATAATGCTGTTATGAAAACTGCACTGCAAACACAGTGGATTCACTACAGTAAGGTCAGGCAGCCAGAGCGGTCCAAGCCCACGCACCGCGGTCTAACCACATGCTTCCATTTAGTACTTTACCTTGAAAATGTCCAGAACGTTTCACAGTTAAACAAGCTCAACGTGATGAATGGAAATCGTGTTCAGATAGAAAGGATTCTCAACACCCTTTTCCCCTTTTGTGCCTGGAATTTAATACATTTTTTCCCCCTCTATCTGGCTAACTTACAAATGACTAGAAAGAAGTAAATTTTATAGCGAGTCAAACTAAATATCTTCATCCGTTGTCTGAGTTGGTTTTACATTTTTCTTACATGTCTGCTAGCTCCCTTTTCTCACACTGTCATGACTAAATTTGCCATTGAGTGATACACAAATGCTGCATTGAGGATGGTGGATTTTGAGTTGAGATGTTTCTGCTATACCCTTTCTCCACCCTCATCCCCAAACAGGTTGGAGAGGTTCTCCAACAGCAGGGAAGCGACGCCCATTTCCCTATCCCATCAATGCTACTGACTTTTACTGATAGACCGCATGGTCTGGTATTGAATCCGGATCATGTTCGTGTCCACTGTGGCCGGCAGGCCCATAGGGCGCTGCGCAATTGGCTCTCGCATCGGCCTGGGTTTCAGTCTTTTGGGATGACGGCATCTCATTCCTCAACAGCAACCCCCGCTGGTCGATAACCCTGATGGAAAAAGAATATACTGCAGTATATTGCAAATATATCAAAATTATCTTCACAATATATTTAAAATATACTGCAGTATATTACATTTCCATAAGGGAAGGAAGGAAGTCCACCTGTTAAGCTGCATGCGACGGGTCTTCCTCTGACTCATGTCTGTGCGAGCTTGACACATAACCTGCCAAGCTCAGACCCGGTGCGTGCCACAGTGGAGTAACATAACGGCAGCAACTTCAGTATTCCAATCATTTATCAAGCGTTCTGCTCTATCAAGTGTTTCTCCTACACATTGACTAAGGTCCCCTATTAACAGCCTAGTCTGGGCTGTCAAAAAAAATACATAAATAATGAAATAAAAATCTTGTTTTCACGTTGTCTGATTAATTTGTCTCGCTTGACTTTTTCCACTCGGGCAAAATCGGAAAGCCCTCACAGCATGTCAACATCAATAAAATTTGGAACGTATTTGCAAATGCAAAGGTGCAGCGGCGGAGATACTTCCCAGCAGCCTCGGGCGTTCAGTGGGAGAAGCATTAGCATTGTTTTTCCTTCTGGCGCTGCTCATTCGCTCATCCTCACGTGGATCTCTATTTTCCGCAGGTGGCGGGGAAGTCGCGCTCTTTGTCCCCGGTCCAATTAAAATGCGGGCGGAGGAGTTTTACGAGTCCGCATGGAGACATCTCCACGTCTGACATCTCCAGGGTAGGCTCTTCAGCTGATCAATCACTCGCCCCTCCTCCCCATTCGGGGGCGCAGAAGAATCTCTAGCGGTGTCCTCCCTGCTCCCAATGCCTACCAGCACAGCAATATGACCTACTTCTAATACAAACACACTAACTTGCTTCCGAAGCCACAATGCACCACTGTGTGGATATGCCACTCCTGCACCTCCCCCAAACTCCCGTCCCTTATGGTTTGTCGAGATCAGAGAAGCGAGCACAGCCTTCCCACTCACCTACCCCAGCATTTTTTTTTTTTGTTCTCTAAGGAAGTGGAGGATGCCTCACACTGTGTCACTTAAAGTAAACATGCATGAACTACTACCCCCTATCAGCAACAAAGAGGTAATTAGCGTCAACCTTCAACACATCCTACCCAGCGATGTATAACATTTCTCTTACTCCCAGTAATATCCCGCAATTAGCAGCTACCTAAAGGTACCATAAATATTGATTCTTTTTTATTCTTATGCTAACAGCTGTATTCTGGAATCTCCATTTCGGGTTCCGTTCTTAAGTTGTATATTAATCTGTAATTACAGATTCATTAAAGCAGAGATCTGGGCACGCGAAGCCTAATCAGAGGGAACAACAACATACATCTGCTGCTCGTAACAGAAAAGGCCCTCTCCGCAATATAACCACGCAGTTAATTAAAATGCTCCTCGTAGATTCATTAGATGGCCATCTCACGGTGCGTGTTTTCCCGCATTAATCTTATGCAAATTTTCGCATGGACGTACAGTGTTTTAGATTCTACAGGCAAGCAGTCACTCGCCACATCTGCGAATTTACTTGAAAGTGAGGGGTGGGGGGGTCAGGTACGGGCAATGCATTAGGCCGATATCCTATGTGTCAGCCTGGTCATCAAAATAACATTATGACAAATTCCGTCCTTCCTCCATTCCCACGGAAACTGTGCCATGCTCTTTACAAGCGGCGCATACAGCCACGGAAGTAGAGGTCTGGAACCCCTTATGCTCTCCGGTTTGATATTCTACCAAAACATCCATTATTGATGGCGCACATAGTTTGCTCGGTAATAACTCTGATCCGGGTGCAGTTTGGAGAGTGGCAGTGCTTATGGATGGGGACAGCTGCTGGAGGCCATTGACCAGGGACGTTCCCCACATGCTTGGAGGGCGCATTAAAGCTGGAACTGGGATTGTCGCTCTCCAGCGAACACCAGGCAAGGCTGGCTGCACTTTAATAGGGTGCCGAGGCACAAAACACATAGCTGCTGGTGATCCTTCCTTTCTGATTCATCTCGACTCAAACTGCGGTGACAGTTGTTGTTTGGAAAATGGTAGAGGCCCCAGAGAGGAGAGGAGAGAGAGAGAGAGCAACACGATCCTGAAAAAATGTTACACATTACATTTTTTTTTTTTCCATGACACTGAATCATCTGGAAAAAACAAAAACAAAGAAGAAGAACAGCAAAAAATAAAAAAAGCCACCAGTGGAGGAGTAAATGACCATCTAAACTGAAACGCTGAGGCAGGGAGGGCAACCGCAGCTTCAAAGGACAAACACGCTGTGAGGAACATGAAATCGGAAGCCTGTTACCAAAAGTCCTCCTTGGAGAGACTGTGTCGGGGCTTCATAGTAAACCTATTCCATGTGATTTCATGAAGAGTTTTGCCATGTTAAATCACTTGCTCATTGGTCCATAAAGGAAACTAATTGTTTTTGTTTGGTTTTATACAGTAGTTCTGAACATTCACATACATACTACTGTGTAGGTATTTTAATTCCGTTTGCTACCACACATTATGAGAAAAAGCACATGATTTATATGTCAACAATCAATCCTTTATTTAAGTCCTTAAGTGAATATAAGCAATGCATTGGAGGTGCTCATAATTACAAAGCATATGTCACAGATGTGAGTCAAACATCAGTGAGTCACAGATGAATGGCACTTTTGGGCTCATATTGCCTAATTCACGCTTCTACATTTCCCTTGGCATTCCACTTCAATATTTCCTGGGTCACCCCATTAAGATCTTTATATAAGTACCATATATAAGTACACAATATTTTCCAATGATGGATTTAAAGCGCAGGGTCCAGACAGAACGGAGAACATGGGGAAATATCAAATACTGTAGTCGTTCTGTTACCATTATTCTTACTTCAGTTTGTTTATGTGACAAGACCTTGTTAATAGCTGCTATTTTATTGGGCCAATTTCAGCCACAGGTACAGAGGGAAAGAGTCTTTTATGTAGCCCTGCTGAGTGAATAATATATATCCACAGCTTGCCATTTTCAGCACTATATATTACACACATTTCTCTTCCCTGCACACAGCTCTGAAATATGTAAAGCTGTTTTGCACATTAGGGGCCCACTAGTCATAAACAAGCAAAAAGAACGGAATGCAGATTACTGGGAGACAAAGCCTGCCACCATTTATCAGGTGACATTGGTGTTACAGACAACACACACACACACACGCACACACACGCACACACACACACACACACACACACACACACACACACACACACACACACACACACACACACACACACACACACACACACACACACACACACACACACACACACAGCCATCAGTCACTTCAGCCAAGTTTTAAAAAATTCAGTTTGGTCTTATTGTTTCAACCAATGACAGATTTTCACTTCCTGGGCCCACTGTCAACATGAATGAGCCAATACTGCTGTTCACTGTGTCAATACACGGCACCCATTCCACTGGGCAGAATAACGTAGCGTGTCCTGTATTGTATCAGATTTGGTTCACTTCCCAAACCCCTTCCCCAGCGTTTGTCTCGGTCTGCCACACCTTACAATAGTAGAAAGGGCTCAGAATTGTGCAGTCATTTACACAGTTGCCAGTTGCTTCAATCTGTCACTGAATGTCAAGGGGATGTTTGTCTTTCTTCGCTTGCTGTGACAGGCAACTTCGCTTGCGAGACACGAGAGGTACAACAGAACCAGCTGCAGAAGCCGGAATAACAAAGGACTGCAGCGGGAAGCAGCCCAAACAATGGCCAGGGCCATCCGTTGGCTCATATCATGTGCTGGTGAGCCTGACAGCTTTCTATTAAAAAGCCAGCAGTTCCGGGCTCATTTCAATTTACCTCCTTAAGCAAATGAACACTGTGAAAAGAGAAGCACACTTCAGAGCTGATCTCAATCCTCCACTCCCCGCCACCACAAACCACCCCCGATACACACACACACACACACACGCACACACCCTCGCTTCCCCCACCTCCTCCACTCCAGTCTTCTCTGTAATGTGCTGTGCATCATCTCTCCTGATTTAGTGGAGAGGGTTAATAACTGTGCTTCATTATACGATGTAGTGGCGCTGTAATAGTGGGCAGTCTGGCTTTAAGACATGTGATACCTCTCCGGCGAGGCTCCACTGTAACGCACGCACACTATTAGTGCATTCTAGAGGAGACGGAGCTAGCGCTCAGCGCCGTTTTTCAATGGGAGGAGAGAGCGGAGAGGAGACGCAGCTGTCAGTACACAGAGACCGATCCTCGGCTGTAAGTAAAAGTGAAGAGGCAAATTAACTCCACATTACCAGCGAGATCCCCTCCAGAGAGGACGGGTTCCCACTCTGAGAGGGTTTTCAAGCGGGAATGACAACATTGAAAACCTTTTAAAAGACCATCCAGATTCTGACAGAGGCTCCCAGCCCTGAGATTTTCAGTGACTGCGATTTGCCGGACAGAGAAACGATCTGTGCAAGGGGACACGGTGGGGGGGGGGGGGACAAAAGAGTTTCCCTAATCCCCAGTTTCGCAGATCTGATCAGGAACTTGTGGGAATTCCAGCAGCCGAATGGATGGATTTAAGGTGATGCGTTAAAGCTATTGGATGAACATTAGTGGGGTTCTTTCTCTCCTGCTTGGATTACACAGGTAAGAGCTTTTCGGTCTTTTGAGTGCCTGTAGTCTTTTTTGAGTTAATTTGCTGAGTTATTCTTTCGGGAGCATCACGCTGCAAGTGTGTTTAAGTGGCAGGTTTTAAGCAGTCTAAAAAAAGCAGTTATTTCTGACGGGCCTGTTAAAAATGACTAAAAAAAGAACAGAGAAGATATCTTCTTGATAAGAGTGAACTGTTGGGGGGTGGGGGATAGGGCGGATGGGGGGGACGGGGGGAGAGGGGGGGGTGCATTATATAAATCATCAGGCGGAATATTGGAGGAACACAACAAATATTCTATTAAATAAATATGTCCTTTTAAAAAGCTCTGTGACTAAAGGATGTACTTTGAATACAAGTGTAGACCTAACTCACTGTTTGTTATATTGCTATCTAAGAGATGTTGAAAGTTCCAGATAATGTAAATCTTATAAGTGGGACAGCGTTCTCTTGCATTGTTTCTTTATTGGCCAGCTGTTGTCCATGTCCTTGCTTTGTCCACGTCTATCCCTTGTCATCCGTTATGAGAACGTTTTGATTGCTGCGAGCAAAAATCATACGTATATGCAAGCTTTCACTTTTCGCTCGTGCATATCATATGTGCCTTTCCCTCAAAGGAATTCGATAATCTTATTCCAAGTTTCTTGGGCTGCCGCACGTTAAAAACAAAAGCTTCAAACGATCAAAACTCACCTGTTTTAAAAACTCGGTCTACGCTTCACTTAGGTATGATTTACGTAAAGGACAGGAAGTGGGGTGTAAAGTTAATTTTATGTGTATCCTATGTGAGATTTCCATTTCTTTTTAACACCATAGTAATGAATAAACAATACGGAAGAAAGCAAGGAGGAGTGGTGACTTTTGAACAGAATAAGCAATGTATGGGACGCCTGTAAAAACGTACAGCAACCGTTGCCATTTGTGTGACGACCACAGAAAGATAAATCAATGTACTAATTAGATGGCAGAGCAGGGAGAAAATGGACCATTAAACAGATTTGCAAATTGCCCGTCCAACACAGAGAAGAGCGTTTAACTGTTAATTTATTGAAGGACACGGAAAGGAAATAATAATAATAATAATAATAATAAAAAAACTTGCAATGGGATTGTTCTAACATAAGTAAACATTGGTCTTCACATCTGAGGATTGCAGATAATGCACAGTATCATAACTTAACAAATAATTTAGAGGCTCTTTCCTCTGGGTATTAAAATTCATGAACAGGCACTTGTGGTCCCTTATTTAAATGGCTTTGTGGTCTGACGCTCTGCTTGTTATTTCCAACTTGGCGCACTGTCGATCACAACCGCTGGCTGCACCTTCTGATATAAATATACGCAGACAGGCACAGACACAATGCCCATAGCAGACTAGCTGAAAGACGACCAAGAACATCCTTCTTTCTCCGTTTTGTTATTGAGGCTAGTGTTTTTTTCTTTTTTTCTTTTTTTTTTCCCTGCAGGTTGAAGGCAGTTTGCCAATGTGAAATATTGCATGGTAAAAACATTCCCCGGGGAATAGTTTACATTTCCACAAAACTGCGGCTTAGAGAGGATTTGCTGCAGGAGAGGGGATTATGCGCTGCTCATTATTATATGCTTAATTTAAGTGCTGAATATTCAGTAGTGGTCTCAATGTCAATTAAGTTTTGTGGATCGAGCTGAATGTCTGCTTTGTGCTCCCCCCAAAATTGTATAAACTAGAGGAGTATTACTTTTTAAGAAACTTTTCCATGGATAGTGTGCTTTTATCGTTGTACATCTATTGCTGCATCTTCTCAAGTGTACTCCAAAGTTTCTGAAGGGATTGTTGATTTTAGACCGTGTGATTGGCTTGTTTTTTCTCTCTCTCTTTCTCTCTAATTTCGCACACACACACACACACACACACACACACACACACACACACACACACACACACACACACACACACACACACACACACACACACACACACACACACAATCTCAAGCCCAAAAAACAAACAAACAAAAAATACAATAAAACAATTATGTTGTTCTGAAGTGGTTTTCATCGTTAAATTATAATGAAGTAAGTAAACTCTTAATGGCTCTTAATATATTTGACTCTTAAAAGTCAAATATATAGTTAGGCTACTAAAAAAGAAGAGACAAGGCAAATGTAACAATTGTTTAATCTAAATTCACTGCACTTTGAAGTTTGAAAATGCAAAGCATTGTCGTGCAATAAATCGCAAAATATAATTTCATGGGAAGCAAATGCAGTCTTTAGTTTAAATTATGATTTTTCTTCAGTGGAATGGGACAGAATATTTGAAAAAGTACAGTTGACACAAAAAATTTTAGATTATTTCCCTGATATACTTTAAGGGCCAATACCCATTTTGTCAATGATCTTTCTCCATATTTCTGCTACATTGCAGGTTGGTTCTCTTAAGCTCGATACATGGGAGTTCATCACTATTCAATTTGAAGCTCTTTGTAACATGTTTATGCAGAGCAAAGTAGTCACAGAGAAAAAAAATGGATTGTGTCTTAATTAATTAATTAATTAATTAATTAATTAATTAATTAAAATGTACCCATGGTTCACATCAACTTAACGTAATCAGTAGACATCCACTTCACTAGAAGCACCTGCACTGGAGGTTGCACTTGATAAATAGCACTAAGTAGTATTTACACAAAATTTTGACAGAAACAAAGGATATGTACAGAGGGAACCAGGCTGCCACTTTGATGGCAAGTGCTGCTCTTTGCAGATTTGGAAATAGGTGAATACTTTACACTCAATTAATGCCATTTTAAACTGAAGAGACATTTATCTGGATAGTGTAGGTGGTGTGAAGTGGGAGAGAGCTGCACATCAGTGAGAGAAGTCATTGATGTGCCAACCGTGCGATAATTGTTATGCTGAGATGGGTGTCTGATGGAATATCAAACACAGAAATGAAAATTCAACACCTCTTATAAACTCTAAAGGACCTTTTTTTTAATTTCAATACTGTTGGACGAAGCAGTCTATCTCCTGTCATGTGCCAGCCATCAGCAGTCATTGGGAGTCCAACCCTGCCGCGATTGCAGAAAGTACAGAAAGGTTTCATCTGATTCTGCTTGTGAAAATCACTTCCCGTGAGGTTGAGATCTTAGAAAATATTTCAAAGAGGTGTTACCAACCTTAAATCAAGAACCAGAAAGCCTAAGATCAAAAGCTAGTATTAATGTAAAAACAAAAAAAGCACATGACGCACAGAAAGATGATGGCATCTGACCTGAACTGCAATAAAATTATGCTTTAGTGTTGACAGATTTGTCTCAAAATTATACATGAAACTTTAAAGGAACAACTGAGAAGTTATTTTCACCATTATGAATTAATCGGTGACTTCTTATTTAATTACCATAAAATATATAAATAATCACAAAATATTGGACAAATATTTGATGTTGCGCTCTGTTTATGGTGGAGAATATAGGCATTTGTGGAAACATTTATATTATTTTTATTTTTTTAATGGTATGGATGATGTCTGAGGTCTCTGGTCATTGGCAAAGATTATCTATTGCACAGTTTGATCAAAATCTCTACAGTAGATGTAATCAGATTACTTCTTGCTACCTTGCTACACTTGAATTTCATGTTATTTATGTCAAGAATGACAGTTGATATTTATGGAAATATTGTACATTTATTTCTATAGTTTTAGTTTAATTTGAAATACTTTAGAGAGACTTAAAAAAAACTCACTTCGGCTGCCGACATTGATATTCTGAAATAGATCAACACAACGGCCGATATTTTGCCACCTTAAATATTTCTGATGCTTGAGGGAGAGCACTGTGGACAGGCAGAGGGATACTGTACCTTTGATTTATTATAATCTTGAACGTGGGCCCTATGTTCTCTCGTTGTTTCACTGACACTTGATTCATGCAGACATATTTCTCTGGCTCCTGCGAGCATGTATTTGTCTCCGAGTTGATTTGTCGTTGGATTTGCCCTCTCTGTCCTGTGCATGTAGGGGCTTGTGTTCTCACTGTGTGTGTGTGGACCTGGTCGATTCCTGTGTGTGTGTGTGTGTGTGTGTGTGTGTGTGTGTGTGTGTGTGTGTGTGTGTGTGTGTGCTGTGTGCATGTCATGTGCGTGCCTTATGTGGTGTGTATGTTTGTGCCCTACCTCTGCATTCCCCTTGACTAACTCTGTCCTGCTTTGCAGACGTGTCCTGCCATGTCCTGGTTGTTGTGGCTGTGGATTAGCGTGAGCGCCCTGCTGCTGTGCCAGGCCACACTGTATGACACCATTCAGCAGCACCACCTGCCCCAGCCTGGCCGAAACACCATCCAGATCCTTGGTGAGTGTCTGCTTACTTTCCTCCTACCGGGGCCTGTCACTCAAATGTTTTTTTTTTGCAGTTAGGAATATGGCTGCAAAATAGGCCTAGTCATTCAGCATATTTTGCTATAATCTGTTCCAGAATTTTGATTAGAATGTACAGCACACAGATACAGCTTTAATTGCAACTCATATTTGGTCAATTGTGTTTGGAATATATATATATATATATATTTCATTTATTTATTTTAATGAATCCATTATTCATGAACTTGGTGTCAGCCTGGAATCTCCAGTCTCGTCAAACACCGCATTTCTGGGTGACTGCTGCGGAAATCTCAACTATGTTTTTCTCTTCCTGGATAATGAAGAAAGTGTAGCTTCTATACGTGGATATGGCCAAATGAGAACAAATGTACAGGCTATGTCCCAGTTTGAGTCTTTCAGCAATAACCTTTATAATAATGATACGTTTTATATCAAAAATAACCTTTAGCTTTGAGTGATAAACCGTATTTATGTTACATAACATGATATCAGCATTTCTTAAATTTAGGTTTATTCTTAAAGTAACGTATGTTTTAAAATGAATCACTCAAACTCTAGGAAAAACTTAAGGGGGGAATGTCCAGCCAAGTTTATTTTTTTGCTCAAATGAATGAAAAATTGCTAATACGTGCTTAACAGCCAAGTGGGAAACAAATTAGATTCTAAAGTTGTAATGGTTCTGAAACTTGAATTCTATCTCTGGCTTTCATAAAACCCCTTGTGCTAATGTTAGGTAAGAAACCTGGATATTGGACAAAGGGGAAAAGAAACATTATTCATTATTTTCTTTCATTTATTCATTATTATTTTATGTCTCAAAAAAATGAAGAAATATTGGAATATAAAAAATATTGGAAACTTAAAAAAACTGAGCAGCGGCTGTCAAAAGTGGCTGTCTTCACAAAGCACAGTGGACCCATTAATCCGAACAAGAGGAACAGCAGAAAGACCCAAATTAATTTTTAAAACTGTGCTTCCAGGTTTTTCAGGCTTGGCAGAGTCTGGTGCCAAATCTCTACATGAAAGTATATGCCCTACAGTAAGTGTCTTCTAAATTATGCAGAAGGCCAGCAAAACAAAATCCCGCCTGTGGCAGATGGAAACTTAGGCAGGTTATGGGTGAGAAATCCCTCTTCTGTTTATGTGCAGGCGGATAGAGTTTTCTCGTTAGTGAGACT
This sequence comes from Synaphobranchus kaupii, assembly GCA_029718625.1. NCBI lineage: Eukaryota > Metazoa > Chordata > Actinopteri > Anguilliformes > Synaphobranchidae > Synaphobranchus > Synaphobranchus kaupii. The sequence continues at coordinate 100,776,132 of CM056380.1, forward strand.
CGCATACATACAACATGCACACACACACACACGCGCGTGCGCACGCACGCACGCACACACACACGTGCACACACATACACACACTCACTTCCACTCTCGAGAGATTCTGAACATTGGCCACTATGTTAGATTCAGAGGTGGGTAGTAACGCTTTACGTTTACTTAGGCAACTTTTTAAATAAATTGTACTTGTAAGAGTTGTTTTAATGGAGAATACTTTTTACTCTTCCTGAAGTCTATTTGTAAAGGCAAAAATGTACTTTTTTCTCCGTTATATTCGGCTACATTCTTATTCCTACATTTTTTACTCATTTTATATTCAATGCGGGTTCTGTTCTTTTCGTTCTCCCAGAGATTATTCAGCCTCTTCGCCAGTCACACCCTTTGAGTCAAGTCATGATGAGGTGACCGTGACGGTTAGTCACATCTTGCTCTGTTTCAACAATCAAATGTACCCACTAGCCAGTCACATCTATACCAAAGATAATGTAACGTTAAGGATACTGTAAACTAGCGGTAACACTCCATAAAAGTGTTCAGTTAATAATTCCAAGGCCAGTACAGGATGACACAATGGCTTGAACAGCAGATGATTCGGTGGGGACAGACCACCCCTGGCCTCATATTCAACCTCTGTTTTCCTTACAGACTACTAAAAACCAGTAGTTACATCATGTGCTGTCTACTTTGTCTGCCTAAAAATGTGGACATTTCCACATAGCTAGCTTACGTTAGCCACGGTTGGTAGCAAACAAAAAATGTAATGTATAATGTTAATGTTAAAAACTATGTTAATTTTAAGCCATGATCCATTACAAATGTTAATAGTGAACACTGAGCATGAATTAATGTTAGAAAGCTTAACAAGCAAACTAGCTAGGTGCTACTGCGTTCACAAGCTAGCTAGCTAGCTAGCCAGGGAACATATTAGCAAGCAAACTAGCTAGGTGCTACTGCGTTCACAAGATAGCTAGTGAACCCATTAGCAAGCAAACTAGCTAGGTAATACTAAAAAACAGCTAAATAGGTTTCTAACATTCATTCATGCTCAGTGTTCACTATTAACCCTATTTACTTTGGCCCACTGATTCTGAAGTTCTGATCCTATGAACTCCCTACTTGAGTAGTTTTTTTCAGTTGATACTTTCTTACTCTTACTCAAGTAAGATGGGTGACTACTTTTACTTCTAATTGAATCAGTATTATTTTAAAGTGATGATACTTTTACATGAGCACCGTTTTGTTTTTGGCTACTCTACCTACTGGTTAGATGTCCCACAGCTTATCTCAGCAAATGGCAAAACAAATATTGAACCCACAACAGAGAGGGACACTTCCTACCCAGAGAGAAGAACATGGAAAATAATTGGGGGAAAAAACACACATATGTGCTTTGCATTTACATCACAGCACATATGTTATTAACCACGTGTTACTCATGTTACCATGTGTTACTAGAACCATAAAAATATTCATAAAATAATGCATTAGGTGAGATTCTGCATCCAGATAGTAATGCACATCCACAATTTGAAGCATATTTTTTGTTGGAGTGCTAAAGCATATTAAAGCAGTTAAAAACAGATAAGATTGAAATCAATTTGAGCCAGTCTGAGAATGACATTAACTGATCGTCTTCTGAGTCTTCTCAGAAATGCTATCATATATTTTTCCATTATCGCTGATTTTATCATTTGCAGATTTGCTGTGCCGAGAGAATTATGACTCAATGTTGAATCATATTCACTTGTGTCTACGTGCCATTCAAGAACAATTCAGGTCTATTAAACGGAGTATCCATGATAACAAGACAGATAAGGTCAATAGAAGGATGTGATGTAATATTCTAAATAATTTATTTTTCAAACACCCTTGAACACAGTGACTAATAAAACATTGATGAATTAACGGACTGCATACAATAGGAACCTGAGCGTAGAAACCGCAAACTGGGAGTCGAACAAATGCTTAGATATTTCACAGTTCCCAAAGCTATTAGATTCTGCATTGGGGAAAGAAAAAGAGTCAAAATGATTTCAAGTAATTCTGTGGTCTGTTGCTACGTAACAGTGGATTAATTTGCACAAATCCCCGGTCAGACGATCATCAGAAGGTGAGGGAAGGTGAGAATGACTCCGTCTGTAATGGTACTGAGGAGCTCATTCCATCACCGAAGGGCTGGTGTTGAAAACAAGGCAGCCCTCGCCTGGGGCAGCTGAATGGAGAGACAGACAGCTGGCATGTGGTTGAGTAGTTGGAGAAGGGGGGTGGGGGGGGGGGGGGGGGGGGGAGTGTAGAAATGACAGCTCGGAGGATTGTCCGGCAGGAGCTGAGCATCCGAGGGTGCGGTACCCTTGGACACGGATAAAATCCTCAAGCATTGTTGCAGTTGACTAAGTCTGAAAAATCGACCACCTCATAAAACCAGGAGCTGGTGGGAATGCTGCTCGCATACTAAATATGAGGAAGGGGGTTTTTTTTGTGCTATTTTTTTCTAATGACAAATCTGGTGCTCAGGGTTGATTCAGATTGAGTAACGGGAACACGGCGGCTTCATCACCTGCTTGGAAGCAGCATGGCTGTCTCCCATGAGCCTCTGCCTGGCAGCCTCCCTGCGTCTCGCGCCTCGCAAGATTGATGGCACTCCGATTCCAGGCAGCCAATTCTAGTCTCTCAAGAAATAATCCACTACATTGACAGATGAGCGGAATCTGACATGACGCAAGGCCTCATTCAAATCACTCCTAGCCCGGCCATCGGAAGGCAGCCTCCCGCGTTGGGGAGAAACGAGGGCCGGAGATTTTCGGGTTGTCCCTGCCGAGAAACATAATAAGCAGAAATGTACATAGTCACTGCATCCCCCCCAAAGGCACAGGGATAACAAAGGCACATGAGGGCGGGGTTTCGCCAGTGCTGTGGCATGGTGGGAGAGTTCTGGATCACAGACCCTTCAGTTTTTCAGTAAACATAAACTGAGGGTCATCCTCCAGCAGTTCAATTTGTTTTAATTCAGGACCAGTCAATAAAGAGGCGATGCTCTCCCATAACCAAAGGGAAAAAGACGCCAATCGTTATATTATTTAAGTTATTCATTATCATTTTATGTCTCAAAGAAATAAGAAAAAAATATAATTTTGGTCGGTCTCTCAGTCTGTATCTCTTGAGCAGGCCTGGCGCATGTTCCATCACACGGGGTTACCCCGCAAAGATAACAGGCCGGTGTTAGCTGTCTTATGTGGGCTGCTTGGAATATGTCGCCGCTGGCGCAAAACATGTGACTTCTTTCTTTTATCTCTGTCCCTCACATGACTGTCCAGCAGGGGGCCGTGGTTGTCCTGACCATGTTAGAGATGAATGAGATGCCAGCAATGGCGGTAGACGGACGGGCGCGGCCTCGGCACTCGCGCGGCCAGCGGGCCGCTCGTTCCGGAACGAGGCTCTGGGCTGTTGGATTGGTCGCAGTATTCGAGCAGACAGGTCATGATTTGGTCTGTGTTGCTGGCGGGGTGCTGATTGATAAACCGTTGATGTGTCGATTTTGAGCCGTTGACCTGGGATTAGTTCTCAGGGACTGATATCCCCATGCAAATAATTGAAATGCCTGATCAATTTTAACATGCTGCATATCACATAAAACTGAAAGAATGCACGCTTACCCTCAGGTATAAGACAGTACAATATAAGAGTCGTGCTACCCCGCATGAAAACAAATTACAAATGGAATTAATTAACAGACTGCACTAAACCTGTAAATGCTAACCCCTACCCCCACCCCAATGGTGTTGACAGTACCCATAGTGTGTAAAGAAACCTTTGCTGTACTAGCCAGCTTTGTCTGCATGTTTTTATATTTTTAGCAAGGATCCATATTGGGTTTGCTTATCCCACCTGGTTATTCTGTATGCTCTTCTCTTTGGAATTTGGGATTTCTCATCCTTTAAGATTTATATTTTCAATGCGTTACCATTTTAAATATTCAAATCAGGAAATGTGCCATGCCTATAGTTCACCAGTGGGAAATCCGAGCTCCAGAAAATGAAAGTCACAGCAGCGTGGAGCGAAGAGAGTCAGACACTATGGTCTGACACTGACAGTATTTCATTTTGAATGAAACCTGCTTTGATGAGAAATGTGTTGCATTTAATGAGATCCCGGAGAGTTCTTCACAGCACTGGTCACGATTTTGACTTTCGTTGTTGTTGTTGTTGCTGCCTTCTGAATAAAGTTAGGATGGGAAACAATACAAAACTACCCAACTATTCACTCAAATGATACGATTTGGGGGGAAAAATGTGTACGCTTATTCGCTGAGGCAGAGTTCATTGCATTCTTAGCCAAGCAGGAAATGAAGATGCTTTGAGTATGGATAACAGTAAGATATAGTATAGCCAGAGTAGCTTTTTACTGACTGGAAGCAAGCAACGAGTACATCACGCTGCCATGGTAACTCCTGCCTTTCTGGCCACTGTGATTAAGATTCTATGATGTGACTGGACAGCAGTTGTGGACCTATGGGGCACCTCTCTACTTGGTTCTGACCGAGTGTGATGAGGGAACAACTATGTCAGCTGCCAGAAAGCATTTAATATTACAGGATCTTGGGGATATCATGGGAAAACTATTGTTTCCGCATATATGAACAATCTTTTTAGTTTTACATTTTCATTGGAATTGCATTGCCAGCACTGCAGGAAGGGTCAAATCCTAAAATGAGATGAATGATAATTTGACTTAATGCGCTTGCTTGAGTAACTTGAGAAGGGTGTACGGTAATGGCACTGACACAATGGAGTATTGCACCCACACAGGATGCATCAAGATGGAAGTTATTAATAATTTATTTATTCATCTCTACCTATTTATTTAAAGTTGTGCATCACATATGTGTTGCTTTATTGTCTACATAAAGAGCACTGCACAGTCAATGCTTATGCACTGTTAAAATATCATCCTAGTAGAGTTTAATTGACTGCCTACGTGATTCCTTTTTACCACACTTTCATTCACGCTATTGAAAATCACATGTTTTATATGTGCAGTGATAAGGTGTTAAAATGGCACAAGCAGTTTGAGGACATTGTATGCATGCATATGTCTTACTCCCATAAACAGTTTTCTTTGTATAATTTATCAGATTCCACACACATTTTAATTGATGGATTTAATTACAACAAGGACTGATGGATGAAACCAGATTCAATTAGTTTCTTGTTATTTCAATGAATGGGAATGAATGTGAGTTCTGCTAATTGGATAAAAAAAATCATTTTGTCAAGCTGCCAGAGATTATTCAGTGTATCATTCAGAATGATTCTAAATAATCACACATAGACCATTAGCACCAAAGGAGCATGACCATACACTGGTTGTATTTGACTGGTTTCTGAGAGGACTGTTTGTGGCAATGCAAATTTGTAATGTGTTCATAAAGAGAGTTTTCAACAAGAACGTAAGAATATATTGCATGCAAGAATATATTGGATTTTCATTACTGAAAAATGCAATTCATTTTTAATCGCAATGAAAACTTCAAAATTGAAGAGTCATTTCTAAGGTCATGTTTCCATTTGCCCTTTAAGTAATCAAAGGCACCTTTCTTTTTTATAACCGGGCATGAGCATGATGATCATTCCTCTGCTGAACACGACTTTCTCACACATTTTGATCAGCTCATCTCTATCTGGCTCCGAAACAATTTGTCATGGATCAGATGAAACAATTTGTCATGGATTATTGCACTTAAATGCCTGTGTGATAGTGGAAGCAGTCATTGGAAAAGCTGAAGAATCCTATTATGCTGTTATTTATTGTTGGGGATTGGCAGCATATATATCTTAAAGTGTGTGTGTGTGTGCGTGCGTGCGTGCGTGCGTGCGTGCGTGCGTGCGTGCGTGCGTGCGTGTGTGTGAGTGCGTTCGTGTGCGTGTGTGTGTGCTTGTGCGTGTGTGTGTGTGCGTGTGCGTGCGTGTGTAGATTTGCTGATTCACTCAAAAACTAATTTAGAATGTTTAATGAATGGTTCCCCAGTTTCTTGATTTGTTTGATTAATTGTATTTTTTTAAGCATTCCATGCATTCACTATTAAGCGTATAATTCATTGGAATAATAAAAAAGGAAAATGAATGTTGCCACAAACCATCATAATATCACTGATAAAGAGCATAGTGTAATGCCAAACAGAGCTTTTCACTCATATGCTTAATCCCCATAAGCTCATTCCGCAGATCAAATCGCATCAATTGCAAGATTGCATGATTAGTTTGAATTTACCCAGCAGAGCTGGTTTTTCAAAGTTGGCACCGAACTTTCTTTACTCTTTACTAAGATGGCTTTCTTCAGTGCTCAGTGTAATATACAATGGGTTAGATGTGGTTTCTTCTCCCTGGTGAAGCTGAATAGATGTTGTAGAGGATGGCTCCTGCTGCACCATAGTGTGTTTATTTAGAGCAAAAACTGCTAATTGAGGAAAATGAGATGCTCTCTCCAGGCCTTCATTTTACCTTCAGTTTATTTATTACAGTGTTTTTTTTAAAATACATCATTGAATTGTTTCACACAATTGAAAATGTACGTGGATTATGGTTTGCAGTGTACTGCTATACAGAAAGAAGTAAGAGAGCAGCTACAGATTGGATATTACAATTCAGTGGAAGTGCAAAAAATGACTGAGAATGACAGTTGTGGCTAAATGTTTCCCCATTATATTCTCTGTTTGCAAAGGGCTCACTCTGCTTGTAATTTACTCTGCGAAACCGGCTGCCTTCACTGTTCTTCAAATTTACATTCTCATCCATTTAATTCAAGCTGAGTTTATACAAGGCTTTGAATTTTAGAATACATTTGTGTATGACTTACCGATGACTTTATGGGCTATGCTGTGATTGTTATTTGCTAAAAATTAACTAAACTTTATGCAAAACCGCAGTATTCAGTGAGTCAATGCTTTTGGGTGGTATTAGCCATGTCATAAGAATTAAGAGGATTTGTATTTTACCCGTGCACTGTTAGACCTTTTCTTGAACTTAAATTTTAACCCGCAAGCTGAAATGCGTTCAGATGGAAGAACTGATATCAAATTACAGATTTGCCTCAGGTATATACAGAATTCCAACAGCCCCTTGTTCAAAGTATGCCTCTGAAACATTTATGATTAATTTGTAGTTTTCGGTGTTGGTTTTTCGGTTTGTCCCTACAGTCAATAAAATGGTAGGTTTACCATTATAATGTGTACAAAGTAAATAAATCAACGATTCATATCATTCCCTAAGTGGTAGAGTGGGCAGACACATGTATTTGTGGTTATTTAAAACAATGCAGTTGCAGCCACTGAGACACCAAGATTACAAAGCCAAAGGCATCAGCCGTATTTTGTTCCTGAATACCTTCCATGCCTTTGTAGCAATTGATTGAAACCATTACTTTAGTGTTTCACCTGAGAGAATAACTCAATTTGTCTTGTCTGATGTTTCTCCGTGCATTATGGGATACCCATATGAGGTTGCACTGTCTCGTCCCCATTGTCCAGGAGTAAGAATGTGATAAAGCCATGGGAGATTCAGATAGGAATGTTGCATTATTTCCGCCTTAAAAAGTAAACTCAAACAAGTTGTGTTCATTGTGTGCTGTGATCACTAGAGGCTGGGCAGTATATCTCATTCAGCCAGCTTGGATGGAGGAGGCAAGAAAAGAGATCGCGGATGTTTTGATTCTTGGCTAAACTGATCATGGTCTCCAGAGGCCCCCTTCGAATGTTCTCAGTCATTAGTTGTTCAGGCCCATCTGTCTTACAGCGAGACATTTCTCCATCGTTTTTACACATGAACAGCACTGCATGGATGTGCTTTGCTTTCTTCCTTCCTGGTCGGATGGGAAATGTACAAAATGTGTTTCCAGGAATGATGCGTAAAATCTGACAAGATTTTTACGAGCACCCTTTTTTTTTACGGGACCCTAGCCTACAGTATATGTACCCATTCAGGGGTTGGCATCAGTTCTCTATGTAAATAAATAAATAAATAAATCCTTCAAACAACTTACTTTTCTAGTTCTATTTCTCGGTTGTACACGCTCGGTCATGTGGATACTTTAAGAAATAAAGGGGGCATTTAATTTAACCTTAACTTGTGAGATGTGGATTTCAGCTGGTATTACTTTTTTTTCCAAATCTTACATTGACTTTTTTTTGTTGTTGTTGTTCCAGAGACATGGAATTTGTGGTGATACATAATAAATAAATATATACAATTTAATACTTGTTTTAAGTTGTTACTCGCATTTAAGGAAGGTTATAATTCCTTTCTGTGCCCTAGAGCAATTAGCATCCTCTGAAAACACAGCATAATTTAAACCGATGACCTGGTTTTAGGCCACGAGCTGCTGCCTCCCCCATTACAACCAGTATTTACTCAATGTTCCTGCAAAGCACTCACAAGCCCTTTCAGCCAGAGGCATGCAGGCCGATAATTATACCCATCTTCAGACCGGGAACTTCTGGGACAAAAACCGCAGGTCTGGGGCCTGCCTTCCTTTATACTGACGGAATGCATCGGCACTTAAAGACGTGCCGGCGGCTGATTCTCGTCTGCGCCGAGCGCGATGCCATGGCGCGTGCGACTTCAAGGCCTCGCCCCCAGAACATTACACTTTATTCAGCACAAGAAACATGAACAGCAGAGAGCAAATTGTGTTTGTCGAGACCAGAGTAACTCGTGACTTTCTGCGTCACGGAACAGTATGCGCCAGAGAAGTCATTCTCAAAAGTGCGGCGCCTCTCTCTTGCTTTTGTGGCCTTCCCAACACCAATTAACTTCCACAGCGCCTGGCAGCAGAATGACCTTTATTTAGACAAAAGAGATGCTCACTTAATCCAAGGTAATAACACGTTAAAGTTTGTCCAATAACACTGTAAACAAACATTTTTAAATAGAAATATCTAAAGCTCAAACTGAAATGTGAAGCTGTGGGATTTATTTTTTTCTTCAGTGTAAGTCTCAGACTAGAAATTCCTATTAAATGTTAACGTTCAAAGACTATTATTTCTCTGCATGTGAAAGAATTCATTAGTTTTTTTTTTTATCGCACCGGAAAATACAGTGGCACAAGTGCAGGATGTTCGTAGAAATCCTCTGAAATGTAGATGGGCGGAATGCATCCCGGTGTGTACATCACACGCTATCCACTGTTCTGGTGCCAGTGTTGGCCTTCAAAAATTGCCGTGGCGAGGTAATTAGGATTTCACACAGGATCCACATGAGAGCGTAGAACACGGAGCCCACTCGGTTTCTCTGACTTCCGAGCAAATTAGAAATGTCATATCTAATACGAATGGGCACAAGCTCAGGGGGGCTCACTCAAAGGTTGTGACAATTTATTATAATATGAAAGGTGTTGTCAGGTAAATACCAAAATGCAGCAAGAAGTCTCGTAGAAGGGGAGCTCGATAACAATAGGACTCACATTAGAGAGGTGAGCATATTTCATCTATATGGCTGGATTTCCGACAACTACTGTGGATTGACTCCCAGGTACTTTGTTGCTCTTGGTAGGTGATGGTGTTGTAGCAGCCGTGGAGTGCTCTGATTATCATTGGTTAAAAAAACCTTTCATCAGCTTGAAAAGGTGAACGCACTGAAAAACACAGATATACACGCATTAACACTTCTTTGTTTGGTTATTAATTTTGAGGTCTAACTCATCAAATGGCAGCAACACTACCGTATGCGTACACGTTTCCGACTACAGCAAGGTTACCTCGCCTGATGGCATTTAACAGAACAAGAACTCTTCAAATTGAATTCATCATGTCTGGGCGCATAATTTTGAGAAAAAAAAAAAGATGCAGTCATTCAATATTTTAACATGCACTTTATCATAGGGGTTCTGAAGAATTATGGCAGGTCTGAATTAGTTCGAGCAGCACTTGAGCCCCTGAATCGATGAAGGCGAGTCAAATGAAGCCCCTCATTAAGAGGCTCTCACTCTCATACTATCAGCTCGGGCCGAACAGCCGTATAACACGGCGTACTTCTCTCAATCAGACGCAGTTCTACACATTTAAATCCCGCGGGCTTCCCCTCTATGGGCTCTGCACATTAAATAGGTTCATATTTTATATTTGAGAAAAGAGCGCGTTATTTATTTATTTAGTTGTTTATTCGTTCGTCGGGTGAAATTCACGACTCTGACTCAGTTGAGTACTGGCACAAACACACCTTGGCCGTTCACCCCACCAGAACATTTCCGCCGCGTAATGGCGCAGGGAAGCTCTCGCTGCACTTCAACTGGAAATAAACGATCACCCATAAAGTAATGAATAAGTAAACATATAATACAAATAAACAGTAAATAACAGTAAATAAATAAACATAAGTTAATTAACAATGCACACCTTCACCAACCTCGTTTTCAATTTCGGAGGAGAAAGAATGGCAGCCCCCCCGAAGGCCCCCTGAAGGCCCCCCGATCATAGATGGAATAGGAGATTAATTGGATTTGTGAGTCTGGAGAAAAGACTCTGGAGCAAATGTGGACGTAAAAGTTGGCTGAAAATATTTGGAAGATAAATCCTTTTCCGCCTGTTAGATGACCACTATCTATCATTATTTGCAGGGTGCTTTGGCAGGACGCGGGCCTCTGGCTCCCACAATGCCTTGCTCAGATGTTTGCGGCAGCCAGCGTTTGGGGGTGTTAGTGCGCTGAGCAGAATAGCCTGTCCGCGCCAGGTATTGCTATGCACGCAGACAGATGGTGGCCACTTGATTAAGGAAATGCCATAATACGAAATTTGGAATAGTATAGAGGAGGTCCTGCTGTTTAAGTTGCAAAAAAACAGCAATGATTTCACCCTCACAATTCACAGGAATATCAGCCTTTTAAAAAATCTTGCATCTATATCCGCAAATATATCCTGTTCAGTCTGCTTATGTTTGGCTCCCTGTCGGGCTGGGCGACCAGCATTGCCTACTCTCATTCTCAAGCAGGGGGCGTGGCCTTCAAATGGCAACTAGGTTGTGTCTACAGCAGGGATCTCAAACTCAAATCCTGGAGGGCCGCTGTGTCTGCTGGTTTTCGATGTGTTCCTGCACTTTGAAAGGAAATCACAAAAACCAGCAGACACAGCGGCCCTCCAGGACTGGAGTTTGAGATCCCTGGTCTACAGCCTTTGGATGAGAATGTGCTTAAAAAATAAGACTTTCTAAAGACAGTCTGCCCATCTGCTATTTTTTATTGCCTTCTCTTGGGTGTGTGGCTGTGGTCACTCATTTATAGTGGAAGGGACAAGACCCGCACCTCTGCTCAAAACTGTCATGGTGTCTGATTGGAATAGTCCTGCGGTGGAGTTATACTCCATATAGTCCCTCTGACAAGGTCACGGCACCCAGAGAGCTTGTGTGGTTAAAATCCATCGTTAATGTTAGGTCTGTACATCGTGCCCGTAGTCAATATATAGGCATATTCTTCCCTCATCAAAGTGCATTATCTGTTTCGTGCATTTGTCCGTGTATCTGAAACATTTGTGAAATACTGCTAAATTTGTGTCGCGCTAACAAATCCATTTTTGGTTGTTTTTTTTAAGAGGAAGAAAATCCTCTTTGTCTAAGATTACATGTTTTACCCCGAGCAACAGACAGAAACTAATCTGTGCAGGAAGTAAAAAAATGTACACGCACTAAAACGATGACAGCTCTCTAAGGCTAAATCATGATATTAGGTATTTAATGGGGCAACATGAAACCACTTTTGAACCCGCAGCCAGAACAGCTGATGACATTAAGCACAACTTTGTCTGAGAAGTGTTTACAGGTCCATCGAGACCATAGAGCTTTTCTGCTGGACTTTCGTATTGTCAGATATCACTTCTTAAAAAAGCAGTGAATTTTTTTTATTTTGTACACCACGCTTAAATGAATGTTATGTAATGTTATTTTTTTATTTGTTGTGCCTGAAAAGTGGCAGCTGGTTCCTTGAATTTGTACTGAGCAAGTATGAATCTGCTGAAGTTACCTTTGGTCAGATTTATCTAGTTCTTGTGAGGGCTAAAGAGTTCTTCATATTGCATTTAGAATTGCAACATTCAGTATTGGCAAAGTTAGGGCAAGTACTGCACCTTTCGCTACAGTGAAATTGGTAAAATGCGATAATGCTTATGTTTGATATAATGCTAATATATAATATGTAATTTGAGGAGTCCCAAATGTATGACCCAAAAAACAGGGAATGGGAATGTATGCTTATGAGCTATTTATCAAGGTTGGTAACGACTGCTTCATGGATTGCGGCCATTATAGGCCAGAAGAAAGCAGGTATAGCAAGTAGACTTAATTCAAGCGTGTTGACATGGCAGCTGTTATTGGTGTTTGGAGGTGTGCTCCAGCACATTGGACCTGAAATGAACAATGAATATGAGAATAAAGTGCAGCTTTTATTTGAAGGTATTTACATCCATATCAGGTGATCTGTTTAGGAATTACAGTCTTTGTTATACATAGTCCCCCATTTTAAGGGAGGAAATGAACATAATCTTAAATAAAGTCATCATAGTTAGTATTTTCTCGCAAATCCTTTGCATTAGATGACTGCTTGAAGTCTACCACCCACAGGCATCACCAGACGCTGGGTGTCTTCTCTGCTGATGCTCTGCCAGGCCTGTACTGCAGCCATGTTAGGTTCCTGTTTGTTTTTGGGGCATTTGCCTTCAGTCTTGTCTTCAGCAAGTGAAAAGATGTTTCTGTGTGCTTCAGAATTCATCCTGCTGCTGTCAGCAGTCACATCAAGAAAGACAAGTGAGCCTGTTACAGTGGCAGCCATGCATGCCCAAGCTATAACACTACCTCCACCATGTTTCACAGATGAGGGGGTGCTTTGGATCATGAGCAGCTCCTTTCTTTCTCCACACTTTCCTCTTTCCATCACTTTGGTGCAGGATAATACTCGTCTCATCTCTCCATAAGACTTTGTTCCAGAACTGTACAGTGTTTTTAATGTAGCTTTTTAGCGAACTCTAACCTGGCCGTTCCGTTCTTGAGGCTCATCAGTGGTTTGCAGTTTGCGGTGAACCCTAGTTATGCTGGTGTTCTTTGAAACATCTATGCCGACATACTGGAGAGTGTTCTTGATCTGTTCAACAGTTTGAAAAGGGGGTTTTCTTCACAATACAAAGTATTCTTTGGTCATCCACAACCGTGGTCTTCCATGGTCTACTGTTAGGGGAACTGATCGCAGACACCAAAAGTAATAGCAATAGGCTTTATTCGTAGTTGACAGAAAAGGGTCAATGTCCAGCGAACAGGGCAATGCAGGATGAGCAAAAGCAAAGTCCAGGAACAGCCAGGGGTCAGAACCGGGGAATCAGGGGATCAGGAGGGCGAAGGGCAGGAGCAGGGCTAGGACGGGGAAGGGCAGGAGCAGGGCTAGGACGGGGAAGGGCAGGAGCAGGGCTAGGACGGGGAAGGGCAGGAGCAGGGCTAGGACAGGGAAGGGCAGGAGCAGGGCTAGGACGGGGAAGGGCAGGTGGGCAGGAGGGCTGGAGCAGGGCTGGAGCAGGGCTGGAGCAGGGCTGGAGCAGGGCTGGAGCAGGGCTGGAGCAGGGCTGGAGCAGGGCTGGACAGGACCCAGATGAGAACAAGCAGGGAGGTAACGAGGCACAAGCACAAGGCAGGGCACAAGATGCACTGAGCACAGAAATAGAGGAGACTAAATACCAAACTAACGAGGAAACAACGAGGAACAGGCGAGACGAAACGAATGAGAAAACACAATTCAGGTGCGGGGAAGTGGAGTCACAAAATGGAGGGAGAAAGGGAAAACACAGAACGGACTACCAGATAGAAAATAAAAATAAACGGAAAAACCAGAACAAGACTAGGACGTGGAGGCACTAGACAAGGCTGTTTGTTATTTCTGAGCTCACCAGTGTGTTCTTACTTCTTATCAATGTACCAAACAGTTGATTTTGACACACCCGGTGTTTTTGCTTTGTCTCAATTTATTCAAATTTTTCAGCCTCATGATGGTCTGCTTTACTGGAAATTACATGTCTTTGGCCCTCATGTTGAGAGATTACAGCAACAGACTCTCAATACAAATGACACACCAATCAACTATTTACTTTTTTTTTTTGATTTCTTGTGCATGAACTAATGATACAACGACACACAGCTGGCCAAGAAACAGCTGATCAGTCAATTTTCCAATTACTTTTGGTCCCCTAAAATGGGGGACTATGTATAAAAAAGGCAGCAGACTGCACTATATGTAAGATATAAACCACAACATGCCGTATATATACAAGAATATATGGCACGACAGGGCTGGTGATTGGCCCGAGGCTGAAAGCCGAGATCAAAGTATGTATTGGTTAAGGTTTCACGTTTCAAGGTTTCACGTCTACGTCACCATGGATCCATTTTCAACTGCACAATTTTTTTCAGCGTACAGGAATAAAGAGATATAGATAAGACTGAAATTTGACGAGATTGCAATGGAATTTTTTCCTTGCGCTTTGTTGGTGCTTAATACATACCTTAATAGCCATAAATAACGTGGTTATAAGCATAGTACGGGTTTTCCTTGTCTGTCACTTTAATTATAGCAATCGCCTTATTCAAATGAACAAGTTGTGGCTGGGTTCATTTTTATAGACATTATTAGTAAATACTCGCTAAATGGAAAACATTTTTCTTGCATCATTGGTGCTAATTATAAGTACCCTTCGTAGATCTGCCCCTTTAAACAATATATCCTCACTACCTCCCATGAAAGGCAAGTAAAATGCAATTACAACTTATAGGACCTCACAATTCAATATGCTCAAAATGCATTTTGATGTCTGTTGTTTGTAAATTAATCAATCGTAAAATAGTTTGACAGATTTGCTTTCGTTTAGAAGCATCATCTCTACGCCCATTGATGTGTGGGAGTGCATACATGCAGTTTGTCAGAGGGTAATTATATTAATTAATGGCATAATTGACATGTTAATATTCATATAGGATTCTCATTTGTAAACATTCTAATCAAATGATAAATGAGAATACACTCATATGGCTGAAATATAATAATAATAATCAGAAACCTGCCAGATAAATGAAGCACATTCAGGCAGCATGCTGGAAAAATATGATAAACAGCCCACAGCTGTTTATTGTTATTGCTATTTTTTTTAATTGAAGATGAATGATTTGTTGAAAATGGCTCAACAAATAAATTGTAAGTGGATTGTATCCTGTCCATCTTCCAAGCGAATATGAAAATAAATACTTTTTTTCTGATTTAGATCTTCGAGTGCAGTTTTGGCCACATCATTTTTTTTTGTAACACCAAGTTGTATCATCATGTATAAGAAAACCTTTGTTAAACACAAGATCACTTTTGACTGTAAGATACATATTGCATGGCAACATCAGGGCATCAAGAGATCACACAATGGTGCATATACAGTATATGCATGCACAAACAAACATAGGTGGACCATTATTGAACATATCATCTCACCCAGCACGTGTGATTATGTTAGACATGATGCATCAACACTTCCCTTCATAACAGTGAGTGAAAACACCCAACACCCAATCTCATTTACCTCCCCCAGAATGTAATTAAGTTCTATGGGAGCATCTGCCGATGGAGAGCTACCACCCTATGTGGTCATCATGTTTATTTAGCTATTGGATTTGCCCTTGTGGTAAAAAACAAAGTGTCTAAAAAAAACTGGTCATGAATGTAATATCTTGTAATGTCCCCATCTTTCTTCTAAGGAGCTGTTTAAGTTTATATTTTGAAATAACTAATAAACATGAGTGTTGCCTTCTGATGGGTTAATAAAAGCTGATATTTTAAGATCTAACGTCACAGCGTGGCACCGTGCCTTTGTAGAGTAGCCAACTGTGTGCACGATAGGCTGCAAATTATAGCAACGTATGTAAAAGAAAGTGTGCGAATAGGTTAGGGGCTGCTGATGACAGTCAAAGGTTTAAGAGCATACAGAGGTCATGACCCAAACGGAGCAGTGATTTGAGTAATTGTTTAATTTGCCTTGGCATGAATGAATAAATACATAAATACATAATTGGCCATGGATTAGATTATTGGACCATCATTAGCAAAAGTTTATGACAAAATTGAGAAACAATCTCTGACTCTGTTGGGCTTCAGCAGGAAATTCTGTCAGCCTTACAATCGACTTTGGAAAAAATAGCTGTACCCTGACTCCGAAACTGAAGCCAACGTGTGACGGAGTAATCCAAGATTTCCTTTAGGCATTTAAAAACAGTTACATATTGTATTGGGATTAAATACAACACATTGATCAAATATTTAAACACCAGCCCTTCAGCTATTGGCAGGGAGAAGTAGATTCTTATTTTAAGGGCAAGGAGACCACCTGGGTTTATCTAAAAATAGCATTTGTACTTGAGTTCATGTACGGTTAAATTGTGTATGCGTGTGTGCGCATATGTGTTTGCATGTGTGTGTGTGTGTGTGTGTGTGTGTGTGTGTGTGTGTAGGCGCAGTTAAGGAGGAAAGCAGTCAAGAGAATAGAAGGTTCTCACTCATCTCATCTGCGCACACTGACACCCACGTCTCCTGTTGTAGACCTAGCCTGCATGACACTGTGCGCTGCTGACGCAATCCTACAAATCAGGGGTATACATTTCCCACCCTGCTGTTTCAAACTCTCCACTGTTTCACAGTCATGTCGGAAACCCTGTTTTCAAAACTAGCCGTGATAAAGAGGGATTCAGACAGAAGCTAACCAAATTGCCAAATTGAGTTCCACAAATGAATAAATGGAAGGAGAGGCAGAATCACGAGCAACAGTTCAGCAACACAAACTGTACACAGAGTTATGTAATAAACCTTGGTGCGGAACAATTGAATGATTCACAGGGCCATTTTCAATAAGCATGCACATTGGTAGCAAATATTTCAGATGTAATGGTAAACTGATATTTGGAATCACTGTGGACATAAAACATCTCCTAAGGCACTCCCAGTGTCCTGGCCAAATATCCCTCCAGACATTACCACTAGTTAAATTATTTGATAGCAATTCATTCAAGGATCATAGCTATAAAATGAGCGTACTTATGTATGTGACTAATCAAAAATGGATTAAAACGATAAAAGAATGAGTGAATTTTCACATCATTTTCAAAGAACACCTCATATTCAGAATTCAGAGGCTGTATTTATAAAGCTTCTGAGAATGGCTCCTAAGCTCTTAATAGAGCTGTTAACACTATAGTCATCATAAAAATAAAAAAACTATTAGTATTGATACGGTAGTATTCATCCACACAGGGAGCAGCAGTGCACTCCTGCATGACATCAGTGACTCCAATTACACTAGAGACGCCAGTGTCACTGACTGACACCTGTCACTGCGTGATCTGCCTGACCTGCCTGTGTTGTTCTGCTGACATCTGCTTTACTGATTGAGAAAAATCTAATCATATTTCGACCTTGCAAAGCAAGGTTATCTTTCGGTGTATAAAATTATAATGCTCAATGCTACCTGGCTTATTAGCTTAGTGGTTCTCATAGGCTGGTAATGTATACACGATATACAAGGTTTGTTTGCTAGCTAGCGGCAAATATCATTTACTGGCAATTTACTAGTGTTCAGTGACACCAGCAGTTCACATAAAAGCACACTGCATTTGCCACGGTCAACGGTAAACACACGATTACTTTCATTTCTGCTGTGAGAGCCACATTTATTGCCTGGCTAGGCTAATACAACCGAATCAAATCATGATCAGTATTATTTAGTTTTATTTGTGGTTAAGTCTGCATCGTCCAATAACAATAGTACATATTTTATAAAAAGGTGCACTGCACTGTTTTTTTTCCTGTTCTGCCAGCTAGTCAGCGTGCTGTGCTGTACAGTATTTTATTTATTTATTTTACAGTCACAAGTGCAGACAGAAAATGTAATATAACATGGAACACAGAACTCATAATGCTGTTTATGGTTGTGTAGGATTCTGACATTATTTATTTATTTCCCTTTGTTATTTAATTGATGACTTCTGGGGAAATGAACAGGGTAGAGGGTAATGGGTGAGGGGGAATGTTCACGTAGCATTGTGCTCCTACTTAATGCAACTGATTTGAGAGATTGACATGACCCGGCGCGCAGTCAACACGCCGGCAACATTATGGCGTTAGACATATGTTTCATATCTGTGTTACGGAAAACATGAATATATTGATTTATACGTGAAAGCAATTTGTGTGTCACTGTGACCAAAAAGGCAGACTGATATTATCTGCCGGTGAAGTCTTGGGAATGAAGCTCTGGCCAGCATTAATAATTACTTCTCACATTTATCTGAGCCAATGCAGGAGACTCCAGCCAAAAAATAGTGTCAAGTAGAGTATTTAGTCCTTTCTCAAGTCAGTCCTGTCTAAATCCAATTTATAAGCAGCAATGGAGTAAAAAAAACAAAAATAGTCTCTTTTAAAAATGTCATCAAGTGCTAAAAATAACACTATCACAAAGCAATACAGTATCGTATTGTATTAGACTGCCTTTCCTGTAGGAGAAGGGGTCACACGACACCACGAGGCCAGTAGTACTGCTGGATTTCTTTTCTACCCGATAGTTAATTGATCGATTAATGCCACTGATTGGGCAGAGATTTAACTCACCTGGTGTCTCAGGTTTAAATCAGTCCTGATTAGAGGTGAATAATGAACACCAGCAGTACTCCTGGCCTCATGGGCCAGATTTGAGTATCCCTGCACTACACTTAGTGCAGGGATACTTAGCACAGGCTGCTTCTCTTTTGCTAACTAGTTGGTTCTTGCAGAGCAAAAAAGGACCGTGTTTTTTATGCCCATCTAAGGTTAAAGGGGGTTGTAATCCGCCAGAGATTATGGCTCACGTTATTTCTTCCAGGACGGCGCAATATGACAGAGAGTTATCGTTAGTGGAGATACGAGCGACATAGCATATATATATATATATATATGCTTTCACAATTCTGGGCATACAGTGTTGAATCCTGGCCAGCAGATGTGGCACCACAAACTGGTAAATTGTCACTGTCATTTATTGTGAAAGACACCTGCGGTTATTGAGGACACTGTTCATTTCCCCGATCCGGGCCAGAAGAGGGTCCAGCTGTCAGGTGTCAGGCTGATGAGGACAGCAGACGTGCCGGCTCCCTGAGAAACAGGCAGTTTCTCCCCGCCAAAGGCCGCCGAGGGAAAATTCTCTACAGCCAGGACTTACTACAAGGGGGGGGGGGGAACCCATCAAATTCAGTGTCTAGACTTTACTTTGAAGACTTATAACATTGTTTTTTAATATATTTGTAGCAAACGAGATGAAGTATCTTGTTCTGTGCTGTTAGCCTCTTTATTGGCCTTTGTGAATCGAAGGCGTTTTGTGTGGTGTGTTCTGCGGTGCGTTCCGTATCGGAACAATTCGTTGTAACGCTTAGAGTCAGAGGACTGTGGCAAAGGAATTGTTTGATGTATGTAATGCACTCGCTCCCTGTTGCTGGCATCAGACCCACACCTTCTCAGTACTGTCATTATTACCTGTCAGTTGTAATACTTGTATACTTAGCAAAGGCCCAATTGTTTTCTTGAATGTTATTGAGTGGTCAGCTGAGCTCAAGCTAACGAATGGTAATTGCCCCCCCCTGTGTTAAACACCAGGTGCACCTGCCTTACCTTCTTTTGCACTCAAAGACACTCGTGCAGTCATCTCAGTCCAGCCCCTTTGCACTTCGCCCACCTCCAGCTCTAACTCGCTGTTATTACATTTTAATAACCTGTCATCTAAGCTCACACGGTTTGCTGAAAAATGCACTAGAACAATCAATGCATTCAGCTCCACATTTTGCGCTTTAATCACTGGCGTAGCACGCACGCCCGCAGCCCTCGCAGTGTGGGGGTGCCCCCGGGCACAGACGGCCCTGCCCTGGTCTGATAAAAAAAAAAAAATATTAGGCTATTTTTTATTTATATTTATTTGAACGCACGATCGGGTGAGATTCGACTTTTGAGAGACAAGCTGGGGACCTCTATCAGCTACAAGGCAAATAGACCACCACCCCCCCCAGTCCCCCGATCACCCAGTAGCTAGCCTACATCACTACATCATCGCGAGGCCCCCTATCTGTCTATCATGGTATGCCGTCAAATCATGTCTCGTTCAACATAATCAGAACCGTCCCTTCTGGGGCTGACCAATGTGAATGGGTGGGTATCACATTCAAAACATATTACAGCAAAGGTTGTTTCTTGCTTCGTTAACTAGCTATTCCTACTTAGGTAAGTTAGTTGAAAATGACGAGAAAATATAGTAGCCTAAAACAAAATGTAGAGCTGAATGCAGAGCTAAGCTACCGATCATCGCTAAGCAAAATACCATCAGTCTGGTGACTGCTACATCAAGTCGGAGATGTATGTGATTTATTTCTCAAGATGACGAGTACAAACTTGCTCAGTGGTGCCCAAAAATGCTGCAAAAAAACATTATCGTTATCTTAACAAGCTAAAGCTAAAACACCAAACATAACTGCATTATTCTGACCAGTAAGAGGCAGCGAAGCTTCCATATCAACTGACGAAACGCAATCGCAGGTAGCTAGTAGGCTACCTCCGCCGCAGCAGCTTGGGGGGTGGGAGAGTTTGAGGTGGTGGAGACTTGTGCTAGGGGGGGCCTGCGCTACGCCGGTGGTTTTAATCTGAAAAACAAAAACAAAACATCAACCACCCCATTGCCGCAATGCACACACGCACATGCATGTTTTTATTTTGTCAAACTTGGACTAGACTTAAAGTTATGTGGCAACTCTGGTTTCCAACAGCTAAGGGATCTTTCATAAAATGTTTAAAAAATTGTTGACAATGTACCAATAAGAAAATATTTGGCCTTTACTTAGGGGGGTGATGAGGTTGGCACCTTCATTCCCGCTGAAGTGACAAATGCATGTGGAACAGCAGTGACAGGTAGAAGAATCTATGGAGAGGGTTACCGCTGAGAGGCTTGGGCCTAATGACAGATGTTAATACAGCTCGGGAAACACAGTAATAATAATGCTGTCAAGAGAGTACCTACGAGTGCTTCACTCACGGTGGCAAAATAGCCTGCAATTCCTTTATACATTCACCCTGCTGTTAGAAATGAGTCATCTGATGGAAATACAAGAACAGTCGTGCAAAATGTTCTTTTATAAATAAAAGTATAAATAATTTAAAAGTATCCCTCAAGCAACACATCAAGTAAAATTTGATTTTGTGCACATTATATATATATATATATATATATATATATATATATATATATATATATATACTGTATATATATATATATATATATATATATATATATATATATATGTATATTTTTTAAATGGCAAGAATGTATGTGGGGATATTGTGTTACTGTAAATATTGACATTTTGGAAGCAGAGCCAACAGTTAATCATTTTGAGTCTTTGCCATTTTCCAGTGAAGCTAGGATCACGCAAGCCTCACAGATCACACGGAATCCAATGCAGTGAAGCAAAAGGTCATGGCTTACTGCATTATTCATCAGTTCAGTGCTTAGTTCTTATGCCAGGGACTCTGCATAGCGGTGTCCCTCCACTAAGGTGGGCGACGCCAGGTAGCCCCTGTAGGACCGTCCACTGTGTCTCAGCGAGCTACGAGTGTGTCGCCACCAAGGAACAACGAAGAAATGATGTACGATTGTACGTGCAGGACAGTAATGTAATTTATTTTTAATACCACCTATCAGCACAATTACAGAAGCTTTCAGGAACAGCGCCAGCCTCTAGTGGGTTCGACCAGAGCTTTGATCTTACTCACAATACCCACGTGAGTTCACCCTTTCATACGGTTGCAGGCTCTTATACGGAAGGATTAGGACACACAACCCAGCTAAGGTTAATGCAGTCTGGCTGCTGTTCAGTTCTAGGAAATGGGAAATATGTATTGAAATATAGGCTTTAATTACACTAGCGGGACTGGTTGCGTCTATGCCATGAGTCCCAGAACAAACAGGGGTCTTCCTATTGTTCCTTTGCAAGATTCCTCTGACAGCAATTAAATTCTTCCAAATTCAATTAAAATCAGACGGTTAATTTAGAAAACATAACTGCCCGTATTTACCTAGTATGGTTTTTACCACAGATTACAATCGATTGGGAACTGAGAGTGCAATTTCAGGCTGATTAAATGAACTCACCTCCATCATAACGAAAAAGCGTTCTCTCCCCCATTCTTATTTACCTCTGCCGCTATAATGGCAAATGTAACTTTAAAAGCCAGCATTTATGTAATGGGATTCTAGACCAAACAAATGAAAAGGAATTAATTATGCATGTTGGAATAATGCTGGATAATGACTTGATATTTATCTTTGACAAACATTTGTGGGCCATGCGGTTGTATGATTTAGATAAGCCCATATAATCTCTCTAATTTTCAGACTGACAGGGACTCGGTGTTTTCTTTGCGTGGGCTTTCTCCAAGGTGATTCTTAAAGACGGAAACAGGTGGAATGCTGCCCACGTCCCGCTGAGAACGTGGCTTGGGGATCACAGCAGGTCTCCTCTGGCACATTGAATGCTTATTGCTGTTCTCTGAATGACACTGGTTACTGTACACAGTATGATGTGGTCTGCTCTGCTCGGGAGGGCTTTTGTTTGTGTGTGTGTGTGTGTGTCTGTGTGTGTGTTTTCTGGAAGAATTATGAACAATGAGCTTAGGTTGGTTGGTGGGTATGTGTGCACGCGTGTTCGTGTGTGGCCAACGAGTAAGTCCCACATAGGGCATTCTGTGCTGGTGATGCTGTCAGATGACTGTGTATGTCTGCGAATCTAATTTATTCACGGGCCATGTTGAGGTCACATCCCTGCACTGCTGAAGAAGGGGGTGGGAGGCTGGGGGTGGGGCAACATGCTGTGGCATCCTGCCACTGCCTCGCACGCACACAAATGCACTCCCCAGGCCCTAGTCTGCTCTGGCCACAGCTGCGGGTGTGAGGTCACTGGCTGGTGGTCAGCCTGAAAGAGCTCCGGCTGCATTAAAAGAGTGTCAAGCTGTTCCGCCTCAGTTTGGCCCAGTCTATGCAGCCGAAGACATGCCACTCTGGGACCAACCACAGAGTCCACAGGAGAGCAGACTTCAACCAAATAGGCTGCGACATGCAGGGATATAAAAGGCCTCTGATAATGCTGCAGATGAGAGGCAGAATAACCTTGGCTATCGCCGGACCTCAGCATTTTGCAGAAACAATAAATCAATACATCTATAGCTGTTGCACAGCTGTTGACTTATTTTAATTTTTTTCATTTATTAGTTTGGCCTGACCGCAGCATATTGTATCACGATTGCTCTCTCTGTTGCATTTTGTGTTGCAAGTGACTTCTTAAGTGAAATTGTAATGTTTAAAACCTGGTGCGTATATCTAGGGTGACCATCTTGGACTGAAAATATCCGTCCAGTGGGATCGCAAAAAACTTTATATGTTTTGCTTGCTCCATAGAACATACAGAAATAAACAAATAGCCCAGTATTATGTTCATAACGCCCACCCTGTCCTATATCTTAGTATATAAGTATATCTTATGCCCGCTGTAGCTGTATCTCCATAGCTGTATCTACCACATTAAGGGCCACAAACAAAGCCGTTCATTCTGCTGTAAGTCTAAGCCCCTGACCCCTCGTCCTGTTAACGGTAACACCACTCCAAAAAAGGGTTTTTGAACGCACATAATGGTCTGAAATGTGTGTGCGGTTGGGTCCATGCCATGGTTGTTCAATAGCATCAGAACATCAGCGCCTTTCCCTCTATGCACAGAAAGGTCAGCTTGTGGAGTGTATATCGACATGGAGGGTCATAGATATCTCCGTTAGTGACCGAGGGCAGTTTTTATCTGCAGAAGCTCGCATTGTGCAATGACTAATGAAGACAGATCCAGTACATTATGTGGATAATGACTTCCCGTGACAAATAAATCCTGGCAGCTGTCCGCCGCCGTTGTTGCCAGGCAAAAAAGAGTCGTACCTTCGGAGCATATGAACGCTGCGAGGCGTTTGCACACCGCTGCTCTCAGCTATGGCAATGTCATTGGCGAGGGAAAATGCAACGCCATAATACCAGTCTGTGCAGTACAATAGGCCTGATCTGACCACGTCGGAGTCGGATCCGTATCCGGAAGCCAAGCCGGAATAGCCGTAGACATAGTCATAGTCGGAGAAAAAAAAACGGAATGCAGGCTGCTCTGTGCGGCTGCCACTTGTTGTTTTTACCGTTATTTTGCTATAAAATGGCGCACAGAACATTGTTATAAAGATGCAGGAGTGAAGAAGGGGAAAATTTGTTTACCTTTCTGTAAGTGCCTAGCAGCATAGTGGGGAGGGATTTAAACACACAGCAGACGGACATCGCACATATGTCGTGAGTACCATATTCACTTCTGCTCGTGACTTTTTTTTATTATGCTTAATTGATCTTTATTCTTAGTTAATTAGCTATCTAGATCTTTCTTAAAGGCAGCCTATGAGTTATGACATGGAAAGGATATGCAACCAATTATACAAAAAACGGAATGCAGGCTGCTCTGTGTGGCTGCCACTTGTTGTTTTTACCGTTATTTTGCTATAAAATGGCGCACAGAACATTGTTATAAAGATGCAGGAGTGACGAAGGGGGAAATTAGTTTACCTTTCTGTAAGTGCCTAGCAGCATAGGGGGGAGGTATTTAAACACACAGCAGACGGACATCGCACATATGTTGTGAGTACCATATTCACTTCTGCTCGTGACTTTTTTTTTAATGCTTAATTGATCTTTATTCTTAATTAATTAGCTATCTAGATCTTTCTTAAAGGCAGCCTATGAGTCATGACATGGAAAGGATATGCAACCAAATATAAAAAATTTTTAAGGCACAGTCAACTTAGTGTATGTAAACTTCTGACCCACTGGAAATGTGATTTAGTGAATTAAAAGTGAAATAATCTGTCTGTAAACAATTGTTGGAAAAATGACTTGTGTCATGCACAAAGTAGCTGCCCTAACTGACTTGCCAACCCTACAGTTTGCTAACATGAAATCTGTGGAGTGGTTAAAAATTAGTTTTAATGAACTCAACCTAAGTGTATGTAAACTTCGGACTTCAACTGTAGGTATCTATATGTGGCTAACCAACAAGCAAGTACAACATAGTTAAAGTTAGCACTAGCACTCTCAAATCTCACTCTACAGATTTTCACTAGACAGACAGACAGATGGATTATTTCGATTTCTTAGTCTCAATCCACAACCTTAAGTGTCACGTGACTGTAGACCTCAGGGTCAAGACTTCGACAGATGAGTGAACCCGGAATACCTCTCTCTCTCTCTCTCGCTCTTTCTCTCTCTCTCTCTCTCTCTCTCTCTCTCTCTCTCTCTCTCTCTCTCTCTCACACGCACACACAAATGCACACCACTTACATGTACACACATTAGGGATCCGTGAGAATTCTGGCCCTAGGAGAGATGATGATGATTGCAATGATGATGTTGTGGCTTATGCACATCAGTGAAAAATACACACCTTTGCACTGGAGGGCGGCAAATGCCATTTTGATAAATAGATAAATCAATGGCCAACGCTAGACAACAAACATGCAATTATTTCCAAGCTTAGCTTAGCTTGGGGGGTGGGTGACGCTGAATAAACACACACTCTGGCTCCGCAAACACTGAATCTTCGCAAAGCTCTGGACCTGTGCACCCTTCCGTGCTCCACTGGCAGAAACCGGACACTTCCTGCTCGCCTCGCCTCTCTGGCTCGACGAAGTTAATACGACAAGGCGGCTCCCTCGCAGAAACCCAGCAGGAAAACGGGTTGTCATCAGTCACAAAACAAAAGGTTATCTGCCCGCATGCATGATACAAGACACTGACAGTTTAATAGCCTTATGTAAGTGTGTCTCCTGGAGGCACATTATTTTTATTTAGACATCCTTCCCTCCTCCCCGTCCTCCTCTCCTCTGCTACCCCCCCCCCTTCCTCCAGTGCAACCACCCTTTAATCATCCCCCTGAAATGTCCTGGCTCGAGGTTGCTAGCGATAGGAAATGACGTTCATGTCCGGCCGCGGGCCCTACCGCATCTGGAGCCTGCCAAGCCGGCTCCGCACCCCGGCATCGCTGAGCGGCCGTGACGATCACCCGAGGCTCTGTCCCCCCCCCCCCCCCCCCCCCCCCGTGGGTGCGCGTTCATCAGCTGCAGCGGTGCATTAACACGGAGGCCTCGCATTTCCGCTGATAGGGCCAGGCGGGGCCAGTTTCACACGTGTATACTGTGGCGTTTTGCAGAAATATCGTTCTGATCCCAATTACAATGGGATATTGATATATGTTCTTTGCTATGTTTTGTTTTCAGTTTTTTTTTTTTTTTTTTTTGGGGGGGGGGGGGGGTTTTGCCGTAATAGTCTTAAAAAAAGAAAGTTTGAAAATGTACTTCCAGAGGGCTTTTTTGTGGGAATACATCCATTTTTCTTTCCCAAGACCTTAAAGTTAGAAGGTGATTTTTCATTTTCGTCGGAGAAATGAAACATAATGGGATAGAATAGGCTTACACAGCCCTCCATCTCACTTATCGCATGTTTGCTCAATTTCCACCCTTGTCAGAAAGCACCTGCGGCCTGGCGACCTGCCTCGCTGACCCTCGGCACGCCTTGCTCACTTGGGCATTGCGCAAATTACCGATTTCAAGCTTTTATCCTCTAATTATGAAAACACATTTACTTTGTTTAAAACGTCTAATGAAGAAAATCACTCTGAACACCTAATCCACGACGCAAATGTTTTGTCCATAATTGAGCCTTTGCCGCTTTCTTTCTGAATGCACATGCACACTGAATGCGTCTCACAATGCTCTGAAAGTGAATGCCATGTCAATTGAGGTGGCCACATATTGTTTCCTTAATAACTTTGAGTCCAAATGACATCATGTCATAATGCAACACAGAATTACCCTTTGTATACCTAATAAGTTCATTATAGTGTATGGGTCAGTACATTATAGTAGAGTACATTTTCTTGACATACTGGAAAAGGTGTCTGTGCATAATGGATCAGGGTATAATGCATACATTTTCAGAGAGAGAGAGAGAGGGAGAGAGTGTGTGTGTGTTTGCTACATTCAGAAGCTATGGCCCAGATAGCTAGTTGTGTTTTGTCCATAACTTTATGTAAAAAAAGTTAAAGAAGACTGTTTTTTATCCTTACAATTTTTTTTTTTCAATTAATGTCAGTGATCAATGCACTATGGCACAAGAACTGAGACGCTACACCTATTTCGTTCCATCCCGACCCAAGGAAAGCTGCTGACCGGCTGTTCTACTCCTGCAATGTCTACATTTTCTTTTTTATTGAAAATGTTCATGTCAAAGGACTGTTTAAACAGAACCTTATCGCAGAATAGAAACCGAATCCCACATAAGAGCCACTGTTGTTTGTACAGCTTAACTGAGCGTGTTCAGACGGCATAACAGAGGTCCACATTTCAAAAACACACAGAACTGGAGGGGTGGGTGGGGGGGGGGGGGGGGGGGGGGGTAGCTTTGATGACCAGATGGATTTTGGTCATCAAATTTAGAATTCATGCATTTCTTAATAATGAACCGAATAAATGGTTAAATAATCAGAGTAAAGCAATAGCGAGCGAATACAAACGAAAACGCAAATCAAATCGCTGCGGAACTGCGACTTGTTTTCGTGGGAATGCACTGCAGTCTTCACATTCGTCTGACACACCCAGAGGTTACGGGACTCCGGTGTGTCCAGGCCGACGGCACGCCTTCGGTTTTTGCTGCGTCGTGTGTTGTGTCTGCAAGCGGCATTTCATTTTATTGCGGCAGGGCTATGACACATTTCCCCCAAAGGTATTCACTTTCTGGTCAACAGGAAAGGGACCGTGGGAATCGTTAGGAACCTGAAACGGAACATGAGGTGAAATCAATAGGCATGGATGCCTGTAAATAATGCACCGCCATACAATATACGTCTGCCCAATGCTGCACTTCCCGCACACCGTGCTATCAACCTTTCATCTTAATATGATAGAACAAGTAAAAACAGTTTGCATCCTGTCAGTCAAAAGGCAACGTACACTGTACGGGCCGCCCAGCCCTCGAAGATGGTATGAAAACAAGCATTCGCTCGTATATTGCTGTTGTAGTTAGCATATCAGCGAGACATTCTCGTGCCGTTAAATTGTTAAGATTGATACGGTATTGCATTTCAGCAAAAAATAAATCCGCATTGATTTTTCTACCCCTCTCTGAAAATGAATCTATGTCTTAATATGCAATATTCTAAAAGGCATTTTACTTGCTTTAATGTCTGAGTTCCTAAGTGCCAAATCAATGCTAATTTGCTTCATCTTCACCTCTGGGTCATGTAGATGTTATATGTTGCTTTTATTCCTTATTAAAAATGCATATGAAAAAAGGGAGACTGAAAGTGGGGTATTTAGATGAGCAGGGTTCCCTTTGAAATATGCCCTTTTCATCCAATGGGTTTTCATTATAAATTGAACAAAGAGCTCTCTGGTGCAGCTAGTGTCTCCCCTAAATGAACGGGGGGGGGGGGGGGGGGGGGGGGGCAATTAGGTGGGCAATGCTTGTGTGATCCTGAGACGGAGAAGTTGTCGAGTTGACTACCGACGGCTTGCTGCATCTCGGGTGGTGATATCTTCTTTAAGCCAGTATATGGTACTTCTTTAAGCCAGTCCGATCCACATCCTTCTTCCAACTCAATCATGAGAAAAAACTAAAACAACAGCAAAAGAAACTCTCCATTAAATAACCCAGGGCGTGGAGGTATAAATTAAAACATCATTTCATTATTGCTGATTACAGTAACAGTAGACCTAAGGGAGCACTGTCAAGTGCAATAATTTGCATGTCAGTATTTATTTTTTTTCAGTTATAGTTTCTGAAATGAATGATTAAGAGTAGTGCCACTTAACACGGTAACTTCAGTTCTTTAGCTGCTGAGATGAGTATAAATCTGCAAATTACTAAGGAACTGCAGTAGCCTACCTTACTATATGACCACTGTTCTCAAAGTGGACTTTCTGATTCAGATAATAATTTTTTTTTTTTTACATATGCACAGAAATATGAGATTAAGGGCTCTATTTTCAAACCAGCGCAAGGGGACGGTATAGTCAAACGCAAGCTTGTTGACAGCATCAACGTCTTAAAACTGGCGCTATGGCGTTTCTCAGCAATACCGCTAGGATCAACAAATTCTCAACATAACATCCTTTCGGTTGCGCTGCAGTGGGATGGGTGGCGCTGTCTGGGGCGTGTTCTAAAATACTTTCGGCTCAGTGACAATTTGAACCAACGAAAACCCATTACGTTATGATCAACTGGAACCACCTCTTAGCGGCAACGCAATAGACTCTGGCAATTTGGCAACTTATTCGTCATGTAGTTCTATGTAGTGTCTATAGGTGATGCCAACATTACACTTCCATTTAATGAACAAATAGCCTATAATTATTATTAATTAATTAATTTTAATTTAAACTACTAGAATAAAAAAGGACAGCTTACAAGAAACTTGCGATCATGTAGGCCAATAGCCTATAATATATAAATTACACATTGACACAGTTGAATCATAAGCCTACCATTTGAATCATAAGTATGCCTACATCACCTAATGTAGGCTAATTAATGCATTCGCCACCTCCTCCCGTGCCTTCTTAACTTCTGGGAGACGAGGTGGTGTGGATTGTGATCCATAAATTACTACAGTCCTAGCCTGTACTTCTGTTGCAAGTATGTCTGATTCCAGTGCGGAAAATCGCTCTTGTCGTTGACGGTCCAGTGCGTTTGGGTTGCTCATTATGAAATTGCATGGAGCGATTGCGTTCCAACTGGCTTTTTTTTTTAAAGCATGAGAACAACAATTTGATTGGCTACCATAGAGACACACCTTGGACATTTAAACCCAGCCTTTTAGCAATACCGCCATAAGGTGCGCCAAGATTGCCGTCATGAAATTACCAAATTTCTCGCCGACACGCCCTCAGAGCGATACCGCCAAGCGATTACTCTTGCGTTCACCATTGCGTTTGGTTTATTAAAATAGAGCCCAAGATGTGGATCACCTAACCAGCTACACGGGATGGTATAAGTGGCTCTTTCCAAAAATAAAGCAGTGTGAAAATAAAAGGTTTTAATTGAATAAGAGGCTTTTCCTAGCCCTTCATGATTAGAGTAGAGCTAATAAAGTACCATTTTCAAACTGATTGTCTGTGTTTCTGAGCAACCCCTGGCACACATAACCACAGACGTATAACCACACATAATGAATACACCTCCACGAGAGCAATAAGCCAATACAAAACATGTTCGCACACATACGTCAGAAGGTAACTTCTGTATTCACAGCAGATACAGGTTTACACAGCGGCCTTTTGCATATATGTAATCCCTGAACAACATATTGCATTTTCTCGCATAAACCAGAGTATAACTAATATGTTTGAATTGCATTCTGAAAAGACAGTTTTTTTAAATGGCAAAGGAAGATAAAAACACTGAAAGGCCTATAAAATGGAAATGCAGGTATTGTATATGTAGCGTGTTACTATGCGCAAGCTACATTTTGTATAGGTAGCGGAGACGGATTAGCACCGCCATCGTACACGTTTGCAAAATATGATCGCGTACTTTACAGCCTGTTCGTATGCTGACAGCTCACGCCACATACAGTATCATACGGTAGTCCGCCGCCTTGCTCAAGAGTGGGTGAACTTAACATTTAAAAATCGCATGAAATCACAATCATCGCACGCGGGCGATTGTTTTCATTATTGTCCCGCTAAAATTAATTGCATTTGATTTCTCTCCTGGACATACTTGCGTATCATTAGATTCAGATTTTTAACGTAGGCTACTCCCTATCTCCCTTCCAGCGGAAATGTATTATGATTCCATGTCGCATAAATTTAGACACGGTTGGACAGCATCATTTTTCACAGAGGCCACAGGAAAACCATGAGAAAGGCAAGACAGCGGCAGAGGTAGTGATTTACCACTCGCACTGTGTATTACACTGTTGATTTGAATGGAGTGGTTTATTAATGTCGATCTACCTGTCGTGCGATCGTACCAGTGCCACAAGCAAACACCCTTTTCTTGATTAGCCCAAAACAGCGCCATGAATCTTATTTTACCGCGATATAAAGTCCAAGTCCAAGATAATAAAATTGTATCTCGCTCTCTTTTATGTGGCGGCATACTTATAATGGCATTAATAATGACCACGCATGAATTATGATTTCTTACCCGCAGTCTACAAATTAGGAGTAGCATTTGTATCTGAGCATGGGAATGCATTTATGGTATGAATCATGCTTTTGAAAAATCTATATTGAGCTGTAACTATCACTCTACACATTGCATGTTGTAGCCATATGGACAAGACCCACTCCTGTTATAGACACAGGTTCAAAGAACGGTAAAACTGGACCAACACACAATATCCTATGGGTGGAGGAACAGTCCATATTCAATTTCTTTACTCTAAAATGTAGGGACTGAAGGACATATTTGTTAAGATTCTTGAAGATATTTAGATTATTTACACAACATTAGCTTTCAATGCTAAGATGACGTGGGGGACTTTAATGGGTATTAAAAGGAAACTCCTCCAAATCTTGGAGGGGAAAACATTTACCTTTTAAAAGCCTTTGAATCTTACATTTATACTATGCTAATGTACGCACATCATGCAGACGTGGAGCGTTTTTTATACCTCTTAAATTTCCTTCCAGAATAAGGAGAATTTCTCTCTCCCACTTCCAGATCTAC
Source organism: Synaphobranchus kaupii (assembly GCA_029718625.1). Classification (NCBI taxonomy): domain Eukaryota; kingdom Metazoa; phylum Chordata; class Actinopteri; order Anguilliformes; family Synaphobranchidae; genus Synaphobranchus; species Synaphobranchus kaupii. Next base: position 100,807,987 of record CM056380.1, read on the forward strand.
ATTCATGTTAGTCTTTCTTGTCCTTTATCCCCTCCTTTGTGTTGTTACCCAGGTCTTTTAAAAGCAGCACGTAGAGAATGAAGCTGAAAGGAAGTTATATTACTTATTAATATCATACAGCGATGTTGTATAAAAGGGAGACTGGTGAAAAGTTGAAGCGAAGGTTCTGGATGCCATGGTAACAAGCAGCAGGCTTGTAGTGACTCACCTTGCCCTCTGCCGAATGAAATGACGCTAACGTGTCATGACGAACCGCCTAAATATCTCACGGGGTGAAGCGGGCCGTCCCAGCAGGGCTGTTGAGCGTTTGGTGAGGGTCTCCCAACCCAACTGGCCCCAGCAGCTTATGCAGGCTCAGGGATTCATCCCATGCTTCTTCATGTCCTGTCCTGCCTTGTTTGTGCACGGTAATTAAGGAAAGGCAATGGTAATGGAACAGGTATAATAATGGGGAAGGAGGCGCTATAGTAAAAGAAATGATGTGGATTAATGCTAATAGGGCAGATTATTTGTACAATAATCTGATCATATATTCCTTGTCTGTTTTGTGAGTGGAATGAGTATATGTTGAACATGCTAGAATAAGACATTGGTTTATAAGTACACCAGCAAAAAAAGGTAAATTAAAATATTTTCTCAAGTATTATTATTATTATTACATGAACATAAACCTCAATAGGAATAACATTTTTTTAAATAAAACATAACTTTGTTCTCATTACTTGGATTTACAGGCCATTCTCCCCATGGAAATGAAAGGTTTGAGTGATAAACACTGTACCACAGCTGCCAGTGTCAATATGAGACTCTGAAAAAGCATTCCTCTTTTCTATTGCATCAAAGTCCTGGTTGGAGTAACGTCTATTTTCCGACTGAGAGAAAAATAAATGCAAGTGAACAGTCTTGGTTCCCACAGAGTTATAAGCTTACTCATACACTAACATCCATTCCAAATAGATACATTCTATTATAAGTATGTTCGGAACTCATTACCAAGGCACAACGGGCTTTTGAGTTAGAATTTTGTTTTGTAGGTATAAATAGTCAAATGAATGTTCCTATAAGGTAGAGTAGAATATTTTATTCTGTTTCAAGCTGTCCATAGAAATAGTAAATCAGTAGTATGAGCCTAAGATCAGTGGTGTAAACGATTGGGACTAAATTTAGCTGTAAATTACACTGGAACAGTATGGAACACATGGTTGCCTAAATGAAGTCATCAAGGGTCAAACAAGCCTTAAACCATCACTCTGCTGCCAGATATGCAGTACTATTGAAGGGTTTCTTCTGACTTATTTTTCCATAGAGTTCAATAGGAAAATTTGTCAGGAGAAACAACCTTTCAAGTGATCCATCTACATATCTGGCAGCAGAGTGATGAGTTGAGGCTCGTTTGATACCTCAGACCCTTGATGACGTACAGCCATTTCGCCAACCATGTATTCCATACGGTTCCAGCATAATTTACAGCTAAATCTAGTTCCACCCCCCAATTCCCATAGAGATCCATTCAAATGCAGAGAGGTTATAGTATTGCTTGTAGGAGTATCAGAAAGTAAGATATCAAGAGTCTTTTGATATTGTTGGGTCGCATACATCAGGGAGTCATGGCATGCAAAGGATATGCGACCAAATATTAAAAATTATTACTTTATTCTACATTATGTTAAACTGTCCAATATTTCTTGATGCCCGAAAATGGGGGGACTATGTACAAAAGGTTCTATATTTTCTAAACGATTCATCTGTTATGATGAAAATACCTTCAAATTAAAAGCTGACAGTCTGCACTTCAACCTCATTGTTATTGTATCCTTTCAAACTCAAAGTGCTAGAGTACAGAATCAAAATAACAAAAAAATTTGTCACTGTCCATTGAATTATGGTGCTCACTGTATTTAAATAGATTTATTCTATAGATCATTTATTATTCATCCCATCTTGCTTGCACAAATAATTCAATATCCGTGACATAAAAATGCACACTTGTACATACAAATCACGTCTTAACTGTGTATTTAATTAAAAATGTACTGCTATTGCCATGTGGTATCCCACTAGTCTGAGCTGAGCTGATTTTTTGTGTGTAAAATGAGTTTCCATCGCCTACAGCTTAATGAATTATGCCGCGCCGATCATCTGACTCCTGCAGCTGTTCACAGATGAGTTGTTCGATAGGAGGATCCCTACGCTTTAATAAACACGCGAGATGACTCCCAAAGTTTGCATCTGCCGTCTCTGGTTTTCTCCCTGAGCCTCCAGCCCTGGCAGTGGTGCAGGAGGAATTGTTATGCAGAGAAGACCCATCCGTTACAGCCAATGGTCATCAATCAAAATGATGTCAGACAGACACAAGATATTTAAAAGGCCGTGTGGCGGAAAGGAAACATCGCTCTCGGGAAAAAAAAAAAAGAAAAAAAGAAAAACATTGCTGTTACAGCGTTATGGTTGATCGTGTGAGAACGGCAAGCGTACTGTCCCATGCATTTCCAAAGAGAATCAGGAGACGTGGACTCAAACAACTTGTGTTTAAATAGCATTCCCATTAGCTTCCTGAATTATTGACTTTTTTGAACAATTGTTGACCATTTTTAGATTTCACTGCAAGTGAATACTTCACCCCTCATTTTCTGTGGGTTGCCGTGTGCAATCCGATTCAAGGGGGGTGGGGGGGTTCTAATTTAACGTGATGAGATTAAAGCTTAAAATAATTTAGCTCCGTCCCCTGCTATCTGCACTGTAATGTAGATATGTGATAATCTATTCCCCTGCTCACGTAGACATGCCCCATAAGTGCAATATTGAAGCAAATTTTTGTAGAGGTAGACTTTGTTGCGCATAGCACTAGCAGCCACAGAACAGAGTGTACCGCATGGCTGGGGAAGGCACTGGTGTCTGTTACAGAGGGGGCTCAGAGGTCAAGCACATGTGAACCAAAACCATGATGACCTATTGCCTGAACTCAGAAACAGAACGTTTCACTTTGGGTCAAAGACCAACGGGTGGCGAGGGAGTGGGTCAGTGATTACGGTAAGAGTCCTCCCCCGTCATCGATTTGTGGACTCTGCACAGTTCAGAGAGGCAGAACAGAAGCTGATAGAACAGAAGCGGACCTGGGGCACGGCAAGGAGAGTGCAAGGTCAGAGAACACAGCCTGGCTTATACATTTTAAAAAGCAACACTTTTGAAATTTGTGGGGGTGGGGGGGGTGGGGGCTGGGGTTGTCAGGACATTTCATATTGCAACAAAAGGCAGCTCTCCCAACCCCATCCCTACCAACATGTGAGGGGGAACTGAACTCAAAATCGCTCAGGCATATCTGATGCTTTTCATAGCTTTTAACACCAATGAAAAGTGATGTTCAAATTATCTCAAGTTATGATCTGCAATTTTTTTGTTCTGAGGAAAATGTCAAAACAATATAAAAATCAAATAGGTCAGTCGTTTATACTCTCTTCTTCTCTTTCTCTAGAGTACTACCGTGTAGCATTGTTCACTGGGCACATTTATTTGTCTTTAATTAATTTGTTCTTTTCAGCAGATATTTCTGGTAAAACTATGTGCATATGGCAACAGAGGCTTCTCATCCAAAACAATGATGCAATTGTTAAAAATTGACATTTTCAGTTTTATATTTATTGTTAGATATTGGACACTGTGCAATTACACACTGTGAATCCCTGCATGAATAGAAACAATCTTAAGAAAGTCATTATTCTCCCAGATGAAAGAGGTTGCACTGTAATGAGTAATGTACCATGTGTAAACAAAGATTTATTACTTCTAGACTGAAGTTACTGTAGTGGGCTCCCCATAAATAATTTTGTCTTTGACCTGAAAGTCTCCACTAAAGAAAAACATTTTTTGAGATCACGGAAACAGATAATTCCTTGGAACAGAGGAAATAATTAGTTTTCTTAAAAAGAAAATGCTTTCATGGCAAAACAGAAAATGTCAAGTTCTGTAGTAATGGCTGGCATAACACCTTGCATTGTTAAAAAAGTTTAAAAGCCGGAGTAATTCCATTGCCTTTGTCCCTGTCAGCTACCACAATGAAGAGGGTTTATAAAAGAACAAAACTCTTGAACTTATTAGAAGTAGCTTCATGAAACATCATGTGTCACTTTCATAGTTCAAAGTGCACGGTGCATGTCCAAACAGGTACTGCTCAAGATTATTGTTGGAAGGAAAACCTCTTATCTTAGAGGTTAATTGGGTTTGCTTTACTCATGGTTCCCACTTATAATGCATTCTGGTAGTTATCATGAGGGATCTCTCTTTATTTAATGATGGACAACCACAATGCTGGCATCTCTGTCCCAAGATCACTGTCAGTCTCCCGATATACGTATAGTTAAATTTCCTCAGTGGCTATTTGTCCTCTCCTTCTCTCCAAAAGTGCACGGGGGAAAGAAAGTAGGAGAATGAATTGCTTATTTGTGGCTCTGTATAGGCCTATTGCTAGCTGTTGAGTTTCGGTTTGGCATTGTCTGTGTTTATTCTATCTCAGAGCGGTCCAGTTCCTGTGGGTTGCGGGTAAAGAAAGACTCTGTTGTAGTATGCCGGGGTTGTGATGTGCAGGGAATTTTTTTTTTGTAGGTTTTTGTTTGTTTGGTTATGAATATAAATCAGAGCTCCCCTTTACACCAGCCATGCGAGTATCACTCACCCCCGAGTAAGGAACAGAAGCCATCCCACTTTGCTTATGCTTGTACTAAGGCATGATAGGGAACTCAACACCACCCCTTACAAAAGCAGCAGAGAGGCGTAGTGTTTGGGTAACCGGGTTCAATTCCGGGGGGGGTGGTGTGGGGGGGTCGCGGGGTTCCAATGTTGAGTGGGTTAGCGCTGCATCCGGACATACAGCTGTGTGTTGTGGAAAGCTGTGAGCTATGCAAGCTTCTCAGAGTGAGGGAATAGGCTGTATAGACAGTGCCGTGCATGCCTCGCCAAGTGAATTGTCTTTCGCGTGTTAAAATGGTAATGGCAAATGGAGCTCATAAACTCACACATGCAGCACTGTCTGTGATACTTCTGATCCCTCCTTCATATGTTGAGGCAGTTGAGGGGGGTGGGGGGGGGGGCGGGGGTGAAGAGGGGGATAACGGGGGTGAGGGGAGGTGCGGCGGTAATGAGCTGGCCGCCGTGCTGGCCGAGGCTGATTTCCTAACACAGAGGAATTCTGGCAGTCTGGCAGGGACATAACTTATCATCCATGAACAATGCTACCATGAAATTGGGTAATATTTAAATGTCCCCAGTGAAATTTTGTGTGTATGGATGTGCGTTATATATCTCACAACATCTCCGTTTTATTTAGTGCTCAAAACCACCGGCTCGGAAGCCATAAGAGAGGCGGATTACAAATAAATCAAATTACGCTCTTTAAAGGCTTTCGCGTTTCATCGGCGGGCGATCCAGCACAGCTAAAAATAGAGGCCCATTTCAGAGTTTCTTTTCATCACCGCACAAGCTATGCCGAGCATATCATTTTCCCATCATCCAATTTGGCCCAAACTTTGGACTTCATCACTTTTGATGTCCAGTTTTCCTCTCCTGGCAGGCAGCCTCTAATTCAGAATGGATAGGCTTGAATGTGGGACATCTGAGTTGATGTGTTGGCGGGTGTATATTTGGCTAAAACAGGGGGTGTGCATCTTTGGTCTTGCACTGCCAAAGATTGTCTGTTGTTTTTTCATTTTGTTGCACCTGAGCCCCTAATTAGCTTATTAAGTCTATTAATTGATTCACAAGTCCTGCCTAAATTGCATCCTGCCAGGCCGCTGGGTAATAAAGTGTCATATTGTATGGCTCTCTGCTAATGTAAAATATTACTTGGAGAACAAGGTGTGAATTGTTTCATATTTCTGACTTGTGACTAACTGTCCCCTTTAATATGTTTCAAAAGGAAGGAACTAATGTACTAATTAATACATATTTAGAATGTGTTCTTTTTTTTGCTGTAATAGGAGTCCATTGTTGAGAAGGGAAAATATATCTAGCTCCAACAGCTAGATATATTTTCCCTTCTCAACAATGGACTCCTATTACAGCAAAAAAAGAACACATTCTAAATATGTATTAAAATGATATGCTTGGCATGACCCCTTTGGTCATGATTTGTGTTTACAGACTCCATGCCATTCAACCCACCATATAACAGGAAGATAAAAGAACGTATACAAATACAAAAGAATAGAAGGAGTTGAGTGAAAAGAGCCCCCAGGATTGTTGGGTGTGGGAAACGAAACACGCTAGACGGTTGTGAAATTGGATTAGGATTCAGGTGACTAATTGCACCTGTGCCGTCGGTTAGATAAGTCTTAATTTCTGACTCACATATTAAAATAATGTGTTAATGAACATGCAGAAAGTGATGAACAAGGAAAGGGTGATTTCAGCGTACCAGGTATGAAAATACGACATGCAAATCAAAGGTGGGATTTGACTTTATGTTGTAGGTTTATGTTTTAACTAGTGGTTGTGACACTGGTGATTTTCTTTCAGCTGTTTGTCACCTAAATCTCAATGCATGCACGTATGTAATAATAATAATAATAATGCCTTGCATTTATATGTCTGTCACTCTGGATAACAGCATGTGCTAAATGCCTAAATGTAGCTATGACATTTTCACTAAATCAAACAGCCAAATGAACAATGCGTTGAAATATTTTGAAAAACAGCATTTGCTATATATATATATATATATATATATATATATTTGTTAAAAATAATGATGTCTTGATGAGGGTTTTTTTTCTCAGAATAAATTTACTTCAATTAAAGGTGGGATTTTTCTAATTTTTTCAGTGTGAGATTAAGCTAATTCACCAAACGGTCAATTTTTTATAACCTTTTTTACGTATCTTTACCAGGGGTGGCAATAATTGTGGAGGGCACTGTATATATACAGTGAGCACCATAATTAATTGGACAGTGACACATTTTTTGTTATTTTGGTTCTGTACTCTAGCACTTTGAATTTGAAAGGATACAATGACAATGAGGTTGAAGTGCAGACTGTCAGCTGTAATTTGAGGTATTTCTATCCATATCGGATGAACCGTTTAGAAACCTTTTGTACATAGTCCCCCCCCCCCCCCCCCCCCCACCCCCCCTATTTTGGGGCATCAAAAATATTGGACAGTTTAACATAATGTCATTATTAATATTTCATATTTGCATATCCTTTGCATGCCATGACTTCCTGATGTCTGTGACCCAACAACATCAAAAGACTCTTCTGGCTTTTCTGGTACTCCTACAAGTGATAATAACCTCTCTTCATTTGAATGGATCTCTATGGCAATTGGGGCGTGGGACTAGATTTAGCTGTAAATTACATTGGACCAGTATGGTTGGCTAAATGGCGCTAAGTCATCAAGGGTCTGGGGTATCAAACAAGCCTTAATCCTCACTCTGCTGCCAGATATGCAGTAGATATGGATGGATAACTTGAAGGGTTTCTTCTCCTGATTTATTTTTCCATAGAGTTAAATAGGAAAATTTGTCAGGAGAAACAACCCTTCAAGGGTTGTTTCTGTATCCATACTGTTCCAGCATAATTTGCATCTAAATTGAGTCCCACCCTTCAATTCCCATAGAGATTCATTCAAATGCAGAGAAGTTATAGCATCGCTTGTAGGAGTACCAGAAAATAAGATATCAAGAGTCTTTTGATGTTGTTGGGTCACAGACATCAGGAAGTCATGGCATGCAAAGGATATGCGACCAATTATTAAAAACGATTACTTTATTCTACATTATGTTAAACTGTCCAATATTTTGATGCCCCAAAATGGGGGGGGGGGGTGGGGGGACAATGTACATAAGGTTCTATAAACGGTTCATCCGATATGGATAGAAATACCCTCAAATTACAGCTGACAGTCTGCACTTCAACCTCATTGTCATTGTATCCTTTCAAACTCAAAGTGCTAGAGTACAGAACCAAAATAACTAAAAATGTGTCACTGTCCAATGAATTATGGTGCTCACTGTATATACACCATATCAAGATGAATATCTACCTTATATTGATCAAAGTACAATATTTCCTGTTGTACAATATCTGGAGGTATATCATTCAGATAGAAATCCGATACAATGCCTGACCTCCTTACCTCTATACCCATCATGGTTGATTAATACAGCTTCCTCATAATTCCTCATCTGGAGCATTGCATTTTGCCCTGTCTGGGGCAGAACTAAAAAGCTCATTTGTTTCTGATTGCCTAGACAAAATAGACTCTGTCATCTTTAGTGGCGAGGGATAAGGGGGGGGGGGGGGGGGGGGGGGGGGAAGCTTTACTAGCATACTGTATTTTTGGTGAAGCCATATTTATGACATACAGTAATTCATGCTGCAGGCAATAGAACATAAGCACTAATCCTAATTATATGCAATGAAGTCATGTGACATATTTTATGGTCTCATTAAGCCCTGCTTCACTAGTTTTATCTGATGAGCTCCAATGCGCTACATGGATCAAGCAGTCTTGTCACATCGTGACCCGCAGAGGGATTTTGGCACCTCGACATTACAGAGATATCAGAAATCCACAAAACTGGTTATTCACATAGAAATCCGCAGAAATTCACATATTGGGATCTGTTATGTTTGTTTCAATATACATATGTGGGCCTCAATCTGACAGCATACAATTAACCTTGTGATTGTTGGAATGCAAAATTTACCTATAAAAGACGAATGATCCATTGCTCTGGTATTTCCTTCAAGTGACATATATGTATATAATGCATCTTTTTGATCGGAGGGCATTATGAGTAAAGAATGAAAAGTTGCACTCCCTTCAGTGAGAGAATTGTCTGGGCAATTACATTCTTCTAGAGTAAACAGCTTGGGATGTCAAGCATATTTTTGCATATAATATGGAGGCTGATTCAAAACAGGTAGAACAGCCAGACATAAATGGAAAGAACTGATTATTTCATTGGAAACCAAGGTTCATGATTGCACTACATTTCTATACATGTTTCTGTGTACAGTGTCTCACGATGGACAGTTTTCTTTTTCTTTTTGTTTTTTTTTTGAGATCAAGAACCTTGTTGTTTAAACAGAACAATATCAATTGCATTTGGCCTTCAACTTAGACTTCATCTACTTCATAGCAGGTTATTTCTCTCTGTCTGTTAGTTTTCCATTAAAAATATTGATCAACTGATCTATACATTGATAGGGCAGATGAAGCAGTATATTGTACTTACACCATAAGTAGTCTTAGTACTGTTGTCCATATCATCTTTCTAATATATGGAAAATGCAATAATGATAAGCGTAGGCTCTGTAAGACACTACTTCCCAGTGAACATTTTTGTAGTGACAAGTCAGTGAAATGCTGTCTAGGCATTCAGGTGAAAACCTGCCTTCATTTGGTTGCAAAAATTTTCTCGCCGACTAGGATGTAGGATGTAACGTCTCTCAACCTAGATTTCCACCCTCTCTAGATGTCTCGATTCCAGCGTTTGCTCGCTGGGTTCTTTGAGGTGACGCTAATCCGAATCAATATTCATCTGGCAATAAAGAAAGACCGACAGAAATGTATTCCCCGACAACCCCAATTCTTTGTTCAGGATTCCAGTTTCCAGCTATTTGAATACATATAATAATGTACCCAGTGCAACTCACTAATGAAGCAAACATGGGAGGCATTTATAGTGTAATGGATGGAATTATTAATGTGCAGAAATAAAAATGAATGACTTGAATTACTTTTTCCTTGGAGGGAGAAAATCTTATGTTGACCATTAATGTCCTTGTGTCCTTTATTTTTGAATCCACATCTCTGAGATTTGTTATCATTGCTGCTATGTTCTTGCCATTCCTATTTTTGAATGTCAAGCAGTACTTTTTAAACATAATTTCTCGTCAGCGCCTAAAGTTTTTTTTTTTTTGGTTCGTTTTCGTTCATGTTTAAATATAATAATAGTAGATCGTTGTTTCTAAAACAACCTCCATCTGTAAAATGCCTGCCATCACAATACCGAGCTAAACCCTGTCTGACTGAATGTGTTGCAGTGCCATGCCTTCTTTAGAAGCATTTAATTTCAAGTAATTCCCATCTGGGAGGTTACCCAGGTTACCATCTATTCACTGGAAATGTGTTTTTCTCAGTCCCAGACAGGTAGAGCTTTATTCTCCAAGTTCTTTATGACAGGCATAATCAGATTTTATCAGATAAAACTTCCTAAAGGTTTGTTGCTGCAAAAAAAAAAAACATACACAGCGTGACTGCCTTTCAAGGGATAGAGTGTCAAGTTGAATTATTTTTACATTTTTTGTTTTTATCTATTTGTCTATGTCTGAACTGCATATGTATATACGTATTCATACACAGTGTTCTGAATGGGGAAAAAAACGCTGTGTTAACTTGTGTCGATAGTTTAGGAGATGACATTATGCAAAGCCCATTCAGTTTGGCTGGGAAATACATATGTTCTGTTGGCTTTTGTCCCTGTTTGGCTATTGTTGTCAGCATACTGTGGATATGAAACATCTACAGCCTTTTGACAGTATGAATCAGATTAATGAATTGGTCCACCAGGTGTAAACCCCTTAGATAAGTCTTAAAACACAAGATTAGAACATAATACATGGTCTATTACACAGAGGACAGAAAGATACAGAAACATTTTTTTCCAGGTTCAATGGAGTATATATATAGTGCAAATTATAAAATCTAATCTGCAGTATTTACAGTCATATGCAGATCTAAACTTGTGAGCGCCATCACATTAAAATGAGTTAAACTATGTACAATTATTAGCAGAGGTCTCATCAAAGCCATGCATGTTACAGCTCTCACTTATAGAGTCATGCTAGAGACAGGAGGATTTCTGTTTGTGATCTCCTTTCTCGTCGAGAAGACAACAGCTGTAACTAACTATAATTAAGATCATTTGAATACTTGTGGAAGTAGAATGGATCCGGAATACCACATCACAAGCTTTATAAGGACCTCAGCAAGGTCCTATAATCCCCAGTGCATAGAATTTTGGATATTTTCTTAGTTTGGAAGCTGCTTGAAGCAAAATTGTGTGACCAGTTGTGTCACTATATTGTATAAAATAATCTTGCTGTGGGTCTTTGCTAGAATATGTTAGGAAATCCTTTGCTGGTCTAAAGCAAGACACCAATATATTCTCCCACTATTCTCTATGTGAGATCGCTATATATTATCTTGCATATACTCTTATGTATTAAATGTCCCTTTTGTTTTAGCTTTTGCCTCTTCCAAAATAATTACAATAATTTCCTTTGCCTATTGTTCACTGAAGTGGTGTTGAGTCTCCAGTGATTAATTTTATGCGGCTACTCTGGAAGAAATAAATAAATAAATACATTAACACTGTCAGTTCATTGGGTGGTGTTGAATATCAAATACATATCAACTCATTATTATTATACAGACTAGTGCATCATGAATAATATTAATATCATAAAAAAACACAGAACATTAAATCCTCATGGATGAAGTGAGTATGTTTATACTTATGCATTTAGCAATGATTTAATATTTTCTGTTGCTTATAAAACACTCTTCCACGTAGGCAATAGCTTCTTCATTGTCCAATCATGACCCAGCTCATAACCAGTGTGGAGTTTACGGTGTCCGGAAGTAATGGTAAGGCACATGGGGCTTCCAGTTAATGTGTAACATTAATTCTCATGATGTTTGTCAGATCTCATCAGCGTTAAACTTTACATTCCTACAAAATGCCAGTCCGAAAGACAAGGGACCAGGGGGCAGATGAAAAGATGACTTTCTCTTGAGTGTGACACTTTCCAAACTGCAAAAGCTAAACTTGTATAAAATTTTAAGATTTCAATATCTTCCGGTCTGTTGGTTTTGATTGTGCCGGAGCGATGTATTTAGTGCTGAGAATAGTTTTCTCCGCGGGTGACAATTACCGTGGAGAGGTGAGGAGAGGATGAAATTGAAGAGGGGTGGGGGTAGGGTTGGGACAAAGGAGAAACATAATTGGCGAGACACAGCTCTGAAAATTGCTTCTAATCTCTCACCCAAATGCTCAATTTAGCCTGCTGATCAAACAATTATCTTTTATTAAGAAAAATGTAGCAGAAAAGATGTGCAAAAGCATTATCTCTCAGTTGTTCCGTGAGGTACCGTTTTGTGTTAATCGGTGATCTAAAGGTTATAGGCATAAGATGACTATAGCCAGCAATTGTATTAATGTAAGGAGAACAATGAAACGTGGACTTTTGTTGTCAGAGAGACAGATGTTGTGGCTTCAGCCACCTTTCAGAAGATATGCTGAAATCATGTATTTGCCAAAAAGACCAGTTCCTGTATCTTTGTTTTAATTTCCAAATGTACTCTATATTTCATCATAACAGTCTAAACAACTGCAAAATGCTCAAACTGGGGGAAAAGTTTTTTTTATAACCATGATAATAATACAAATTGAGACAGATGGATTATTTTGATTTCTTAGTCTCAATCCACAACCTTAAGCATCACGTGACTGTAGACTTCAGGGTCTAGACTTCTACAGATGAGAACCAGACATACCTCTCTCTCTCTCATCTGGTTCTTCTGGTACTTTCATCTGTGGCATGCCTTGTCTGGCTCAGGAGGGATCTAAGGTACATGCGGAGATCAAAATCCTCAGAAATTGGTCATTAAAGTTTCTGCAGTCACAGCTGCCCAGGGTATCACCGTAGCGAGACCTTTAAAATTTCTTAACGACTTCAGCCATTCAATTTCAAACTGCCCTGTTCACTGCTTTATTAATTATTCTGTATTAAGGTGAAGGTGAAACTGGTACAGTATGAAGGCAGTTTAATTCCCCAATGCTCCTTTGTGGGCCTCTTTAACCTTTAACACAAGTCTTGGTTCCCCTATAGCCAAGTACAGTGGCCAGAGAGTGCATGATATCAAGTTTGAGGAAATTGTAGGAGGTGTAAAAGAAAGAATCTTGTGCTTTTGTCCCACTGTTGTACCAGGACCAGAATCATTGGCCCTGATGCAGCTCCACCCACTTACTACTATACACACATATATATATATACAGACGGGGTGACAAATTAAAGGAAACACCAACATAAAGGTGCCAGAACAGCTTCAGTGCGCCTTGGCATGGAATCTACCTCTAGTCTAGCATAGATTCTAGTCTCTGGAACTTTACTGGAGGGATGGAACACCATTCTTCCAAAAGATATTCCCTCATTTTGTCAGGTTTCTGCATTCTGTCTGTTTGTACATTTATGTTTCTTATTGTGAGCTTGTTTGTTTATTCTGATTAGGTTCTTTATCATTTCTTATCTTGCATTTATTTTCATTTATGGTTTCACTGTTCCGTGTTTGTATTACCATCACTCCCCTGTCTTCGTTACACTATTCGGGAGCCTTTGGTGATTTCCGGTTTCGCTGTATTTACACTCTCGTTTACTTCCTTCTTTACTAATTACCCTTGTTAATACTACAAATCTACTAATTACTACTAACTGCTTAGAATTAGGTTACTTACTAATATAATAATGACTAACTTGTAAATAATACTAATCAACTAATTTACTAACGTCAGGGAATTAGAGTTTCTACTAACCTACCAATTTACTATTGCAATCTTAGTTTCCATCTGCAGCTGTTTTTCGTTTCTTCTATTCTATCTCTGAATATCTTTTTGTGATTCTCTACTCGCTACAGCTGTGCCTCATTTGCGCATTCCTCTGTCTCATTGTGTGCACGGGTTTCTCTCAATCCAGGTCATGTCTTTTCTGTATGTTAACAGTTTAGTCCAGTCCGTGTATTTCGTCTTCCCTCGTTATTGTATTATCAGCTTCCCTTATCGTTTCATTGTGTTCACCTGTGAGCAATTTCCCTTCCCCGCCTCTGCACACCTCTGTACCTACCCTAACACATTTGGTGTTTTTATGATGGTGGTGGAGAGGGCTGTCTAACACGTCAGTCTAAAATCTCCCATAGGTGTTCAATTGGGTTGAGATTGTTACGCCTGAGTACTGGACTGGACCCAAATGCAAGACTCTGAGACAGACTCGATGAAACTGAGCCAGGGACACTTTATTACACCAGACTACTCACACAGGGCAGCAGACAGGCAGGAAACACGCTTGGGCAAAGCAGGAGCAGGGCTGGAGTAGGGACAGGGCCAGGATGAGGCAGGAGAACAGGAACGGGCAGGCTGGAGCAGTTGCTGGGCTGGGCAGGAGCAGACTGGACAGGCAGGAGAACACAAACTGGACGGGTACACAGGACTAAACACAGGAACGAGGTGCAGGCAGGGAACAGGCAGGGATCAAAAAGGCTGGAAGGTAATATGACGATCTGGCACAGAACAAAGAAACAGCGGTGCTTAAATGCCAGATTAACGACGAGACACATGAGGAAACACATATCAGGTGCGGGAGCTGTAGGACACAAAATGGAGGGAGAAAGGGAAAACACGGAATGGAATACACATAGGAAATACATATAGACGGAAAACCAGGAAATCGGGACAGGCGCGGGACGTGACCGAGATCTGGTGACTGCGAAGGCCATAGCATGTGATTCACATATTTTTATACTCATCAAATCATTCAGTGACCCCTGAAGTGGACCCAAACCATGCCAAGAAAATTCCCCCCACAGCATAAGAGCCACCGGACCTCCTCACTGTAGGAGTGTTTCCTTTAATATGTCACCTGTCTAATATATGTGTATATATATATACACACACACACACACACACACACACACACACAGGGCTCGAATTGTCGATGAACGCGGGGGAGCACCATCCCCCTTGTTAACCAAAATTGGGAAAACCGTCCCCCTTGTTAAGACACGCGATCCTGTAAAATGAAACGCACTGGGTTCATTCCAGTCGTTTATTTTCACTCCTTGCATTCTTTCCTCGCTCTTTAGCTCCATCCAACGGAGGACGCGAGGAAGAGATGCAAGGATGAGATGTGAGGACGGAGGAATCGAGGCAACATGCATTAGGCAAAATAGGAACATCCTTGCTCAGTCAAGCGTCAGCTTAAGCGACGTAAATTACTAATGACGTGTTGCACCACTTTATCACCTGTCCGTGGGCTTTTAACAGATACTTCTTGTCTCAGAGCTTGTTCTTGCACTGAAAATGGGAAGTACTATTTTATTGGACGCTGTATTTCAGGCATGAAAAATATGTACGGTGAATGATAAAAAATAGTTATAGCCTAAAACACGAATAGCATCAGTAAAAGACAGCAAATGCACAAAAATAGATTAAAATTACATTATTCTTTCTCAGTCACACAAGAGTCCATTCAACTGTATGAACATATAGGTTAACGTGACATATGTCATAGGCTACATACGGCGGAATTAAAAAAATTTTTTTAAAGGAAATGGGTTAATGTTCAGCAGGTTACATTTCCTATGCAGTAATAAACAAACTGAATGATACGGGAAACAAAAACATGAGAAATATTATGCTCACGCGCTTAGCTATAATGTTTTTTGGCCTCTTTTTTCATGAATAAACGTGGCTTTTGTTCGTCCTAAAGAATGAGTGTTGTTATGGATTGAAGCGCTTTATAATAACTTAAATGGGATGTGGAGAGGTGGATCATTCAGGCTATACATGTCATGCGTTCCGATGTAGCTATAACTGTTGAATAAACTAATAATTTTTTTACTCTCAGAAGTCATAGAATTAACCATTTTAGAGTGATTTTGGAAAAACTCTCACGGGGAGCATGCCCCCAGACCCCTCTAGAGTCAATCCCCCACCCTGCCCAACAAACACCATCCCCCTCGTTAACAGCCCCCTTCCTACAGTTTGTACACTGTGTATATTAACACAAAGTGTAGTCAGCAATTCAACAATAAAATGACTGTAGCCTATGTCCCTACTGATCCTTAACATTTCATCATATCATTTCAAGGAGATAGCAAGGGTGTAAACACACTGTCGATCAAACAGTTAGAAAGACAGCTTTGCTTTAATGTTGCTGTCCCTTTATGAATCCTTAATTTCTTAAAACAAAAATCTGAAGCTCAGGTCTGGTTGCATGCTAAACTATTTTGTGTCTTTTGTTTATATTGCATTCTGGAATGGATGTCTTGTTTTTCCCTCATGGGTCCGTGGCCCAGTTACTGCAGTGTCAGACAGGCCCATTATGAAGTTCCAGCAGAGAAGAATTATTACTTCCTACCTGTCAGTACAGATGATTGATTGTGAAACCCACAATAACCCACAATACTGAAAGGTGTAACACTATACACATAGTACATCAGGGTACAGCTAAGTAAGTAGTCCCACAAACGTTCAGCCCTTTGGTTAATGGATCCAGGAACGCCGCCCTTGCAGGGGATACACAGCATGTACCAATACATTGCAGAAAGTACCATATGTGCAGAAAAGTTTACCACTCAGTCAGCTGGTTTTCTTTTCCTCAGCACCCTCTGCATGAACCTATGATAATACATTTGAGATGTTGTAAAATATTGCATTTTATACATCTTTTGTTAACTACACAGTCTTGGTAGTTGGTAGGTCATGTATGTTGGTAGATCATAGCTACAGTAGGCTATGTAATGCTAGCTAGCTGGTGTTGTATTGTCATTCTGCTTATTATTGCCTGTTTTATAGCAATATTGACTTCTTTTAAGAAAATGATCTCCAGAATATAATTTTGACTCCATCCAAAATCACCATCTAAGACATTCATGGGGTTGAAAATACCTCCCTCCCATGTTTCAAATGTAGCAGCTGGACATAATCCATTTTACACATTCATATACCACAGCTTTCTTAACACACCACATCTTAAAGCAATCCAATTCTCCATGGCTATGATGAAATGGGCAAGTTGCTTTAACGTTATCTACAGTACTCAGAATTTGTGAAACTTAATTTACTTTCAGGAGAAAATGCATTAAAATTATGTCATATTCATGTCATAGCTTTACTTTACTGAAGTATCATAAAATACTTATGGAAGAATAAAATATCAAACAAATGTGAGCTAGGTTAAACAGTGTTTCACTAATTCTATGTGGATGTGCAAGGAGATCTGTGGATAGTTCTATAGATCAAGGGCCATAATGTTCTGCATTGTATATTCTTAAGGAAATCTACATTTCACACAGAGCTGGCCGGCACTTCTTAAAACTTGGTATGGTAAACAAACAAATTGAAAACACACATATTTTTGCAAGATGAATAATTTGGAAGTTATATCACAAACTGTGATATAACTTACAATATTTTGGAAACTTGATTCTGTAAGCATGCAGCAATTTTAACTATATTCACAAAACATAAACATACTGATCGATCATTGCGCATATCATCATAACACTAAGAACTTTCACTCTGCAGAATAATGTTTGGCCAAATCAATAATATGAATGTGCTTTTATTAGAGTAAACTAAATCAATACAGAAGCTTTCTAGTTGGCAATAATCATTAACAAAGGAAGATATGTATGTGTTTTTGTAGGTAATACTCCTAAGTACAAAAAAAAACAGAAAGCCATAGCATTGCTAAATTGGTTTACACACACCTAGTCAGCCTACAGTGTTATCACACAGTAGAACTGACAAACTCCCAGATACATGGATGTGGGTTGGGTGTAATGATGATGGGCAAGCTATTCTTTTGACCCTCATATTTCCCTAATACCACTCCAATATTTCGGAGGCCTCTATTTACCAGTGGGATGGGGTTCCACCCCAAAGACACATGGATTTCACCCTCTAACAACTTTCTGTCGACAGGCTACTCAGCAACTGAACATGTCAGAGAATGCGAGATGTAGTGTATCAATTGTTAATCAGACTTCATTCATTACTGGTGGAGTACCCCCTGCATTGCATTCATGTGCTGCCATGTGATGTTTGGAAATCAGAGTATAATGCACTTAAAGGTGTGCATTATCATGCACTGAAGCACATCAGAGGTTGTTATGGCCCTTAATGTTGTCCCTGGTGAGCTGCAAAGCTTGATGAATATTAATAGCAACTTCCCAATGCAGTGTGGAATCTTTATAATTTTATTCCATAATTTCGAAGCTTCCCAGAGAGTAGACTCCAGTAGGGGTGCGGAGGAGCTTTAATTAGCGGCTTATTGATGCGATTGTAAAATAATTGATTCGATTTTTGAGATCTCTATCTTGAGTATGGTTTAGCATTCGGCTGAGCTGCAGTGTAAGGGAAATGAGGGCTGCCTACGCTAAAAGCAGCACTGGGAATCTTTGACAGTCCTGCCGGTTGGGCAGGTATTCAGCTGAAGATAGGGGACTGGAATGCTAAGCAAACTGTGGTAATTAATTTGTCATGTGAGAGACAGTTCTACTGGGCGTCTGAAGCTAATTCACTTCTTGTTTGTAAACAGTCACAAGTTGATTTATGTTACCACTGCATTTTGGTATGTCTTTACAAAAGAGTGGCTGGAGACTCCATCAAATGCAGATAAGCGACAGAGGTGAGAGGTCACGGTAAACACAGGGAACATCAAGGAAACAATGGTCCCTTCATTACTGAAGATACCAGCCCAGATTGCTACTGGATTATCTTTAAAAAAAAAAACGAAGGAAAAGTATTCAAATTATTCCCGAGTTAAAGCCTAACTCTGACTACCCTCATATTTCTAGACAGATGTTTAAAAAATGCATTCCTTAAATAACTCATCACTCATTATTTCCCTTTGATCCATCGCTTATATTGAAATATTTCAACTTGCGATTTATTTAGGGCTTGTCTTTACAGAGATCGCCTTGGTTTCAAAAATAAAATGGGGCAAAAAACATTCCTCAGCTCCAACTGAGACTTTTATTTAAAACTTTTATCGGTTATAAGTTTATGAAAAAAATAAAAATCGCTCGCCCTCTGTCCTTTACAAGGACACACTGAGTCCCTGCCTCGGAGCATCCAGTTGAATCAATTGGCTTCCTGAAGCTCTGTGCATATTCCACTTATCACACTGGCACCAGTCAATACCAACACAATCCCTGATAAAGTATGTCAGAGCTTTTAGAATGCTAGAGTTGCCAGCCATAAGCTGTCCTTTTTTCGTTGTGAGTCACACTCCCTAAAACAAATATGTGTTTACCTCTGAGCTGATTATTTCATGGACTAGTGGAGTATTTAATGGATTTATTTGTACTGTCATTTGTTGTGGTGCCCGTGCTGTTCCTACTCTGCCAGGTACCATTCAGAGTCATTGGGGGGAGGGGGGGGGGGGGGGGCTAGCTTCAGCCTCTGAGTAAACCCATTTGCATGATGGGCTTGCAAACAAGCAGTACTTTTGTAAGTACCGAGGGTCACGACAGTACTTACCAAAACCATCTTCTGCATGTGCCAAATGCTCCTTCTCCGTGACAATGCTGTCTTGGAACAGAGGAGCAAAAATAATGGAAACACAATCACTTATACCACAGACTATCTATGTGATGTAGGGTCATTTACATATCCATTTTGTAGTAGTGAGGACAGATAATTAAAACGTGTCCGTTTTAACAGTCCTGACATGGAGGCACCAATGAATGTGTAGAATATATATAAATATACATTTATATAGCTTCACGCTGGGTGCCAACTAGTGTTGAGAATATAGAACCTCATACGGTGACAAAATGGTGCAAAACTTATAATTAATCTCATAAAATCAGGAGGGGCCAATAGGATTTGAATGGGAGGAAGGTGCCTCCCTAGGCCCCACCCCCTTACCTTTGCCACTGGATGGACAGCCCAATGCAATGGCTTTATTGGAGCCAGGTCCATGTTCCTTTATCCAGAGTGACATCGCAGACATCCAATCTGCAACGAGAATGTTTGTACCTACCTTTTCCGGTTTCCATTTTGCTGTTGTGTTTTGTGAAATGTTATTGTATTTCTGCTTTTGTCAATTTGCTTTGGGAAATGTTGGGTTTTTTGTTTGTTTTATTTGTTTTGAGATTTGTTGTGTTTTCTAATTTGTTTTGTGTAATGCTGTTGTGTCTTCTCATTGTTGTGTGTAATGCTGTTGTGTTTTGCAGTTCTCGGCCACTGTACTAATTAGTAGACCAATTTTGCTATGCACAACCATGAATTTTAAAAAGAATTACTATGTAATTCATATGTTACAAAACAAGTCAAACTGTATTAAGTTTGATTACTACCACAATAAACATAAGTAACAACGTACAGATTGAAATAAATGCAGTTATTTCCTTCTTTAAATTAATCCATATAAATGTGTAAATGCAACAAAATAAATCAAAAGCTGTATTAAATTTGACTACTACCACAATAAACATAAGTAACAACATACAGATTGAAATAAGTGCAGTTATTTCCTTCTTTAAATTAATCCATAAAAATATGTAAATGCAACACAATAAATCAAAATCTGACATTTGGACATGCATTCTTCATAGAAAAAAAAACAATAAAAAAAAACAAAATAACAAATAACAAAAAAATCTAAACTTTTTTTTCTTTTGTGGCATGTTGAAATAAGTTACATTTAATAAATGAATGTAATTAGTCTTTGTTCACCTACAGCACAATAAAACATGAACAAACAGGTTTGTGTATGGCATGTAAATAATGAAGTTAGTTGCATAATTGTTCTCAATGACGTAGTCGATGATATCAACGCAGCCAGCTATGGTGATTTGATAGATATGGACATATTATTAAAACATTTTTAGTGTTCCCTTCAACAATTAACTACCTGGATATAAGCTTAATGTAGGCTGCCTATAAAGTGCATTAGCCACAGTATATAAACTGTGTCTCACATGTAGTCTTTAATAAGTGTTTATATATTTGGGTTCTTTTACAGTATTTGCAGAATTTACACTGGGTTTATAATAGGCTGACAATATCCATAATACACAATAGTGCATTTTATTTTAAACAATCACATCGCAGTAAAACAAGGACATGGTTAATCACCCGTATATTGTATTTCTGGCCATTGCTATTCCTTCTTTCCCAATCTCAGGAAGCTCCCAACTTAATCAAGGCCTAGCCAACTGAATCCAGAGGTCCCACATGGGCATACATGGATATAGAACAAATCTGAATAGATTTGTAAGCAAGCTGTACAGCTCACCTGAGTTCAATTTCAAGTTGTGTGGGGTGTGCAGGGACCATGTCACGTCACGGGAGTGGAGGGGAATCAGCCTTCATTTAGAGACGCTTGCCACTGACACCAGGAAGTGCGGCAGAGGATAATGTCACGGCAGAGAAGCAAAGATGGACAGACAGTGTGTGTGTTTAAGGAGGGCTGCTCTAATGGACCTACATTATAAGTGATAGATTTATGACGCAGCATTCTTGCATTCACTCATTTCTCCTGTGGGAGAAGCCACACACATCCTGGGCTACATTTTCCCTTCCATTTTTCCTCTGCACTTCTTTCAGGATACTTAAGGTCTTGGCACATTATATTTCTGGAATTTACTGACATTTTACAACTGAAAAGGCTTGGATAAGGGAACAATATAGACCTATTTCTAACACACACATACATACATATGTATATATACGTATATATGGCAGCAAACATGGATGAGGGCTCATTGTGTAGGGTATAATGTCAATTGTGTCTCTCTATTTGCATATTTATTGTTTAATGTCTACGCATCCAATAAGTCATGCCTGCTAAATTATGTGTTATTATGACATTTCAAAAATATTTTGCACAAAATGAAAAATAACTTTAACAACCAATATATTATCATTCCTCTTAAAAGAGAGATTTGATTGCTGGCTAAATGGAAGAAATTTGTTGTAAAGGCTAACCAGATTTCCCCACTCGGGGATAATAAAGTTTGCCAATCAATATCAATACCAATCAATGTGTATTTTAAAATGCTTGAGTTGAAAACCTCACATCATAATACATATCAGTGCCAAAATATTTAGGTACAGTACTAAAAGAATATCTTAGGGCTTATAAAGACCTAATTATATTGTATGTCTGCTCATCCATGTAGCACTGTGCCTATCATGTAGAAGTAACCGTGAATAAAGCCAGGGGTCTTGGACACAAAACTGCTTTTAAACATCGTTTAACTCTGACATTGTTCTACTTTACAATATATCTGTTCAAAATGAGGGAGGTATTACATTGCTTATTGAGTTTATACAAAAGTTTCTATTTCAACTTCCTCTGTCAGAATCCCGTTCTACTGACGCTTAAATAATTATGGCAAGCTAACCATGTGGATATGTGTCACATTAAATATTAAGCTGGGGGAAATACTAGCCATAATATAATCTGGACAGCACAGTTCTCATTATGCATTAGTTGCCAGTTCAAGAAGGTTAGCCCAGACAAATCCCTTGGGACAAGCTGTTACAGTCTTTTAGTGAAAAATTTTAAAGTACTCACTTCCACAGTTGTGCACTTGCTAGTCACTTGTTATTACTCACTTCTGTTTCAGTATTTGTGTACTTGCTAGTCTTTCAAGCACATTGAACACATGCCATCAGTGGACCGCGGTCCACCAACATCTAAATGCATCTCACTGTGCCATTTTGACACTAAATTTATTCTGTCCCATTGGCGAGGCAAGAGCCTTAAGATTTAACTTGTGCATTTTCAAAAGGTCTTAAATTAAATGAATGGTTGAATAAGTCAAAATTTGGACTGATCTCTCTCTCTCTCTCTCTCTCTCTCTCTCTCTCTCTCTCTCTCTCAAGTTCAAATTCAAATGGCTTTATTGGCATGAATGTAAATCAATCATTGTTGCCAAAGCACAGTGCAGTGTACAACACATATTTATAGAAAATAATATTTGATTACATATTATATAAGTGGATAAAGTTAATAAATACAAATAATAATAATAATAATAATAATAACAAATCAATAAATAATAATAATAATCCAAAAATAATCCAAAAATGAGAATAAAATATACAAAAATATTATAATTACACAAAAATAAATAAATAAATAAATAATGTTTATTTTGTTGTGCTCTCTCTCTCTCCCTCTCTCTCTCTCTCTCTCTCCTCTCTCTCTCTCTCTCTCTCTCTCTCTCCTGCTTGCTCATTGTCCGTACTTTTATGGAGTATTCTTGTGCAACAATAGCATAAACCTTTACAGTATGTATAAAGCTGGCATGCAAACAGAAATGTATTGTAGCCTACCAATTTGAACTTTGATTAAGATGAACAGAAACAGCCTTCTGGAAGCTAATAGGTCTTCTCCAGCTGGAAGGACAGATGCAGAAGCAGGGAAATGAACACAATTTTGATCTAATCGTATATGAGATGCAGTCCTGTTAGACAGTAGTCAAGAGATACAAGAGACACACTGTTAAGCTGTGTTTCATAAATCCTACACAAGATGGCAAAACCCCCATATGCATTCTGTTTTAATGCCATTAGCTGGAGTGCTGAGGATGACATAATATTAACAAAGGATGAGAAATTCAATGGGTGTATAAGGATAATTGCAACTTTAAAGTGAAGATTAAAAATAGATTAATAGACTTTAAGACAGATGGAGAGAGAGAAAGAGAGAGAAAGAGAGAGAGAGAGAGAGAGAGAGAGAGCAACAAAATCCTGAAGACTGGCATGCTCAGATGATAATCATGTAAGTCATGACCCTTGTAAATTTAATACTCACTCCTGGATGTATGACTGATTGCAGGACTTCTGCTTCAATACCCTTGAGGTGGCCCAGGATTCCCCACTGTCCCATTAAGCTTGTCTGTCCACATTAAGAACAGGGGTCACGTTTCCCAGAAGCCCAGAATATAGGTTCAGGTTAATTCCCAAATTCAATTATTGATGGTATATATGAAGCTACACGTTTTCTTAAAGGGTAACAAAGCACTAAAACCATTTATTTTCGATGAGAACTGATACATTTGGTTTTTTCTAAGTGTTACTGATTGATCCTGGTCCAAATCTTGACATTTTACTGTAGTCAGCACAAAACAGCGTAAACCCAAAGAATCTGGCTCAAAAGTATTTCTAGTGGTGAAACATTAGGTACTGCACATCCAGTCTGTCATTGGCCAGAAACTTCCTCCAGCTGACGTATTCCTCCCGGTGACAAAATTGAAATCTGTACAGCTAGGCCTTAAGTTTTGAAGTGGGGGTGGGCTACGCCCCAGCTATAAAAGTGAATCTCAGCGGTTGATCTGTGTGCCGTGGACAGGGAGAGGAGATAGGAGAGAGAGAGAGAGCAAGCGAGCGATAGCTATATATAGCTAGCTTACAGTTTTGCTTTTTTGAATATTCTAGTACTATAATATTTTGGTACATTTTTTATAGTTAGCTTGATAGTCCCTTGTTTTTTGAAAGTTAGTTTTGCTGTCTAGCTTAGCAAGTAGCTAGCTAGTTTTTTTTTTATTTTAAATATATAGTTTATTAAAAATAAATGGCATGGGTAACTATTTGTACAACGTGTGGGGTCTTAAACTAAAAAGCGATTGCTATAACATTTGCCGCAGACAGGCACATACAATCCAATCTTACCATTCCTTTTCATTTATTAGTAAGCGTTTTAATCCATATAACAGCAGTCATTCTTTTGGACGAACAAAAGACACGTTTATTCATGAAAAAAAGAGGCTAAAACATATTACAGTTATGTGCATATTACTGACGCTTTTGTTTCCCATATCATTCAGTGTGTTTGCTACTAGGAAACGCAACCTTCAATGCATAACTTTAACCCATGTCCTTTCAAAAATATAGCCTATTAATTTTGCCGTATGTAGCCTATGCAATATGTCACGAGACTATAATTATAATTATGTTCATACAGTTGAATGCATCCTGCAAATAACTCTGGTTCATACAGTTGAATGCATCCAGCAAATAACTCTGGTTCATACAGTTGAATGCATCCAGCAAATAATAAAAAAGTTTGGCTCTACTATGAGGGGGTAAACCCCCGTCCTCTAGGGAGGTCCAGGGGCATGCCCCCCCCCCCCCCCCCCCCCCCCCCGGGATAAATTTTAGAAAATTTGAACAGTTAAATGCATCAATCTGGTGCACTTTAAGACGCTTGATCCTACACGTGAGCCATCAAAAAATTACATAAAAGCAAGCTGTCATGTTTGTTGTACTGTTTTATTTAATTATTTATTTGGAATCACAGTCCAAGGTTGCAATAAAAATATATGGCACCGCATGCTACGTCAGATTTAGAGATCACATTCAACTTCACAGTTGGGATACAGCTTTGCTGACATGATGCTGGAAATAATGTTTTAAACCATTGTAACCACATTCACATCGATGTAGCTAGCAAATAGATAATTACTGCAAACGATGTTGTCTCCTCAAAGTGCGTTATGGACTGATGGCTTAGCTCAAGCGATGCTGCAAAGCAGTAGGCCTAGTGATCTTTTATGTTAATTATGAGAGTAAATTCTGAAAACTTCATTCTGAAACAGTGATGGTGATCTGCCAATTCAACGAGCCCCCGATTTGGCCAGATTTTAGATTAAGCTTTTGCAGAATCTATTTACATATAAACAAGTCAATTTTTTATTTTATTTTCAAATGTTATTATGCATCCAAAAATATTGTACGATGACTGTATATTCCCTCAAAACTATTCTCCAAACAGGATATATCAACTCCTATCATTACTCCTCTGTGCCCACACTCAGTTTTTTAGGTACAGGTCGCCCTTGTTCTGAAACAGTAGCGGAACAAATTACAGTTTACAGGCCACCAGTTTATTTACCTGTAGGCCTATGTAATTTATCCCCCCGCCGAACCAAAAATAAAACTTTAACAATTACATTTCAGCCATAATTTTACAAACAGATATGATTTGTCCTGTGCTAATAATGAGCAGAAGTGGAAACCGTGGCATTAAAACTGTATGATTGAGAAAGAATAAGTAATTTAGCTTACATCTATTTATGTGAATTGGCTGTCTTTTACAGATGAAATTCATGTCATAAAACACATTCACACATGGCACGGCGGCCAAAAAATACACACATGGGCAACAAGGCAGTCGGACCACTGTAGCGTACAATTCTTCCCAGTGTATAATTTTTCCCACTTCCAGGTCCATTGCTAGCACCTAGCACTGAACTGATCATTTTCAATGTATTTGTTCAATTAGCCTGTAAATAAACATTATTAACTATTTCTACAGTCGCATTACGTAGCATGAATTCTAGCTACTGACCATGGATGGGTTCAAAAAGATAGCTAGCCTTTTCATAAATGTGCTAAGGACTGAGGAAAGGACACGAGGAAATGATGCAAGGAGTGAAAATAAGTGATTGGACTGAACCCAATGCGTTTTGCATATCTTAACAAGGGGGACAATTTTCCCAATTTCCCTTAACAAGGGGAGCGCTCCCCCGCATTCAACAACAATTCGAACACTGATTATAAGCCCAAACCAGGCTATGTGTGCTGCATTCTCCACCATTGCTTCTGCCTCTGCAGCAGCTAGCTTCTTCGGGCTTGCTGGGGTGTGATTTGATACCTGGGGCTCAGCCCCTATATTATTACCTTATCACACCCAGATTTCTGCATTTTTCAAATTTCAAAAGGGGGCGGGGTCTAGCTAAACCAGCGTGCTTTGTTACCCTTTAAAGTCCATTCTTATTTTTTTTTCTCTCCTGGTCAGTATCATGCGTCTTGATACAACATCATCATTGGCTCCCACATGCGATGTTTTGGCTGTATATTTTGCACTGCGACAGAAACAACTCGGTATTTATGGGTACCTATTTTACTGTATAAACACTTCCAGCTTTTATTTGGCATACAATAGGCATGTTTTCATCCATTTAGACTATAAACCATGAAGCTTATAGTAGGGAAGCTTTGTCATTCTGTGCATATTTTGTGCTAAAATTAATTTTACAGCAGTTTTGGACCCTTTAGGAGACAAATAGACATAGAAATTCGGAGGGTTAAAATCCCCCCACCCCCTTAGTGCACATTATATACTGGTGAGAACACTTTAAAAAGGGGTGAAGGGCTTTTGGGGGTCCTGAATGATCTTCTAAAAATTCCAAAGCAGCTTTAACATCTATTTTAGCACAAAATATGCACGTAAGCCAATTTTTGGAACATAAGCTACCCTTCCATTATGACAAGCCACATTACTGAAATCATTAAATATGGAGCGAGAAAATTTAAAACGGGACTCATTTCTCGGGTGGAATATGAGTGCCAGCATGCTCAGGAAACTTTTTAAATTGTGTTTTTCATAAGAAGCTTGATTAGTTACCTCTCACCTGCAGCGGTGCAAGTTGGATGGGAGGAAATCACACAAGTCTCACAAGTTCACGAAAGCAAAGTGGATGCCTGCACCATTCATCACACTGACAAACAAAGCAAGTGTGTCTTGTTTCATTAAACTAGGCTTTCTTTTTAACTCTTGAAACATTAACTTCAGGAGAATTTTAAAAAGGCCCTTTCTGTGAAGTATGTGCTCACAGGGTGTAGGAAAACAGACATAAACACGCATGGGTGCACACATAAACATACGCAAACATCTCAAAACATGCTCGTTACACGCCACGGTGGTGCGGTGATACAAACCCTGACACAGTTGGTGCAATTGCACACCGAGGATCAGGGGTACACGCCCCTAGTCCTGCCAGATCCGAGTATGGCCGGTGCCTTGAGAGAGTGGCGATTGGCGGCCAATGGGGGGAGGGATTCAGCAAGAATTGTCACGTACAAGCAGCCCTGGGTGAGTTGGAATCACAAATTCTCAAGTGGTTGCTACACGGGGGGAGTTGAATAACATGGGGTACAATTGGCTACCAAATTGGGAGAAAACTGAAAAAACACTAACATTTTTTTAAAGTACTTGCCACACAGACCTGAGAGATGTCACGTTTGTATTTTATTTGTGAACAGAAAAAGTGAAGATATCACTGAAATTGACTGGACGAGGGACATTGACAGAACAGAGAATTTGAAGTGGAAAAGGGGAGCGCAGTGAAAGAGTGAGGGGATACTTGGAGAGGGGGAGGGTATGAGGCGGGTGGACACCAGAGAAAGCACGCGGGGAGCAGGTGAGAGAGCAGGAATGGAGTGGGAGAGAAGAGAGGCTTGGAAAATAACACGCATAAAGCCCTGGGATCATAAGAAGCGGTGGAATGAGAAAAAGAGCTTACTCCTTCCTGGAACGCGATGATGTCACAAATGCACAGTTTCAAGGAGAAATGTTGTGCCAAGATAATGTATGCAGGAGATGTGTTAGGGGGGGGAAAAGGAAACTCCCCGAAATGAGTCACACACATGAAGGCATGTATACACACACGCCAAACACTCACATTCACACCAACACATATATGTGTCTGGGAATGTGATAGTCAAATTGCAATTACATTGCCAGGTCTGTCAATTGGAAATCTGCATGAGTTGTCATACTGTAAAATAAATTCTGACTTTGACGTGTGATTTTTAGCCTGACGTCTGATTCCTCACCTTTGTGCTTGCCCATGGGGCTGCATTCCCGAAAACCAATCAAATTTGACTAAATTTAAAACAAATATCTGTGTTATCATTACATTCAAAAAATGAATATATACATATTTCTATTCATCTTCTATAATATAAATACAAATACAAAATTTCTTAATTTTGTATTTGTATTTATAGTTCTATAAGTTCTTAATATGCGGCACGGTGGTGCAGTGGTTAGCACTGTCGCCTCACAGCAAGAAGGTACCGAGTTCGAATCCCGGCCGAGGGCCTTTCTGTGTGGAGTTTGTATGTTCTCCCCGTGTCCGCGTGAGTTTCCTCCGGGTACTCCGGTTTCCTCCCACAGTCCAAAGACATGCAGGTTAGGCTAATTGGAGACTCAAAATTGCCCATAGGTATGAGTATGAGTGTGTGAGTGAATGGTGTGTGTGCCCTGTGATGGATTGGCGGCCTGTCCAGGGTGTATTCCTGCCTCTCGCCCGATGCATGCTGGGATAGGCTCCAGCACCCCCCGCGACCCTGACCAGGAATAAGCGGGTTAATGGATAATGGATGGATGGAAGTTCTTAATATATGGCAAGGTAATGACAACATTTAGGGCATGATGGATTGTAGTAGAAACACCGGTCCACAAAAGATCACTGCGGTGCTAAACGAGGTCTTACGTCAGCTGCTATACCATAATAGAGGTCCAGCACCATGTAGATTCCACCTGAGCTGAGCGGCATAACCCCATCTATACTTACTTGACAAGGATGTTTTCAAAGTCACAGCCCTTAAAGTAGACGCTCAAGCATCCGCAACCTTTGCCATCAGATGTGGGACGTGACCTATAAGAGCCGCCGTGACATTTCTCCTTCTGTAATGCAGCAGAAAGCGGCATTTCTGCAACCATTGCAGGTTTCCTCGCATTCGTAGAGCCTCTGTGTTCCTCTGCTCAACCCCCCTGACCTTGGGTGGGTATTAGCCGGCCACTACATATGCTGCGCCAGGTCTCTATGGACCACGCCCACGACGGCCAGCCCCGCTACGCTCCCGTCCATCTGTTCTTTACTGCCCCTCAGTCCCGAACTCTTCCGCCCTGTTCCTCAAAGTCATCGCCACGACGTTGCTTCCTCGCTCCGATCTAAACGCCAACAAACTGTAGCGCGGGATTTGGGTCCGACTTGGAACGGCAGGAGGTGGCGCGTGTTTTGCAGGCAAACAACAAACGAATACAAATCTGAGCACGTTATCGGAATGAATGTTGCGACATTGTACATATTACTGCACCTTGAAACTGCCGACGTGGTTGTGCTTTTGTATCTAACGTGTTGTTTATTCCAATGAACAATGAGCCTAGCGCTAGGGAGAACATCTGTCTTCCTCCACACGAAATTCAGTATTATTAGAGTATGTAGTTTTAACACTGAACAGTGTCAGAATCACACGGGGCATATTATATTGCTGATTCTTAGGAATACACAACCCCTTAAAGATCCATGCAGTATTTAAATATATTATGCCTATAAACACAGACTTGAGCACTGTCTTATTTCTGTGTCCTCTTTTATACGACAAGGTGAATTGCATTTGAGGAGAATGCAAGTGAAAAATATGAAGTTTTAATCCACTTTCACCCCATTGACAAGCATTTTATTTTTATTTATTTCCCTTTCAGTAGTGGAGCACAATGTCATGCAGCTATGCACCAACAAAGCTCACATTTCAGCAAAATTCCATGCCTACGCAGAATCTCTAAGAAGATGGCATTTACAGAGTATTTACTTGCAGCACAGGTTTTTTAAAGAAATGTCATGCAAACTTCCAGGGTAACTGCAAGGATTTAGAGCGAGCAACAGTGACAAACCACGCACGCAAACTTTAGGTCTGAGAAATATCCCTTCCTCCCAAATCACAAAACAAAAACACTACCAAATATTCAGTCCAGTTGCCAGCACTGTTTGACAAGCACTACATCACTCACTCTCCTTTCATTTTGAGGCCTTGATTACTGCCACTAAAATGGATAGAGAATACTGGGTAATATGTTTAGACCAGAGCAGGTATTTTATTTCATTCTTTCACAATGGCCAAAATCATGTTTAGAATGGCATGATACAGCAGTCAGCAGTACCCATGTGGAAGCAATAAAATGATTTTCACTGTATAATAGCCTGTTATTTTATTACGTTAAATGACCAATAATAATTTCTGATTCATTTAGATCTGCAGTATATTCAGAGCCATTTTGATTTCAGATACAAGGGGAAACAAAGCCAGAAAGAGTGCATCCCACAATGCTGTGAATTACTCTTGCCTGTCCAATTTTCTGGCTGCCGTACTTCAAGAAAACTTATTTTCCTGTTGTGTGTCGGGGGCCATTTTAGAAAGTTTCCATCCAAAACTGTGATGGATCAAATGCGAGAGCGCTGCAAACTAATTTTGCAAGCTTCTCGGTTGGATGGGGGAAAAAAGGGAAAAAAAAGAAAAATAGAGTGTTGGGCTTTTGGGCTGCTGCGTCTGGCAGGCACAGGGTGTAGCCGTGCTAGCGAGCCGAGGAAAACCGGCTCCTGGAATTGGACCCTAATAGGACTTTGAGTGGTTGGCGTTCAGTGAGTGGGAACGGAGGAATTACACAAATGCACTGTTAATGGGTTTATTAATAACTGCATTATTGACATCCCTGCATCTTGCGCAGCTGCTGGAGGATGGGGAAGAGCCGCTATTCCTCCCCCTAGTGCTTCTGTGCTTCCAGCCTTTTTGGCTGCTGGGCTTTTAGTCGTCGGTATGCGGCTACACGCGGCGGCAAAAGTGGCTTTTTTCTAATGGACCCACGGGGCGCGGCAGAATGCGCTCTCTTAAAGGGCGGGCAGTGCCGAGATCTAAACTTGGTGAGCAAAGTAACCATGGACACCTACGTCACGCCTACGATACCTCGCAGAGTATCTTTGTTCATTCAGACATTTCCACGCATATGCTGAACACGGCTACCTTAGGGCAATGCTGAACGGTTATTAACGCGCCACTGACGGCGGGACTTGAAATGGATGATGTAGGTTCTAATGAAAGGTCTCCGCAAATCGTGCATTTCCGTGGATATGTGGCGCACAAAATAATGGATGAGGGAGAGAATCCCTGTCCTAAACAAAAGATAAGGGTACAGAAAACCTCCGAACCTTTGACACCGCTCTTGTTCAGTGTTCTCTAAAGGTCGTATGTCATGAGGGCGGCAGTGTAGTATAATTGTTAAGGAAGGTAGGACACCTTGTACCCTTGAGCAAGGTACTTAACCTGAATCGCTTCAGTATATATATCTAGCTGTATAAATAGATAAATGTAATAAGAAGTTGTGTAAGTCACTTAAGTCAAGTGTCAAGAAGTCAAGAAGTTGGATAAGAGTGTCAGCTAAATGCTTGTAATGTAATGTAATGATGGCTCCGAAAACAGTGTGAAATTCTGCTAGTCGTCTATTCATCTATTATCTATTTTTTGCTTTTTACCAATGAAAGAGGATATGAAAGTTGGTGACAATGCCTTCACTCACTTTTGTGAGTCTCCTTTTAATATATTTTTATTTAAATCCAGGGAATCCACTAGGGATACCCTATTGGGAAATGCACAGATAAGTTACATGCAGGTATTTCTTCTGTAAGTTTACCAATGATATTCTGAATATTTTCTCTTTTTCATTTGTTGTTAAACCATATAAATCCCATGTTACTACACAAAAGAATGTGCGATTCACAACAACAACAACAAAAAGATAATTAAATAGCAATGAACCACACCTGTCAATGATAATTGGAAATACATGCCATAGTTCAGATGGAGCAGCATAATGAAAATGAATGTAATTTATTTTATTTAATGCACTTCTCTGACAGATTAATTTAATAATAAACAATGCTTGACACAGAGTAAGTTGAGCTGGGTTGACAGAAGCTACCTTTAGGGCCACATACTGCTGCTCACCTTTCAATGTCCCCACACTGGTGCTGTGCCTTTTATGATGTGACACCATCCACCCCTAGATTGTTTTAACTCAAAGTTTGACCCATGTAAGCTATCCATTAAGCACTTTTCTTGGTTAAAGGGGAATTTCACCTAAAAACAACATTAACCTCATTTAACAGATAAAAGCATACGTAACTGATTAAGTCTCTCTTTGTGGCCGGGCAAGATAATCTCTGAACAGAAATATCAGCAGTGAAAGATGCTAATTTGGTAGAGGTATATGTCAAAATGATGTCCTTTCCCCGTTGCTGCGTGCATTCCTCACACTTCAATTGTTCAATCACCCTCGCTTACATTTGCACGCCTTCTTAATTGTTTCCAATCTCACTTCCCTATTTAACCCTCCGGCTGGCTGGCTGCTATTCAGCGCCAGTTCGTTAACGTTGTTCGTTTGTATCCTGGTCTTTGAATCCCTGTCCTGTTCCTCTAAAACTTCAGTTTGTTTTGTTGCGGTGCTTAAATGCTCTCTCTACTGTTGTTTGCTAACCAGTCCTGTCTGTTTACGGTTCTTCCTGCCTGAATATTGCCTGTCTCGTTAAACCACCATTCTGCTGTTTCTGCCAGTCTGTAGCTGTTTACCACTCCCTGTATGTGTTGCGGTACCTCTGCCTCCACCTGACGTTGCGCCCGCAGCTGGGTGTTCTGCTTCTCCATACTACAGTGGTTCCTGTCCGGCCGTGGCTACCGCCATTGCTACGGCTACGGTTGCATCCACCACTGTTGCCCTGCTGCCCCAACCGGGCCAACCTGAGCTCCGCTGCACTGCTCTGCCTTGCCGTATCCAGCCGCTACCCCTTCCTCTGCTTCCAGTACCTGGTTACCTGTATAAGTATTCCTCGGCTCCCCCTCCTTCCATTCCATTTAATTTCCATAACCGGTTGTCCTGTCTGTCCAGTTCCGTCCAGTCCAGTTCCTGTCCAGTTCCGGTTTGGAACTTACCTGAGAGACCCGCACAGTCCAGTTCCGGTCTGGAATATTCCAGTGTTCCAGTTGTCCTGTTCCAGTTTAACCCAATCCAGTTCCTGTCAGCCCAGTTCCGGTGTGGAACTTCAGTTTCCCGTACCAAGTCCAGTTCCGGTTTGGAACATCCAGTGTCCTGTACCAAGTCCAGTTCCGGTTTGGAACATCCAGTGTCCTATACCAAGTCCAGTTCCGGTTTGGAACAACTCCGTGTTCCTGTGATCCAAGTCTAGTCCAGTTCTGGTTTGGAACTTCCAGTGTCCCGTGCCAAGTCCAGTTCCGGTTTGGAACACTCCGTGTTCCTATTATCCAGTTCCAGTTTGACTATCCAGTCCCAGTCCAGTCCAGTTCTGGTTTGGAACAACTCCATGTTCCTGTGATCCAGTTCCGGTTAATCCGTTCCAGTTTCCTGTCCTGCCCAGTTCCGGTTGGAACTCCAGGGTTCCAGCACCAAGTCCAGTTCCGGCTTGGAACAACCTGTTGCCGTTCAAGTCCAGCTCCGGCTTGGAGCAGATTCAAGTTCCGGAGAGATTCCTGACTTTGTTATTATTGTTACTATTTGTGTACAGCTTGGGACTACCCCAAGCTATAGTAATAAATTACTACAGATTGGGACTACCCCAAGCTATAGTAATAAATTACCTTTTTCTGTCCCCCTTCCTCCTGGTCGTTGCATTTGGGTCCAGCCCGTATTAGGTTCATGACAACTTCCCCCTGACCTACCATACTAGGCGATGGGGGCGTTGAATGAACTAACAGACAGTCGCTCAGTATGTTCAGTAGTCTCGCCTGAATGTTCTCCTCAAAATCATCTGAGCAAAAGTGCCTGCTACACGCTCACACATTCTTTACCCTGTTTCCCAGGAGGATATTTAGCGTTCCCAATTGCAGTCAACCATTGAGTCTCGCCCTCATCTTGCGGTAGCCAGTAAAATAAATTCCTTCCTTCGCCAACGTTAAACCCTTGCAATTTGCCATACAGCGAAGCGACATTTTCTTTTCAGTAGAACCTAAGCACGAATGTAAACTGAACTGAACACAATAAATCTAGATCTTCTTTCTTTAGTGGCTAGCTTGCTAGCGAGTAGAAGAACGGTTTCTATGCCAAATAGTATCGCCCCTCTGTTTGTATTCAGAAGAAGTGGAAACCCGTGACTGCTGTTGTCTGACACCCGCCCATAGACTAAGTGCCCAGCCCGTTGTAGTCTATAGTAAGGCAGGTACCTGGAACGTGTACAGTAGTTTGGGACTGTATCTCTGCACTCACTATAGGTAGAGAGTTGGATCAGGATGACAGTTACTCTTCTACAAATGAAAGATCATTTTTTGATGGAATTCCCCTTTCATAGCTTTCTGTTTTTCTGTAATCAACACACACACATAGGCTACAGTTTTTTACAGGCAAAACTTTAACTTAGCTTACAGTCTGTAATGTTTTAATTTTTGAGAATTCAAGAAGGGGAGCATTTGTTTTGCCAGCAATTGTCAACTACAGACAGTTCACTTTATGTTGCATCTTACGATGCTGCATCTTAAATAAAGCCAAAATAGAAAATAAATTCTAATGAGATCCCGCAAACAGCTTGTTTGATTAGTTAAATAATACATTACCAGCAGCCTAACATTGTATTTTGCTGTTTTTTGCTGTTACCAATAGACTCAGAAGATCTCACAGAGCTGCCTGCTCTCAGCACACTTGCTGTAATTGGTGTGGCTAGAGCGAGTGTTGCTCAGACCATTATAAAATGTACTTGTACAGTATATGATGGCTAATCATTTAGAACATCTAGGTTAGCGGTTGTAAAATACGGCTGTAATAACAATCTGTCATTTATGCCTCCAGTTTGAGCCCCACCCATTTCAGAATACCAATTTATGTCCGAATATAGATACAGATACAGATCATTTTGGTTGGGAGATCAGATACAGTAAAAGTGTAATCTCTGCAAACCCCTGTGTGGTAGGGGGGCGTGGTTTTAGGCGCTGCCGGCAAGAGAGAGAGTGAACTCGTGTGGTTTGTGGAGCCGGCACAGCTGTCGGAAATCATACAATTGGTGATAAATGATTGTTTACTGATTGTGTAATTAACCAATTGCCTTGATTGTTCGACAGTGAGCCTGGGAGCATAAAAGGAGGCTGCTGGGAGTTCGAGGGGAGGAACGAACTTATGTATGTGTTTGTCTGAAAAGCGCTGAGTAAAAGGCGAAAAGAGTTATCTCCAAACGAACTGGTTGTCTTCGCCTCTTGAACACGAGTGGTGGCACTCGCTTTCACCACACCCTGGTATCTGCAAACACAAAAATGTACTGAAATACAGTCCTACTCCATCCATGATTGAGATGTATCAGCAAGTACATTTTTTCCTGAGGATTCTTTTTTAAATATTCAGGTGGTAAAGTTGAAATATCAAGCTTGAATTTTTAATGCAGCTGGTGAGGATTCTTTTTTTCTTGAATCTCTCTGGAAAGTCCAGAGGATTATAGTCGTTGTACACAGTCAGTGTACTTCTCAAGGGTGGAAGAGTTTTTTTTCTGATGTCTATTCTGCTTTTATAGAAGTAGATGAAGACCATGACGGTTTCCTCTCACAACCCTGCCTCGACAACTCAAAAGGAGGGTAAAATTAGCAGCAACCAACATGGGCTCACAAAACAATATCACCTTGAGATGTTCAAAGGAAGTTTTTTTACAAATAGAGTTTTGAAAGGTTCAGAAATGGTCACAAAATAGAGCGCAATTGTATTTCTTTGCATTTCTGTGAAACAACAAATGTTTCATGTAAACGTAGAATAGAACATTGGGACTGAAAGTCCTTTGGACGTCTGAAATGTTTTTATCTTTGAATTTGAAAATAATTTTAATCCTTTGTTGAATGGAATTGTATATTAACTTAAGTTAGTAACCAGGCTCTTCTTGTTTCCTACCACTCTAACACCATTGACATATAGGTATAGGTACCCTAACATGACATATAGGCCTGTTATTTAGCAAAGTTTAGACCTTTCTTTGTCTAATTTTGAGCAGTCATTTTATAGATATGAGCTGTCAATCATAACTGAGGAATCACAGTTTATTTCAGACATGATGTGTGATTGCTGTAATTCACAAAGCAATACAACATGATCATCGAATGCCTTTAACATGCCAGTGAGTAGACCATATACAGTATATCAGTCATTTCATAGTTATGATCAGCCATTGATTTAATTTTCGCAGTGGTAAATATTGGCGTTGGAGTGCGGGTAAAAGAATGGCTGATGCAGAGATTGGCATGTGAAGTTCAAATCTGGCCTAGTCAGAGAAAACCCGCCCAAGCGCCCACCCCCACCCCAGCCCAGCCCTTCAGCATCAGAGCCGGATTAGGAGTGAAATACCTTTTCCCCCTCAATGCCAACAACCGTGGCAGTTACTCCGGGTCAGCTCTGAATAAATCTTCCAGCGCCTCTCCATCTGTGAGCTGCGTGGGGTCCGGCCGTAATAATTCACTTTCCATGTAAAGCGGGGCGCGAGCGGCTGCACAAGCCTAGGACTACCCCCGAGTCTAGCAGCGGGTCTGCCGCAATTAAGTTTACGTTTTTTTTTTTCTCAAGGTGACCCGGCACGCCACTCACTTCCCTGCCACCGCGCTTGCGCGGCTCGCTACGACGGACCAGTCGCTGCTGGGTAATGAGACAGCGTGATTGATCAGGGAATGTAAAATTAATGCAGCTGGAAGTCAGCCAGAGCCCGCCACGAGCCTGCGTGGTGTCACAAATTGCGGGGCTCTTCTTTTTCGTTTTTTTTTTTTCCTTCTCTCCGACGCTTCGAACGCGGCCGAGCGCCCCGCCGCGCTGTTCCCAGCGACTGCTTCGCGGACACTCTGTGACAATGGGACGAGGGGGGACTGTAATGAATTGCTTGTCTTTCGCAACAAATTTGGTTCCGCGAAAAGACGTGGAGCGATGTGTCTGGCGACCGGTCGTTCTGTCAGCCAGGGGCAATGATTTGTTAAAAGCCAAATGGGAGAAAGGAAAACGCACGCTATGTAGCCATTTTTTGAATTCAGTGCCGTGTAGTACGTGTCGACAGTGCAGCATGCAGCTCTGCAATGTGAAATGGCCCCTTTGGGTAAGGGCGGTGCCCACATCCCCGTGCACCTTGCTCCGTACCAGCCAGCCGGGTTCCTAATGTTCCCAACCCTACTGGGACAGGGTGACATCCAGCCCCTGCATCCTCAGCTCGGTAAGGCCAAAATGGCAGACAGAGGTGTGTGTGTGTGTGTGTGGGTGGGGGGGGGGGGGTTCTGAATATTAATGTGGACATGGGGAGCGAGCGCAGAGCTGGAATGGGTATGCTGCTCTGTTAGGGGGATGCTGGTGCAGAAAGCCTTATTTCCGATGCGCCCCTTCAGAGTTCTCAGTTCTCTGTACGCCATGGTGGCTCTTTGCAAGCACCGTTCAACTAGAAAAAAAACAGAGTGCCCGGGTTTTGCATGTGCATGAGGGCCGGCGCAGGTGTAACGGTCATGTGAGGCGATGACTCCGAAACGGATATGGGTAGGAGATTAAATTCAGCCTAAATATCCCCGCAGTGCTGCCGTTTCTCCCGTCAACCCGAGACTTGGTAAAATGAAATCCGCTCACACCTTAGCCGGTTTTATCCTTCCCAGTGCAATGCCTCGCTCGTACGATTCTGTAGCACCTCGCTGCATCAAATTAAAATTCTGCGAGAAGTCTTGCTTATTCCAAATGCTAAGTGTTTGCTGAAAACCTGAGAAATTTTTTTTTTTTTTTCTCCCATGAAGGTTATTACATTCCCTCACAGGTGTGCGCGTTTCCAGCATGTGCAAATGAGTACGTGTGAGCGTGTGAGTACCCGAAACCTGTGCTCTCCACAATTAACACTCCAAAACTGACAAAGTGCACAATATGGCCTGACAGACTACAGCACCTGCAGACACACTGAAACACGTTTTCTTTTTAAAAATTCCGTTTCACCTGTGGTGCCGCTTGGCGCCATCCGTCACTGCCGCTGAGAACGGCTCCGTCACAAATCAAGATTTCCGTATAATACACTACCTGGCCAAAAAAAAAGTCGCTGTTGCACCCGTCATGCATAATGCCCACTGTACAAGCCTCTGGAGGCCGTGTTATGATCTGGGGTTGCTTCAATTGGTCAGGTCTAGGCTCAGCAATGTTATGCAGCAATAAAATGAAGTCAGCTGAGTACCTGAATGTACTGAATGACCAGGTTATCCCATCAATGGGCATATTCCAGGACGACAGTGCCAAGATTCATCGGGCTCAAATTGTGAAAGAGTGGTTCAGGGAGCATGAGGAATCATTTTCACACATGAATTAGCCACCAGAATCCTGACCTTAACCCCATTGAAAGTCTTTGGGATGTGCTGCAGAAGACTTTACGGAGTGGTTCGACTCTCCAGTCGTCAATACAAGATCTCGGCGAAAAATGAATGCAACTCTGGACGGAAATAAATGTTGTGACGTTGCATAAGGTTGTCGAAACAATGTCATGACGAATGCGCGCCGTAATCAAAGCTAAAGGCGGTCCAACAAAATATTAGAGTGTGCGACTTTTTTTTTTGGCCAGGCAGTGTAGATTCCAACATAGGCAACACGACTCAATTCACACTGATGACGAAACTACAATATTTAAGGTACTTGAGATGCTATGGTAGGCTTGTCAGTGGTATTGACATTATTGACATAATGACTGTAATTTATCGGGATTGTTTCAGTGAAGACATCTATATTAATGGTACTGAGACTAATAAAGTTCATCTCCCAGATAATGGTGTCTGTTAAAAAGATTTAATAGTGAATGCTGACCAGTCTTGACATTAACTACATTTATTTCTTGAATATGATATTAATTACAAAACTCTATGAAGAACTCGAGAAGAAATATTACTCGATGGAACCGTCTATAGGACCAAGCTCAAGACTGATACCTTACAGATACGTAGATACTATTTAATGTAAAAAACCAAATACAGGACAGTAAAAGGTACATGTATTTTTCACATCAGAATAAGAAAATATTTCAGATCAATGGGCCTCATTCACCAACCATTCTACAAACAAATTTGTTCTTAAGACTTTCTTTAAAATGTTTTTCTGAATATTCTGGTATTCACCAATGTTTTCTTTTTTTGGGATTTTTTCTTGGGTAGAACAGAAGCTCAGAATGAAAAAATCAGTTAATCCTGATATGTTTGTAAAAACATTTTAAAGAATGTCTTAACAAATTTGTTTGTAGAGTGATTGGTGAATGAGGCTCAATGTCCTGATGGAATTGCCAAGATTTAGTAAGTAACACATGGATTTTATTAGTTTTATGTTGGATTATGTGCATTATGTGAAGTCAAATATATCACTATGAGAGCTACTTTTTTATTACATGTTGATTGATATCAATTACAGACACACAATACATAAGTAGATCTATAGCAATCCAAATTCAATTGCAATCAGTATGCTTATTTCTACAGGAACTCTCCATTTTGAGTCTCAAATGGGGCTTTCTGAAGAAAATGTCATCCGAGCCTTCAGATTGTTATCCTTCTCGTTTTTATTTAAAAATCAATTGTATAGACTGTATTTATGTTTCTGTTTGTTTATTTTGTTTTAAACAAAACATCTTCATACCATTTTGTCAAAGGTTAATGGAATCTGTTGACCCTATATTTTCAAAAATCTATGTCTTTGGAACCTGCTTCCTGCACAACAAACCCAAGCTACTTCCTGCAAAAACACAATATAAAACCAAAAATTTGTTCAAGGGAAAAAAAAATATTTGTGGTGTGCAGCAGAAGTGCTGCAGAAAGTCCAATCTTAAATGTCATCCGTGCCTTCTCGAGTCATTTGAAACTTTACTTGAGTGCAACAAAATGCATATGCTGTCATGGAAGGGAACATAGTTAAAGGATTATAACGGCATTAGATGGCCTCAAATTATCTTCCGTTTATCCAGTCCATCGATCAAAACTGTCGCAGTGCAGGAAATCACATCATATCAGTATCATGTCACCAACTTGGTTACCGTTATTGTTCTGTGCAAGCAGTCAATGGCTGTGGACTCAGACAATGTGATTATTGTCTTTGATTAATTAGTTCTGTTGGTAGGAGACCATTTACTGAGTAAAATGATTGACTGAATCAAAAAATTTGCCTGGCAGGTATTGATATTTGTCTTTTTTCCACGTAATATTTTGAAAACAATTGGACTTCTTGCTTTGGAACATGCAGCCTAAGTTTGAAAGTAAACTTCAGTAGTTTGTCAGGTAGGGTTACTTGGTTTCCTCTAGTGTGATGTAAGCCCGGTGCTGATTCACCTGTTCATGACCAGGTAGGCTGCAATGTGCCTGGGTTATTGAGGTGGACCCAAGACTCAGAGGCCCCACTCCTGCACTTTAGATTTCTTGACAGAGCAATCAGGTCAGATCAGCTCCACAGACCCCCCAGAACAGTCACATACTGGAGGAACTAGTGAGCACTGAGGCAGAAGAAAAGTTTGTGGGCAAAGTGTGAGATGTTTGGCTTGAATTGACTGTGTGTGCGTGCGTGCGTGCGTGCGTGCGTGCGTGCGTGCGTGTGTGTTTTCAAACACAATACTGTTTTTACCATAGCCGATTCAACATTATTTGAGCATTGCATGTCTGTGTTGCATAACAAAAAAAAAAAAAGAAGACATTTCCTACGATCAGAAATATGATCAAGACCAAAGGGAGTAAATTTTGATACAAATTGTGTCACTCGGCTGTAAAGGGTTACTTTGAGGGTATTTACATCCATATCACGTGTAACCATTGCATTTTGGGGGTCCAAAACAAATTGGACACTTGGCTGCTCAGCTGTTTTTTGGCCAGATGTGTGTTGTTGCATCATTAGTTAATTCACAAGAAAGCAGACAAAAGGTCAAGGGTTGTCTAGATGTGGAATTTTCATTTAGTCTCACTACAGGAGGACCAAAGAAGTGTCAATGCTGGTAAAGCAGAGCATCACGGAGTGGAAAATAAAAATAAATCGATCAGATGTAATGGGGCGTGACGTGTGAGGTAGGAGGAGCCAAATGCAGCAAGGGGATTCTTTAAGCCCTAAGGCCACTAAGGCGGGAAACCCCGCAGTTAAGGGAGGAGACAAGACAACGAACACGCCTACAGACGCTACCAACCGGCTCACTGTCACACGCCAATATGTAGAAGTGCAAGGACAGGTCTCTGAATAGCCAGAAATAATAAGCGCCCTGTCTCGGTAATGAGACACATAAGGACGGGCGAGTAGCGTAAAGGCACACATAAAAACACCGTCAACAAACACTGCAAAATGATACGATTGTATATGAGGAGGCGAAAGAAACAGATCTAACGTTCCAGGGCTACTCTCAGACTCGCAGTCACACACAAACATGTCCACAACATCGCCCAATCTTCCCTATAGGAAGACATGTACCGAAGGACGAAACGGAACTACAGTTCCGAACAAAATCGTCAAAAAGCTCCATGTACGGAGACAGGTACCGAATAGAGCAAACAGGACAGCTGTACCGGACATTTACCGGCTAAAAAGACTAACGCGAGATTAGTAGAAAATAAACGCCCTGCCTCACCATAAATAGGAATGTAACGAGGCGAACAGGAACAGAGATTTAACATTCCAAGGCTACTTTCAAAGACTTGTTTGTCAAACGCAAAACATAACCACAACATCGCCCAATCTTCGCTATAGGAAGACATGTACCGAAAGACGAAACAGAACTGCAGTTCCGAACAAAATCGTCAAACTCCATGTACAGAGACAGGTACCAAAAGGAACGAACAGGACAGGCTGCACCGGACAGTTACCGGCTAAAAGACCAAAACGAGTTAGTATAAAATAAGCGCCGTGCCTCTTGGTAAAGAGGAATGTAACGAGGCGAAGAGGAACAGAGATTTAACGTTCCATGGCTAGTTTAATAGGCTAGCAGTCAAATGCAGAAAACAAAGAGGTAAACGCCCGATCTCCCAGGGGGGAGAAACATTTTACAGGCGAGCCGACGGAGCACCGTCGTCCCATAACTTTACTATCCAATATGACTAACGCAAGCTTAATTGAAAACACGCGCCCTAGCCTCTCAGTAAAAGAATATGTAACGAGGCGAAGGAACAGAGAGCTAACGTTCCGAGGCTATTTTCGGAAACACGCAGTCACACACAAACAAGTCCACAACATCGCCCAAGCTCCATACGAGGAGAAACATACCCGGAGAACAGAACAATACAACGCAAACTTAATCGAAAATAGCAAGCACTGCCTCTCAATATAATATAAAACCCTGACTCACAACAAAGGGGAACGTAGTCCACGAGAAGGAGACAAAACAGGGAACAAACATACCGAAGCTACTAACTGGCTCACAGTAACACGGAAATGAGTAGAAGCAAAACGCCAGGTCTCTCAGTAAGAAAACCAATCAAAGGCGAAAATGGAACAAATAACTGCTACTCTATACTTCTACGAGCTAAGGAACTAAGTAGAAGCGAAACGCCCGATCTCCCTATGGGAAGACATGTACCGTAGGGAGAAACAGAACTACAGTTCCGAACAGAATCGCCCAAAACTCCATATACGGAGAAAAGCACAAAAAGACAAAATAGAGCAGAGATCCGCGGTCCCATACTTCTACGAGATAAGTAACTAAAGAGCCAGCAAGAAATAAGCCCTGCCTCAGCAATGAGACGTAAAAATAGGCGAGTAGCCCAAATGGTACGAATAACTCACAGCCAACAAAACACCACAGTACAAAACAATAAACAAACAATTATTAATCTCGAAGCCCCGAACGAAGGAAACGGGAGGCTTAAATATCTCTC
Source organism: Synaphobranchus kaupii (assembly GCA_029718625.1). Lineage (NCBI taxonomy): Eukaryota > Metazoa > Chordata > Actinopteri > Anguilliformes > Synaphobranchidae > Synaphobranchus > Synaphobranchus kaupii. The sequence continues at coordinate 100,851,205 of CM056380.1, forward strand.
AAGGTGACCACGCACAGGTGTGGACGATAACAGGCTCCGCAATCCAAGCAGGGCGGAGCAAGCATCCACCAGAAGGGCAGCACCCTCGCGTGGCCACCAAGGAAAACGACCGCATAGGGAAAAAGGGTTAAAAACCATGACATCAGAGACATAGCCAAAACACTGGGAGTGTCAAAACCAGTTTGGTACATTGTTAGGAAGCAAGAATGCACTGGTGAGCTCAGCAACAGCAAACAACCTAGTAGACCATGGAAGACCGCTGTAGTGTACTTCCAGTTGTGAAGAAAAAGCCTTTTTCAACTGTCAAACAGATCAAGAACACTCACCAGGATGTAGGTATAAGAATAAAGTAAATAGAACAGTGCACCAGCATTGCCTCAGAGGGTTCACTGCAAGATGCAGACCACTGGCAAGCCTCAAGAACAGAGGAAAAAAATAGGATAGCTACCTATTTGGGGTGAAAATAGTGTACCGTCTGTTTAATAAACTGAAGGCGCTGGGTATACACAAAATGAACCCACATAAAGCACTCAAATACAGAAAGGTAAGACAACGATATTAGGCTATGGCTACTTGCACTCAGCATATGGCAGCAACACATTTCGATCAGGTGTGGTCTTCTTCAGGCAACAATGAACAGAACAGCCGGGTTAGAGTTTTCTAAAATAAAAAAAAATCTAGTGGTTGAGATGAGTAATAACCTGTACCAATGTGATGGAAGGAGAAAAGTGCGGAGAAAGAAAGGAACTGCTCATGATCCAAAACACAATCTATGAAACCTGCTGAAGGTAGTGTTATGGCTAGGGCATGTATGGCTGCCACTGGAACTGGCTGCTGACGGAAGCAGCAGGATGAATTTGGAAGCGCACAAAAACATCTTATCTGCTCAGAACCAAATGCCTCGAAACTCACCTCGAGTTTTGCCGCTTCGCCTTGTAGCAGGACAATGACCCCCCAAACACACTGCTAAAGCATACGAGGAGTTATCGGGGCCAAAAGTGGAATGTTCTTGACTGGTCAAGTCAATTACCCGACCTGAATCCAATTGAGCATACATTTCACTTGCTGAAGAGGTGTTTGCATGCATCTTGTAAAGACTAAAAAACATCTGAAGACACCAGCACATCCACACACAAAAAAAATAGGTTACTCATGCCTTCATTGTGTCCCAAGATGAATAGATTTGCATTTTGCATTGTGGACCGGTTCCCTTGGGTTGATTCATACAAGCAGACAGGCTCTAGCAAAATGCAGCTGAGATGTATTGCAGTCACTTAACACTCGGTTGTTTGATCAAAAATATCACAGGAAGCAAAGGCGTAGCATGATACAATTACTGTAATGAATGTATTATACATGTAGACATCCACCTGGGCATGAATCACTTATATTGTAAGATAACTTATACTGTAAGGAAATTGAATGTGTCTTTACCATCCATATTATTCCCACTCCTTCAAGTTTAGCTATTTGTATTAAATGTATTCGTCCAGTCTTGAATAATAATTAAAATAAAATAATGTCTGCATGCTCAGTCATATTTCCAGGTCATTTGTGTTCATGTTATTAAGGTTACTTTAACAGTATTATCAGTGTACATCACTTAAGCTAATTTCATTAAAAAAAGAAAATATAAGAAATAGATAACCTCTGCATTTAAAAAAAAACTGCTTATACTGATATTGTGGTCACATATACTGAGAGGTTAATTTTGATTCAGAGGTACTAAAGAAAAGCAAGGGAAATGCCATAAAATCTGTACTATAATCACTGAAACAAACGACAACAGAAAAAATAACAGCAGCATTGTAAACCCAAGCAAGCAGACAAACAGTAAACTCATGAACAAAAAACCTCATGATATGCTTGTCAAAGAGGATTTGATGACTGTGGTGCGCTAAATTGCAAATAACAACACCAAATGAGAGGAGATAAATTTGAGATAAACATGAAGAATGAGCCAGATCACTCATGTGCTCCTGCCAGCCTTATCCGCATGTGGCCACAAGGTTTTCAGGCCATTACAGAGAATGTCTTCATTTCCCATGCACCTCAAGGGTGAAGAAAAAAAGAAGGAAAAAAGAAAAGAAAAGAAAAAATCCATTCCCAACATTGCCCCTATATAATGTAATCACCTGCATGATCTTTTGCCTGGAGACAGACGGATTGCTGTTCGAGGTTATGATCGTGCACCTACCATTGTTGCTGAGTCTAGTAAAATAATTGCTATTCGTGATTGTCTTAAAAACATAAACATGGATGGCACAGAGCTCCCCCCCCCCTATCGGCTACAAGGAGTAATAGCAAGTGGTTGGCTATTGTTTTAGCAGTTGCTAAAAAGTTAATATATTGTAAATGGAAGGACACTTCTGCCCCTAGTATTCAAGACTGGACGAATACATTTAATCCAAGTAGCTAAACTCGAAGGAGTCATATATAGCAACATAGGCTACATGGAAGAATACAATAAAAGTAGCTAGTAAGGTAGGCAGTAAGGTTTTCCTCTGTCAAATTAGTTTGTGACTAGATGTTATCTTTTGATAGTTCCTGTTACCAAAGTTCCTGTTACCAAAGATAGTCAGTAAAAAGCAAATACCCATCGAGACAAAGTGCTACGCCAGTTCAAGTAAAGATAAGATTGTATTGATGCAATCTGGGTCCTTTAACACCCAGCACAAAGTATGAGGTTAAGAACCGTGGTGTCGTCTTCGATTCAAAGTTGAGTTTCGATAAACTCCCAGGCATGCTACTACCATATAAAAAATACAGTATACGTATATACTGTATAAATAGATTTTTATTATCCAATTGAAGACCCAAAAAAGTTAAAGGTTTTCCTTTGCATCTCCTAAAAGCAAAGGATGATTTTGCTTTCTCTGTCTAGGCACCCAGATGATGGAATTGTTTGGAATTGTTTACCAGAAAGTATATGGGTCTCGTAAAAAGTCCCTTTTAAAATCTCATCCTTTTAAACTTGCTTTTTTAATTCTCTGTCATTACTTCGATATATTTTCTTTTATCCATGACACTTAATTGTATGACTTAATTTTATTTCCATTTCTCACTAGCCAATATCTGCCTTGTTTGATCTTTCTTTTATCGTATTACCTTTTGCGGAAAGCGCTTTCAATGCCTGTATGAGAACAGCTGAATGAATAAAAAATAATTTGATAAATAGTGAGGAGAGCTCCTTATTGGGTTTAGGGAAAGGAGTGTTTGGCGGCATGTTTAATGGTCGTAGTTTGCCGATGAGCGGCCCGCTCCTGCACCTCTGCTGCATGGAGGAAGCCGGCTCTGCCCTCCTCCCTCACCGCAGCATGTGACCTAGGGATCAGCTTGGCAGGGGAAATCGCACAGCTCATTCAGGAAACTGGGCAGATGAGGGGACTACAGGAGGCAGAACAATGGCTTACAGCCCACAACACCATCATCTGGCAGGGCAGCGAAAACACCACCCACATCGCCTCGGGACATGAATTACTACAGGCTGCCCAGCGATATTCAGGCCAAGTCTTTTATTTAGGGTTGAAGGCAGCTTCGGTGAAGATGAGACGGTTTCGTGGGAATGAATGTTTGCATTATCAGATAAAGTTAGAGATGTTTGGATTAATATTATGCAATTTCATAGACCATAGTCTCCTGATTGAAACTGCGCACTGAGACAAGCGAAAAGGCTTCACATCTCCCTCGTGATGCGCTTGGTGATGATGAGTGATCACACCAATATGGCTGTCGCTGGATATTTGTTTTGCAGTCCCGAAAAATGGAGTGGTTTATGGTAAAAATTTTAAAAAAGTATAGAATTAGCAATGCAGATAGCAGGACTGCAGAAGATCTATGCGTAATGTTAGACTTTTGTAAATTTAGTTGAACCAGCAAGCAAAAATGTTTCTGTGGCTCACATGGTCAGCGGCTATTTATATCGACCACTATCCTCATCGCAACCCTTACCCCTAACAGCGACCGCTATCCTGGTAATACGCATTACGAAGGGCCTTATCCTTGTGAGAAATGAGACGCTGACAAACAGGGGGGTCTTGTTTCGTGACTTCAGACCCATTGTTGTTGTTGAGTCTTGAGTTTTAAGTTCTTATTATTTGACTCTTCCTTCTTACTTTCTTCTTGACCACAGCTGTTATGTTCACAATGACCGTTTCCGCAGCCTGCTCAAGGTTGTCATAAACTGGAACTGCTAACCCTTCCAAGTTGACCTGATGACCATTTAAGTCTCACTGCTTTTTCACATAAAGTGAGTAATTATCAATAATGATAAGTGACTCTTGATAAAAAAAAGCAATCAGGGTAAAGTGTCTTTAAAGCAAATATTAACATATGAAAGACATAATTAAGGGGAAGAATGTAATTACTGTGAGTGCTGCACAAGACTTACTGTGAGTGCTGCACACAACGTTTTTAGCGTTCGCCTTAATATTTTTTCTCATTCCACATCAATTTTCTGCACGCTACTCCTCCTATAGCTTTTCAGACAGTCCTATTCAATTATATTTATGATTTTATATCAAAAACGTTCCCATTTGATAGAACGGTCAGAATCTGAACAGCACACTTGCAGCTGACGTCACAATCGGCCGCTGCAGCTGCCACAGATACAGACGGTCTCTCTTGCAAAAGATTCTAACGGAAGACATCTCTGGCAGGGTGAGTAACGTTAGCAACATCAATGTGAGTTCTCCCCCAAAGAATGTAACGGAGGCAGTTCCCTCACTTGCGCCACTGCGTAACCGAAATAGTAGCCTGTGTTACCCGTGTCTTGTTGCTGTTCTACTTGCGTGCAATCAGCGGAGATATATGCTTCTGCGGAAACAACAACAGGTGCCACGGAAGCAGCAACAGGCAGCTAATAAGAAAATTATCACCACTTACTTTGTCAAGGCTGGAAAAAATTTCCTCTTTCCTTCTGTATGGGACTTTCGGTTTGTCACGGTTTGGCACGAGCTGCGTTCCGAACAATTACAGCACGGAACCTTTATTTTTTTATACAGCTTTTTTTCGCTCACTGATGACTCAGCGTTAATTATTATTTTGTTCAAAAAAAAAGAAATTGTGGCCAGTTAGCCACTGTTTACATTTTCCTCATAACCTAAAAGCAATTTTATATTTCACATATATTTCGATCTACCGAACCGTGAAGTCAAAACCGAGGTGCCTGACAAACCATTAAGCCCAGTGTGGACTTTTCACATATTTCATATTTCTTCAAATAGTTTTTTTTTAAGTTTATAAATTAAGTCATAAACCTTGAAGTGAGAGATTTTTCACTTCCAATATGTATTTTCTTTTGGAGTTTACTTTCATAAATGCACTTATTTTTGTAGTCCTTATCTGTTCAAAGAAAATAAAATTAAAGATTACTTTGCCACTGGCCTAAATGTCATGATATCTGCTTCTTAACCCTCATTCTCTAAAGGCTTTTTTGTGTGTATTTTCAAGGTCCCAGAATGTAGGAAATGGCTTGTATGGAAATGCAAAATCTCCACTGACCTCCCTCCATCACTACCCCCTTGCCCACCTGCCCTCCCTCCATCACTACCCCCTTGCCCACCTGCCCTCCCTCCATCACTACCCCCTTGCCCACCTGCCCATCAGGGACAGAGAGGGCCTGAGCACCACTCTGTTATGGGGAGAGCCCTGCCAAACTAATATTAGTTAGTTTTCTGTTAAATATACACTGCCCGGCCAAAAAAAAAGTTGCAGTTGCACCAGTCATGCATAGTGCCCACTGTACAAGCCTCTGGAGGCAGTGTTATGATCTGGGGTTGCTTCAATTGGTCAGGTCTATACTCAGCAACGTTATGCAGCAATAAAATGAAGTCAGCTGAGTACCTGAATGTACTGAATGACCAGGTTATCCCATCAATGGGCATATTCCAGGACGACAATGCCAAGATTCATCGGGCTCAAATTGTGAAAGAGTGGTTCAGGGAGCATGAGGAATCATTTTCACACATGAATTGACCACCAGAGTCCTGACCTTAACCCCATTCAAAGTCTTTGGGATGTGCTGGAGAAGGCTTCACGGAGTGGTTCGACTCTCCCGTCGTCAATACAAGATCTCGGCCAAAAATGAATGCAAGTCTGGACGGAAATAAATGTTGTGACGTTGCATAAGGTTGTCGAAACAATGCCACGACGAATGCGCGCCATAATCAAAGCTAAAGGCGGTCCAACAAAATATTTTTAAAAAATAGTGTGCGACTTTTTTTTGGGCCGGGCAGTGTAATTCTTGAGCTAACACGCATATTTCAAAATTGGCTTTTTTCAAGCCTACATAAAGTTTGTCCTCAAATTTTCCTTTCTAGTTTTCATATATCGTTTAACTAATTTTAGATTGTCCTGTCGATAGTTTTGGAACACGCACATAGTTTGAAATGTTTGGCAATTACTTAAAAAAAGAAAAAAGTAACCGTGGCGAGTAATGCATATTAAATCCAGTGTCTTAATTGGAGTTGATTAAATAGACACTCCATCACACCAGGCATAAACAAGCAGGGAGGATGGTGACTGCACTGTTTTTCCAGACGATCATTAAGCTTTAGATTGTGTCCTCACTTAACTGTAAAGCATCTTAACTCATTTACTCTTTGTATCTGAGATAGCTTTTGCTTTACACAACAGAGAAGAGAAAAATACATTTTCAGACTCTTCTGGGGACAAATTAAACGTATCCAATCTACTTTCTGCTTTGTTCAATCGAATGTGTGACTTCATGGTGCTACAGCTGGAATGAGTCACTTCTCACTTCCATCTGAATATCCCCAGGTTGGAATTGAGGGTCCTAACGAGCACAGGTTGCAGCTGATTGGCTGACCTATGGAAAGTCTTTTGAGAAGCTACCAAAGAACTTTGGAGCTCTTGTTCTCTTTCAAGTGAGTTTTTTAAAAGCTATAGCACAAATGATACCTTTTTTATTTTGTCAAGGCACGTTTTGATCCACTAAACCTACAGTTATAGACAACAGTGACAGTAAAGTCTGTTTACATTATGTAGCCTTATCACCTGAGTAATTGCACTATGTAGTTACAGCGTATCTAACTGAATACATACAGTACCAGTCAAAAGTTTGGACACACCTACTCATAGAAGGTTTTTTTCCTTTATTTTTACTGTTTTCCACATTTTGGAATAATAAAGACATCAAAACTATGAGATAACACAAATTAAATTATGCAAAGACCAAAAAAGTGTTAAACAAATAAAAAAAAGTCATATTTTAGATTCTTCAAAGTAGCCACCATTTGCCTTGATAACGGCCTTGCACATTCTTGCCATTCTCTCAAACAACTTCTGTGGTAAACAGGTATTCCACAGGTAAACAGGTGATGCCATCATGACTCTATATAAAAGGATATCAAAAGACTCCTGATATCTTATTTCCAGGTACTCTTAGAAGCGATACTATAACCTCTGCATTTGAATGGATCTCTATGGGAATTGGGGGGTGGGACTAGATTTAGCTTTAAATTACACTGGAACAGTGTGGAACACATGGTTGGCTAAATGACTCTAAGTCATCAAGGGTCTGACGTATCAAACAAGCCTTAAACCATCACTCTGCTGCCATAAATACAGTAGATATAACAGAAAAAAAACCTTCTATGAGTAGGTGTGTACAAACTTTTGACTGGTACTGTACATTGTTAAATAGTACATAGTTTACCATTGTAAAAGCATTTTTAAACAATTGAACATTGAACTTTTAATATATGGAATTTAGTATCATGTTTGTTTGGAAAAAGATAAAGATAAAAAGATAATCCAAAATTTATGATAGTTATTGATGATTTCATGTTGTGATTTTAGTCAAATTTTGTGAAAAACTACACTTGAAAGAGGTTTTCCAGTTGTATATTATACTATGCAACACTGTGCCTGTGTACATTAGCTACACAACGCCTACCTCTCTAGTTCTAGTGTAATTCTACAGGTATTTTGGGACCAATTATTGCCAAAGGCAGAGCCAACTATTGTCTCTGAACTTTATTATTGTACTGTATCTCCTCACTCATACAGTTTATAAGATAGGCAAGTCAAATTTCACTACCATAAACTTCCCTAGGCCAGTACATTGATTGGTCTATGCAAGATATACTGTTATACTTTTAAAACTTATAAAGTTTATAAAGTTATTTTAATAAAGTCTCCATTGACTTGAGGATTTTGGCGAATATCTCTCCACCTTAATTGTCTTGACAACAAACTACATTTACTGTCTGATACACCTCTATTGCAAAATGTTTTAGCTGTAAGTATGACCTAGGCTACTGCCTGCTTTTTTTTTTTTTTTTTTGGCTACCTACCTAATAATTCCTAGAATTGAACTTTATGTGGACGTCAGTTAACATTAACTAGTTACAGTGAATACATGTTTACCAATGATAACATTAGCTTAACTAATTTTAATTATTTTGATGGGGTATCTACCTGGCTGTAAATGCTATAACATCTTTTAATTTGCTGGTTAGCTGATTTAGCTATTCATGTTGTTCATGTTTGGAATGTAAAACTTGGGTAAAGGAAAGGCAATGATAAAACTAATTTTAAAAAATGATGGAAAATATTATAAATTCCGTTTATAGTTTTAGTTGCAAGGTTGGAAAAAGTAGAAGGTACACTTATGACAAGAATGTTAAGTCGCCTTTAGCAAGCTAGCTAACCAATTTGTATGTTAACATGGTTGAAGATATTTGTGAAGACAGGTAAAGCCAGTTTCAGAAAAATGTGTTACATAAATATCCAAAAGGCATGACAACTGAACATCGTTATATGAAAGCATACTGGAGAATAGTACAGTTTTTTTTTCACATTTTACTAAAACAATTGATAACAAGCAGCTGCCATAATTTAAAAAAATTCTCTGGGCAAGTGATGTCATCACATGACTTTGATCTGTGCTGTGATTGGAGGATGATATTTCCCAGTATGGTGTTCTGATTTCTCCAGGTAATAGCATGTTCCCACTTTTCAAAGCCAAATATTTATGCAGTTGTTGCTGGCAACAGATGCTGGCAATATTTCCTGAACACGATTGTATTATGGCCTTTAGTCCTCCATTGGTAATTTACTTTTTGAAGAATGAATGAAGCAGCTGGGAGCAGAATGGTTTTTAATGAAGGCTAAACTGAATTTTTTTTCATTCCTCATTTTGCATTGACAAGCATTTTTAATATTGTTTGCAAATGCCCAAAAGGCATGAATATACTATTAATACAGTGGGCCTATTTTAAAAGGACCAGCGACTTCTTAATGAATGATAAAATGGTGCTATCCTGTGGATAAGACTTTTTTTTTTTCAAAAAAGCATATATTTTCCCCAAATACAGTAGTACCTGAAAATGAATAATTTTCAATAATCTTCTCAAATGTCGTAAGTAGTGATCCTTCAAGATGGCCGCATATTTGATTTTCATTTTTTGCCATTTTATTCTCCATCCTTCACAGAGAGGTAAACCAAGAAGTCTGAAATTCCATTTATTCCAGTCTAAAGTATACATTCTGTCAAGCTCTGTTACTGGAGTAGATCAATGCCGATTTGCTGTGTAAAAACAAAGACAGCTGTTCGGCCCCCTTGGCTGTATTAATAGTGTGTGCATGTGTGTGCTTGTGTTTGTATTTGTGTGCGCGTGTGCGTGTGTGTGTGTGTGTGTGTGTGTGTGTGTGTGTGTGTGTGTGTGTGTGTGTGTGTGTGTGTGTGTGTGTGTGTGTGTGTGTGTGTGAGTCACATGTCTATTAATCTATCCTTTGTTACCTTTGGGCCTTTTCACAGCTTTAATAGTTAAAATCAATTCTACAGTGCTGAAGAGAAAGCACAGACAAAGAGAAAAGAGAGAAAATAGGTGGAACAGAGGAGGAGTGTGGAGGAATGAAGAAGTGTGAGAGCTGTATAATGTAATAAGGCTGGAAAAGTCACGGCAGAAAAGAAAGCCGTTTCATTCAGTAATATTTAAAAATAACAGAAATCAAGTTCTGTAAAATTCCATAAGATCGAAATATTTTGACAGTTGTATGCTTACTGTGAATAAACAAGTTGGCTTGCCTGGAAAAGCAATCAGTAATGCTTGTGTTGTCTTCTGAAAAAGCAAACATTACTGCTTTTTTCGTGATCTGTTTTTACCTTACTGAAAATAAAACACACTACTAACTGTCTGTATGATTGGAGTAACCTTCAATATGTGGCTCAAAGGCATTACAGTGATAAATTATATGTTCATATGATGCAGGGACATTTTGGGGACATTTCTTGAATAATAAATTGCACCTTTATAATGGCAAACAAAGGACCAAAAAGAGGAACAGGGACTTAGTCTGTTTATTCGGTTTTAGCAAAAAATGACCTCTGAAAAACTTCACCTATAGATCCACATTTTCCTTCGAGTTATATTTTCATATCCATCTTTTCATTTTACATCCACTATAGCATCTTTCACTTTTTAAGTCGGTATTTTTAGAATTGTATTACCCTTGAACAAGTAGCGCTGCCACATGTGGTCTTTTTCCCTGGGAAACGTTACGCATTTCTCTGGAACTCTTAATTACTCAATAAACGACGGCAAGATAAAACTCGCTGCTGAACGGAAAACTGACAAGGAGGTAAACCTGGCATCTTGCAACATGCCAGCAATTAACTGTGTCCACAGTTGTAGCGAAAGAGCAGTAATCTTTTCATGAGATCTAAATTGTACTGACCATCTCTGTCTTGTGAGTAGTAACTGTGAATTGCATATTCATATGGAGGAGGTCCTGAAAAATGCTATAATATTTAGCATATTATTGTTTTGACGTTGGCTTTGAAGACGGACGATTGATACGGAAAAGAGGACTAGCAGTGGAGTTTCAAGAATGCATTTCATCAAAGTGATTAAAATAATTCAGCACAGAGTTGTTCTTGGTTGTCACTATGGAACCCTGCACTGTGTACTGTATGCTCAACTACAGTGTGGTTAACCCCTTCAAAAAGAGCTCAACCGCATTAGGCCCTATTTCTTCATCTGTGCCTTTCTATGAATGTTCCCAACTACAGAAAATGTTGTTAATCCAGTATGACAGTGATTATTCTCTTAGAAAATCTAAAACTGTTAATTTTAATGTCCTAGGGGTACATAATTAACTTCAGGGGAAAAGGACCTTTTGTGTTAAGATGTCTAGTGATTGGAATAATAATATTGGACTTTAGAAAGTCTTCAGTAAGTGCTGAATATACAAAATCCCCGCTTGAATTTTTAGGTGCTGAGCATTCTCACTGTTGAATGGCAGAACCGCAACTGAGCACATTTTGTGCATGTTTATTCTGTTAAGTTTAAAGGTTTGCTGCATCACTTGTGACAGGACCCCTTTGGAAATAACTTGCATATCAAGGGCTTTGTTTTGTCGACAACCATTTTGGTTAAAGTGATGGTCAAGGGATTCGAAAAACTTCAAATAACCACAACATATCACAGAGGGATGTATCCACTACAGACCCACCAAAAATATTTTCAAGAAAATGTGAATAGGTATATTAATATACATCTCAAAGTCAGCTAATAAACTCAGTCTTGAAAGGACTCAGGATTGTAGGGGTGTGGTCTAAATCCACGCCCTCAACCCGAGTGCCATCGACGTCATCCAGCCCTACATGTTTGAACAACAGAACTGTTCTTATACAGTTCTGTGGTTTCAACCCGGCGAGGAATTAATGCAATCAATTATAAGTAAAATACAGCTGCTATCAAGAGATAACTATCACACACAAGCTCGCAATCAAAGTTAAGTTTGATCCTGTTCAAACTTAAACGCTAAGCAGAGTATTGCAACCATTTGCTCTAACATTAGTCTATTTAAAGCAAGCTAAATTTCAAGGCGACGTTTCACCAAATGCATGTTCCACACAAATCATTAAATAATGGTAGGTTTTATCAAGTTTTAAAAATGTATTTAAAGGCCCATTCATTCATTTCGGTTGCTAATCGAACGGAAATTAGTAGTACTTTGGTGGATAATGGTTCTCGTTGTATTTGTTACTGTAACCAGCCACTGAAAAATATGACAAAACCATTTCCAAGGCATGGTTTATTTGGCAAAATCTTAACTATCTATCTTAACTATCTATTCTTTTCGATATATTATCTGACGAATGAGCAGTGCACCAAGTAAAGTGCGTGAGTGATTAGTTTGTTTCCATGTTGTGCAAGGAGCAAGCTAATGTTACTAGCTAGCACCATGGAGGGATGGATAAAAAGGTGAAAGCTTGGGATGGGGATAAAATCGGTATAGGTATTAGGAGAGCGGGGGAAAAAAACACTTTAGCTAACTAACTATTCAAAATCCAAATGCTGATAAAGATAACTATTCTCAGGGGCAAACAAAACGAGCGTTTGGATCAGACAGGATTGCTTAGTGGGACAGGACGGGTTTATTCGCCTCAAACTATGTATTGGTTGGGGGTTCATGTCTACGTAGACATGGACCCATTTCGACTCCACCCTTTTTTTCAGCACACAGAAATAACGAGATATAGATAGACTGAAATTGAACGAGTTTGCAATGGAATTTATTCCTCGTGCTTTATTGGTGCTTAATACATACCTTAATAGCCATAAATAACGTGCTTATAAGCATATTATGGATTTTCCTTGACCATCACTTTAAATCCAGAGAGTTGTCGAAGACAAAATGTACTATGGTCACACCCTTGCCGCACCTACAAGCGCTGTAATATAATCTGGTAATCCAGCCCCTTTGATGATGGTGCTACCTTTTGCTAACACATTATCTGCTATATAAGTAGGACATTTAAATAAACCTTAACATCTTTTCTGTCTTTCTGTCAGTATATATTAATATTAACATCATATTTATTCATTGTTCTGAATGGCATCAGTCTGCATTTTCCTTTTGTTCCTCTTGGGTTTTTTATTGAGTCAATTCTGGAAGGGAAAACCTCACTTGTCTGTCTCACTTGTAGTTCACAGACCTAATATTTCCAATTGTTTCATGATATTGAGGCAGAAAACTCCACACTGTCCCCGCCTTGGCATTCGTAAAGTAACTGATGTAAAGCTGTTTATTAGGTGCTAATGTCGTATAATGGACTTTTATGAGCAATGTCACCACGCACAACCCCCTCTGAATTAGCACAAGAAATGTAGCTGAGCTCTCGTCGTTTTTGCCAAGCTAAAATATGTACAGTTGAAAGTGAAGATGTGGGTCTGGTGTCTGAGGTAAAGAATTACATCTGTTGTACGGCTGGTGGCACCCTAATCCCAGACGGATTTATCGCGGGAGGATTTATCCCAGAGGAAAACGAGGTGCGACCAGGTTGATCCTCACGAGATCTGCGGTGCCAATTAGGCAGCACCGCGAGACCAATTCATCTGACGCTGGACATGCCTGGTGTAAAATATTGACTATCTTTCCTTTGCTACAGTAATATTCCAGGAAAAACTGTGATTTCATCTGTCCCTTATGACTACTGTTCAAGTCCATTAAGCAGCTAGTGTGCTTCAGATCTCCGCAATTCATAATCTACCCCACGTTCCTCTCATCATGCGTGTCAGGGAAGAGGCTTCGATTCAATCTGTCCCCAGTAGGCCCAGAAAGGTTGTCCAGGTGAGGCTGAACATGGCTCTCCCAGGGATGTGTCTCCCCCAGGCCTGGGGGGTGGGACGTGCGTGGGGGGGGGGGGGGGGGGGGGGTGAACGTGACCGCCGCCCCTTCTGCTCTGACTGAGACAAGCTTATCAAATGAGATGGGGGCAGGGGGGCTATCAAAGTGGCGCAGCGGGACACCTCACGCCCAAGCCTCACTGTAGAGGAAGCTGTGGGAATTACTCGGGCCTGTCAGTCAATGTCTCAGCATGTTATACCCATGACACGCTCCTGAAAGAACCAGGCACTCAACGGCACTGTGATCATACTCCCACTAAGTCGGGCAAATGAGCGGGGTGATTACATTCCTGTCTTGATATTTAAAAATGTTTAATTGAGATTTCTTTCATGTGGTTGTTACACGTGGGCTTTGAGTCTCAGCGGCTCTGGTGGAGGAGACGAGAGTGGAAAAGGACAGAAACATGGACACTCAACCCCCCTGCCCCCCACCCCCAATCTCCTTCCCCCATGCTGGCACAGGAGTGCAAGGGAAATGGAGGGCAATTATCATCATGCCTGGGTCCAGCCTTCACATGAAGAGGCATCTCCCTGGCAGTTCATACTTTAGTCCCCTTTTCTCCCATGAAAGATTCATAACCCAGGGATGTGGTCTTAAAACAATAAGCATTTGGCTCTCAGCATCTTGCATCAATCACTGAAGTGAAGCCATGCGTGCGCTAAGAGAATAGCCTTGTAAAACCTATTTGGGATTGCTTTTTGGTGGGATGTGCAGGAAAGTGGGAGTCTCGGATGGTGGCAGGGGAGAGCAGCTGGCAGCTAGAGAGATGGAGAATTAGCATGTTCATTAGCTTATGTATATTACGTATATATTGCTGTAAAAGGTAGAAAGGTATTCCTGTGCAGTTTACAATACTCGGGAAGAGAAAGACATCCTCCGCGCGGTTTATTTTAAGACGTTGGCATCGAGGTTATTTTTGTTGCGTTACATGGTTTCGTTGCATCAAAGGAGAGCTGCTGGTCCGTATCATGTAATTAGAAATCATGTAATTATGAATATTTAGATTTTATATCTTCTGCATGATGGTGCTTACCAAAGTAAACGTTGTTGCTATAGCACAGGCCTGATTAATACTGTATAAACATGCCCCGGTACAATTCGCTTAGTAGCCGTCACTGGGGGGCCTGGTCCGTACGTCCAGCGCGAATAGTGTATAAAGATTCTCTAATTAAACTAAAGACTGGAGACACCCGAGGACATTTCTGCTCCCTGGGATACCAATCTGAGGAAGAAGTGAAATATAATTTCCCCTGTCTTTCCTGCCTCCTTCTAGCCAAGCCCAAGCCATTACGTTTAATTGCACTTTAACAGTTTGTTTTTGAATTGCCTCCCCGTAATCCATTTGCAGACTGACTGAACATCGTGACACATGATAGGTGGCGGTGTGGCACCGTGGCTGGCTCTGCGAAACCCCGCATTTACAAGGTCACTTCTTTGGTGTGGCACTGCAGCTGTGACCTTGAACACAGAACGTATCCAGAATTGCGCTAGAAAATATCCAGCTGTATAAACTGGTGGTACGTAAAAAAACAGCACGCAGCAGACGAGAGGTCAGGCTGAAGATTTTACCCAGCGTTTTTGTCATGGAGCTGTAACGGGAGAAAACCTCGAGTGCTTTAGCCTCGGGACAAATTATTTCCATTTCAGGCATGTTCTGAGAGGTCATTTAAAAATGTATTTATGTACTTTTTTTATTTATTAAAAAAAAAAAAAAAAAACTGCCAGACATTTCAACATTCTACTCGAGTGTTGTTGGGGTCTGTGCTGTTGTAGGATACATTTTTATTTATTTATTTTTCCCTATAAGACTACAAAAATACATACACACATATATAGAAAAATGAGAAATGCTGTCTGTAGCTGTGAACACACGGGAGCTTGGAACAAATACATCTGGGAGTAATTAGTCTGACTTAATGGGTGGACCAAAGCAAGTTGATTGCCAGATTGTGCTTCTCAAGAAAAGCTGAAAACAATAAGGAAATAACTGAATAAATATATGAAAATAAAAATATAAACATGCATTTACATACGTACATCCGGAAAATTGTTTCAGAGAAATCAAAAGGGAAGCTGGTAAACATCTCTGCAAGGTAGCATGCAGCTTAGAGAAGATGAGTGGGGCCTTGCAGATGCTCAAAGAGTACTGTAATAGTATTATAGAAAATAGGATATAAGATAATTCCAATACTTTTTTTATTGAAGGCTACTGTTTGTTCATCAAACATTTCAACTGTGAAATTACTTTATAGTTTTATTGTCCTTAAATGTTGCATTGTGATTGAAATGTATGTACGGTACTTTTACTAATAATTTTTGAGATATACTGTGCATTATCTTCCTAGTTACATATAAATCAACTCAACTAGTGTTCCCAGGAACGTTCAGCTGAGAATATCAGCTCTGAGACTTTCCGAATATTAAAGAAAATTAAAATAATATTACATATTATTTTATATTTCATTACAAATATTAATATAAATATTGCTCTATTGTAACATGTTGTGTCACAAGAGCATTGCACACTCTTGTTCAGAGGTGGCCCACAAACTGCAATATTCCATCTTTTCCTCAGGTTAAAGGCCATCAGAACCACAGCACTATAGCGCGGTTTCATCTGTGTCAGTGATGACAGCCCTGTTATACCAGACAGGATACATGACACTGCACAAGTTAGATAAATAAATAAATAAGCACTTTCTTGTGCAAGGGGAATTAGGCCCCACAGGGGGCCATGTTCAGCACAGTGTAAATTCCAGCTATCTTCACCGGCTCCAGTGTGCCACACGCCATTGAGAGATGGAGGTGGTGAGAGCTGCTGTGGTCTTGCTGAGAAGCTGAAGCTTGTCACAAGGGAAAATGTTTGCCATCACCGGTAGTTCCCTCTGCCTGGATCGCGAGCGGTAAATTGCTTTGATGGACAAACTCACTGTTGGCTTTTCCGCCTGTATTTATTAATTAATGAATGTATTTATTTATTTTTTTTCAACGTCAGGTAGCTACTCAGGATGATAGATGAACTGCAGTTGAGTTCACCAAACAGGAGATAGGAAACTGCAGTCAGTGGCTTGGATTTGTTATTTTATTTTTATTTTATTCTCTTTTCTTTTTTTTTTGCGTTGCTTGTTCTCTCTCACGGACCCTTTACAAAACAGAAGATATTTTGGCCAGTAATGAATGCGTAATTTTGTTATATGTTTTGTATTTTATTCAAATTCTCTTACCTTTTGAAATCTACCATTTTTTAAAGCTTCCTGCTGGGAGAAGAATCTTTTTAAAAATGCAGACACAAGCATCAAACACAAACAGCACGATAAGGGACCAGTGTAACCATGACAAAGCAGAGTCTTGTTATCTTATTCACTCGGAAAAATATTCTCATTTTATTGCCTGTTATTATTTGTGTGTTTCATCTGTAGAGTACCTTTCTCTTTGGTTCCGCAACATCTTTACAATGCACGGCTTACCCAACAGCCTACTCTCCACTCAAATGGTCATGCGTTGCAGAGATCAATTGGACCACACTTTTATGTGCGTTCTGAGCAATATATGCAAAGTTTTAGTAGTATTGTTAGCAATACCATCTCTATAAGTCTATTGAACGTCCTTTCTCAAGGTTAGCTCCCCTGTGCCGGAATAATTGAAAATTAAGAATTTACCGAGGTGTAATTAAATGCTACCCTTTGAACCTTTGGAGACTTTAACAGCATATTAACTTTTCAGATGGCTTGGAAAGAGATTCGGAATGCACGTGTCCACGTGGTAATGTAACGAACTCTGACAGTCCTTTAATTATTGCCCTGCCCAGCAGTTAAATTGCCTTTAATGCTATGGTTATATTTCCACCACGCACGATTCAAAGGAATATCCCATTGGCTTTTAATTAATTATCAAATAAAGATGTAAAATAGGGGCTCGACACTTCCTCAGTTAGTTTTAATGCTCATCTGTGAACTTTGCGCTGTATGTAAAAAATAATTACACAAGTTATTACTCTTGGACTAATGAGGTTGCAGGAGAGTTTTGTTTTTTCCGTTCCCTCTTGTGTTATAGAGAACATAGCACTGTTCTCTAATGGCTTACTTACCGCCTGAAAGTCTAACTTTATAGTGAACCTTGGACTGTTATCATCCTAGTATCACTTTAATCTTGAGTTTTGAAACAGCATCAACAACTCAAAGCTATCCCGATGTTAATTACTTAACTAGTAATTACTATATATGCAGAGTGTGAAAAACAAACTAAAAGAAGGATGAATCTTAAGTTTCAGTTCAACTATTCTTATTGTGAGAATAGTGTCTGTGACATAATTCTTGGAACATCCAAGCAAGAAAATAGGGTAAATACCATTGCAGAAACTTTTCATAATTCTTATTTCCCAGTTGGATATGTATTAGTTGGGTGATTACAGCCACAGAACATGATATAGTCAGTTCATATTCATATTAAGTTACAGAGCAAGGTGTGTTTTTAAGTGAAACACAGACCCTTTTTTTTTTTGGTGGTATTCTTAGCATTAGACATATTACCCCTGTCACAGGTTATAAATGGCAAACAGACTGCAACCCATTGTTTGATTCTTTTGTATTTTTAACAAACTGTGGTATGCAGCGTCTGAGGTAATCTACTGCAGCACAATAACTCTTCTGCACAGGAAAGCACATGCATTAGGCTCAACACAGTTTAATCTACTGCAAGTCCTGAGGAGAAATAATGCAATCAATACCATTTGTATATTTCCCAAGTCTCTTATCACTTATCTCTCCACTATCAGGCAAGGAGGTAAGACCGGTTCCCTCAGAACTCCCGTATAGCTGAGGCAAAAAGGTGATAATCTGCTGCTCTATTGGAATACATTAACGTCTATACGTCGTTGCACTAAGTAAAAGCAATACGGGCTGCCGAAAAGCATATTTAAATGACGGACGATTCAAGTTCTGAGATTAGCTTTATAAACACTTCTGCTAAAACACTTTTTTTTCTTGATAAAGACTGCACTGGCTGTCAAATAATTGCTGTCCGTATGAAGTTTCTTGCTGTCACATATTGCCTCAAGTATACAGTACTTATGTAATGTCAGACATTTAATTTGATAAGATGGTCTCCTCATGGTATACTGTCTTCCACCAATGCATAGGAGAAACCGGGTCATCAGCAAGCTTAATGCTTTAAATGAAACAATTAGTCATCGTGACATTAAACGGCATGTAAAATAATTTTTATTATGTTCTATGAAGGAAAATTGATTGATTTATTAACACTGCGTGAGGGTAGTTTGTTAAGCTGGTGCTGCTTGGAGAGAGTTAATGCAGTGAGGTAGAAACCTAACCTTGTCCACTTCTTACAATAGTTTAAAATGCATTACTGCAGCTCATTAGCTGCCAAATGTAGTTGCTAGAAGCCAATGCCCCATGGCACCGAACAGAGTGCTCCTAATGAATACATACAGTGCATTTGCCTTCTCCAACAACCAAAATGAAAAATGGCAGAGAACGAAGCAGCCCAGCCCTATACAATATTGTGTGTGACATATCTCCCCTCTCTGTATGTCATCTCTCATCAGCACTCTGTGGTGTGGGTTACTTCATTCCAACAAGAAACTTGAATATAAAATACATTGATTCCGGTTTACATGTTAACTCTTATTGTCATGTAAATTCCTTAAAATGCACTCAGTGTCATTGTGGAACTGTAATTCACACAGGACAGGTGTTGTGAGTTTGCATTATGCCTGTAAGATGTTACATTATCTCTATCTCATATAAGTATTGATTCTTGGAAATGTTTAGAAATTATTCATCAAAATGGACCGTTTGCCTGGGTGCGATGTTCGATATTTTTACTTTGAGGGTATGGAAAAATGTTTCTTTCTACATTTACAGGTATTGATTCAAGAGGAATATTTACACGTCTATAGTTTTTGTTACATTAAATGATATTTTCTGCTCTGCACACTGTATGATAAGGCCCTGGGCACTAAAAGCTCATTTCCTGGGTTTAGGGTACATTAGATAGATACCAGTAAGAGAGGACTTGCTTCTTCCATACCAAGCCTTATTTATTTATTTATTTAGTTGTTTTTAAGCCCCTCCAGCTCTCACAAAATGGTAAATTACCATGTCCAGTATCATTGTTTACAGTCCACATTAGTGCAAGCCTTGCGTATACCTTACTATTCCTCAATACTATCTGTGTTTTCAAGTCTGCTTTTTCAGTAGACTTGCCAGTGTGTTCTGCACTTCGGCAAGCTTTTAATTTATCAAACCCATTCCTCGGGTTGCATTGAATTCTCCACAGATTTTATGCTGAGCTCTCAGTGACTTATTTATTTATGTATTTATTTATTTAAATTAATCCGCAATTAGATACCAATTACAACAACTAAATGGATATGCAGAGTTCAAGCCATTTGGGGGAAAATCTGAGATTCTTCAAGTGTGCATCTGAAATCTGAAATCTTTTGTACTTTTGACATCTGATTGACACACTAAACATGATAAACGTGTTCCTTAAACAATCTCCCAAGCTGTGGTTTCATTCAATTCCCATTTCATATTCTTGGAAGCTGACAGGCAGATGTAGCCTACATTTTCTACAATGTTTAAATGCACTCTACTGAGCCCTGATGGATGGTTGTTTTATCACAAGGCACATTTGCATGAAAGACAAACATTGCGGTGTTTCAGTTTGTTTTGACAAACACACGCTAAATTTTCTCTTAGAATACACAATGCAGTGGGACTGTCTGAGTTCCATGAAAAACAAAAAAAAGGTTTTAATTTATTCCAGCAAGAATCGAGCAATAGTTTTGACTGAAACCCTCTCCTGTTTCTCAGTTTGAATGCATCAGAGAACAAACCCCTAATGATCTCCCGGAGCTCTGACCTAATACAGCAGTTTAATTAAACCTTTTTTTTTTTCCCTCCTCAGCTCTTGGGCGTACATGCATCTTCGCCGCGTCTCTGAGCGAATATCGATAATTCCCTTTTTACCTCAGGTTTCATGTCGGGAGCGACCTATTAAAATGTGCCTGTCTGCGGACGCTGGAAAGCACTGTAAGCGCGGTAAAAGTGATGTAGTCCGTCTAAGTCCCACATTAGTTTTATAAAAGGATTTAAGGAGGATTAATTTGCCATCCCTACACTTGGCTAAGCGAGGAGACCAGGATGGCGAACCGCCTCATTGAAACGCAGCAAACGGTCTTGTGTTGAAACAGCTGGAAGGGGCAGCGCTGCAGCTGCCCACTGTCCCAAGGCTCCACGTCACCTGACTGGCTTTTGTTTACCGTTGTTTTTGCGTGCCCGTTCCTTTCTGGTCATCAACGTGCATTGCCAGGCGGCTCATTGCATGCAGGGGAGGGGAGAGCGAGGAGTGCGCGTGTGCGTGTGTGTGTGTGTGTGTGTGTGTGTGTGTGTGTGTGTGTGTGTGGGACTGGGGGGGTCCTACAGACCATCAGCGTGGGCACGAATCCTGTGCTTCAGGCAGATAATGGGGCTGACGAATAGGTTTGACAATAGCTCCTCTTTAGAGAAGTAGAGGCACCTGGGGTCTGCTTGCAAGGCCCGAGGAGGAGGGTCAGACGAAAGAGATTGAGAAAAGAAATGAATGTAGAGGGGCTCAGGAGAGCTCCATGCATTGTGTACCAGTGACAGAAGTTGATTAATTAGATTTCTGAGAGGCAGGAGCTTCGAGAACAGACGCATGATATGAAAAAGTCAGACATTTTATGCGGCAACCACCATGACAAAAGCAAGCTGAGAAGGGAGATATTAGACGGTGGCTGACTCACACGACTGCCATTGAAAGTGGGGTGCAAAATTATTTCGATATCACATTTTAGTTTTTTTTTTTTTTTTTTAAATAACATTGACATTTTGAGGAAAGAATGAGAGAGAATAGAAGATTGGTACCTCCTAGAGCTTCAAACCCTATTGTTTGTGCTTGGGTTTCTACAGAGATCACATTGTCATCAAAGCTTTCGCTTCAAGGACAAAATTGTTGCTGGAGTTTCATGTCTACAGTACATTGGTGTTATTATTCTTGCTTTTCATTCCGTTTTTGTATAGATTTTTAAAAAATAAATGGTGAATACATAGATTTCCAGTTTAGCTGATGAAATAACCATTAAATTCACTGCAAAGTAACGTCGATTCAATCCCGAGAAGAACAATAAATAAATAAATAAACTAGCAATAATAATTTTGCATTGCTTTGTCAGGGAGTGATGTGATCTGGGTTTCATCGTTTTATCACAAGAATGCGATGGAGAATATGATTTTTACTGACGGGACGTATCACAGATGGAAAACTGTAGGTAGGTCTTGCTGTAAGTCAATCTGCAATATTTAGGTTTGCGATGAACCCTGAGCCTCAGCAGCAGGTCTCTGCATTTTGTGCACGCAAAAAACTGGCAATTTGTTTATCCTGTCAGACGTGCTAACGTTGACTGTGGAATCTGACCTTGGATAATGATAAAGGATCTTTCCAGACCACCTTAACTGCGCGTGTGTGTGTGTGACACACGGTTCAGGACGGACAGATATCGTCTGCCCTTTCTACTGAAGTCTAACGAGAGAGAGAGAGAGAGAGAGACGAGAGCTTCGCTAACAAGCGACAACATCACGGTGATAAATGAACAGAGCAAGAATGCATCTGTTTTGACCTACCTTATAAAAACGACGGGAAAGTGAGAAACGAGTGCTGTGGGTCGACGGCTACCTCCAGAGTTTTCTCCAGTGTGCACTCATCGTGAGATTTTTCTGCCTGGCATCACCAATAAAGCAAGTCTCATGCCGCATATTCTGTTCTGCATCGTAAAAATGTACTGTCTATAATTGTTAACATTTTTTAAAACAAAACATTACATTGAATAACATAATATCATAATGTCGTATTGAATAATATAATATCAAATAATGATATCATATTGAATGACCTGATAGAAAGGAAAAGGCCGTTTATATTTTGAATGGCACGTGTCAAGGCACAGTGGTATTAAATGATTTCTGCCTTGCATTATTCAACATTCCAGTCTGTCCCAATGCCTTCCATACATATAAATATACATTTTAACTAAAGATGACATGTGATGACAAATATAATTTTTTAAATATTTGGGATTAAATTCAATTTCATGACATAAAAAATGCATTTACACTCCATTTAAACTGCATAGTCCTTTTTTAGTAGTGATTCTATTATAATAATTCCCATTATATGATATAAAGCAAATAGCAGTTATTATCAAAATAACAGAAACACCACTTGAAAAAGGACGTTCAGGATAGTGGATAAAAATCCCAAAACTACAGCCTCAAAAATGACCATTGCATTGAAATAACACCCGTGTGATCCAGTCTTAACAAAAATTGTCAGTCATGAGCTTCACAAAACTGGTATTTATGGCAGGGCTGCCATTCAGAAAGCACTTGTATCCCAGGCCAATAACACCTAACCCAGAGTACGCAGCACAAAACCTGGACCCCTGATCAATGGACAAAGTAAGATGGTCTGATGAGTCTCTTTTTTCTTATATCTGGACGGGTATACGTACATTTGAAGAAAGCCAACATAAGCCTCCCAGTGTCTGTTGCCAATTGGTAAACGTGGTGGATCTGTAATGGCATTGACAGTCATTGGGTCTAGTGATTACTCTGTTATGTATATACACTTTTTTGTTCGATAAGCGAACTTGTTTGATTCATGAACATGTAAAGTATAAAAGTAAAGGTAATCCTGTTGCCTAGGCAAAATAAGGAGCCTAGTTGTGGTCTGTGCTCATCCATGTTGCACCCGTGGTAGCGCTCAATATCAAAGCCATGTTAGTGTTTTGTCTGGAGGATATACCATTAGGTAGCCTACATAAAGTTTGTATGTGGGTCAGGCTATCCACGTAGCCTGCAGGCTATACATTTGAAATGAAGGCGTCAAGAAAAATTGTAACCCCACCGCACCTCAGAAGTGCCATTTGGAAATATTACAGGTTTTATGCCATTGGAGACAAACTATTAAACAAGGAGAAAGTCCCCTGAAAGGTATGCAAGCGGCAGCTTCCCTACTAACCCTCCAAAGGCCGATACTTTTTTCTCCTCCGAAGGAGATGGGTCGGTTCAGTAAGCCATGCCATTGCTGTGAAGTAATGATGGGCGTTAAACTCTTTCATTTGAGAAACAGTCATTTTATTGCTAAGGCGTCTGCATTTGCATTGTTGTGATCTTCCCTGGTTTTATTTTGCTTAAAAACTTCAAGACACTGTTATTTCTTAGTCATGGCCTAGCACCTGCAAGCTATTTAGCTACACTTTCAATGGAAATTAGAACTGGGCCATAATAATACATATAGGCAACGTTTTAACGTTTTAAATTTTGACAGGAGAACATTCGAACAAATTCAAACTAATTTATCTATTTTCAATTTATCATTTTATTTTTATGAGATATTTGTGCAAACTAAAATTTCAGAAAAAGTGACTGCCCTTAGTGCCCTAGTATACACACACGTGTGCGCACGCGCACACACACACACACACACACACACACACACACACACACACACACACACACACACACACACATTACGTTCAGCCTTGTGCCACATTACCAACCCTGCACGGCAGTTCTTTCATTCCTTACCCATATAACTTTACACATACTTTATATCATATACAGGACATGATCAAAATAGAGGCATGTAAAAGAACTACTTAAATGTAGTCTTAAGCAAATGGCCTCAATTCAGTCTGAATTGTATCAGAAAGACGAATGGAAGCGTGTGCACTAACTCGCCGGACTCAAAGGACAGCTCTTCCTTCTGGGTGGAACCTCATTAGTATGCACAGAGAATCTGGCCACACTCTGATGTAGAGCCACATGATTTCACACTAGGTAATGATAGGAGAGATCACATTTAGAGATGTGTTGAATCAACATATGAAGAGTTGCATTGGCATTTTGAATGGTGTGCAGAAAGGCTTTACGAGCATGAAACTTTTTTTTAGAGAGTTTTTAGAGATGCATATTTGTTAAAGCTCTCTAATCTTTGTGATCTCTTACCAAGTTTGGCCCAGTGAAGAGGCTGCCTTGGATTCATCAGTTGAATCTCAACACTGCCTTTCATAAGTAAAGGAAGAACACAACAGCAGAACCGGGTTTTCTCTTCCTTTTTACAGTGACCGAGAAGTGCAAAACAGAACTGTATTACGCGGAACAAATTAACAAATCTCAAAACAAATGACAAACTCTGAAAACACAATGGCGTTCCACAAAAGAAATTCACAAAAAAAATTCACAAATTGACGAAACCACAAATGCAACAACATTTCATAAAACACAACAGCAAAAGGGTGACCAGAAAAGGTAGGTACAAACATTGTTATTGCTGATCGGATGTCTATGATGTAATTCTGGCATAAAGGAAGTGGGGGGTCTCCATTAAAGTCAATTGGCTTCTCGGCCACCGCATATCTTTGTTTTTTCAAAGTACACTGCGATGTTCATAATTCCCTTTATATTCAAATGTTCATGACAGAATATTACGTTCAGAACATTAAACATGCACCTTTGTTAGAAAGCTTGTGTACAAGTTTTATCAATATTTAATAGGGAGAAGCCCAGATCTATCTGCCAAGTAAGCTTGCATTTCCTAATTAGTCACCTTCCCTCTCCCACTCTTGCCTGCTGGCATCTGTGACCTTCATGTACTCCAGGTCATTTGCCTCTGAGGCGATCGCTACAACATTCATTAATTGATTTCATTCCATGAGTATGCCTTCCCATCTCATTTTCAGGGGCCATGTTGATTTTTATCTTTGTAAAATATCATGTCAAAGAGAGAAAATATTCCAGTGTGAACTGTAGATCAGGCTAGTATTTAGGTCTAGGTTTAGAAACTGGTGATAAGTGTTGATGGTTTCTTTGTCTACGGACATTGCTTTGCCTACAAGTTGTTTTAAGATCATTAAATGAGTTTGCCATGTCTATTTCAACTTGGGGTTGTGGTGAATTTAATTACCATGCAATTCCCCGCAGATTTTTGATGTATGTTTAAATATTCTGTCAATATATTAATTAATTTGATTCTTAAACTAGATTTCTTAAAACTGTAGCTTAAATGTTAATTGATTAGCCACTCCGTAGATTTGTCACTTTAACTCAAATGGATAGATCGGGAAAGGAATAGGCCATTTTATTCCTACCCTTGGATGAACATGTTATGTGTTTTTCTGATTATTTACTATGGTTATTATTATTCCTCTTATACGACTAATGTTGAGAAATTAATTTCAGAGCTCACTGACAAGAAATAGATTAGCATTGTCCAGAGTCTCTCTGGCCCATTTTATTCATGCATTGTACTTATGAGCAGCGGTATTTTTGTATGGCATTTGCTCCCGCTGAGTGCAGAGAAACCCTTTCAGACATCATCGACTGAGCAGAGAACAGGGATAATTTGTTTCAATAGTACACAGTAACATGCACAGGAACAACACAGACACATTGAGGACACTTCACACTGGCATGGCAGCAGATTCCGCCAGCAAATAAATACAACGGTGGAAAGAGCGCAGATATTATCTACCCCTCTAATGCCAATCCTGTTGAAAATGTTAAAATAGTAACCTCTGGTGCTTTTGTTCAGAATTCAAAAATGGAAAATGACTGCCACTTATGTGCAGGCCAACAGTGACTCATTGCAAAGCGTGGGAGAGGAGCACGCTATTATAAATCAAGAAGGAAACTATGGCATGCCGACATTTGAAATGGATGGCTTTTAAGAATCAAAGATTAAATATTTGATTTTGATGATTTATATATTTTGAAAAACGTGTTTTTTCAAATATAATTATGAGTGGAAATTAGATTTTCAAACTGGTGTATGCAAATATGCGGATCCTTGTTCCAATTGCAGATTTATTAATGTTGCATTGTCTATTAATGTTGCATGTCATACTGTCAAAGTCAGAGAGACCTGAATCTTTGTATAATCGTCCATCTAAAGTGGGATGGTTGCTATTCTTAATCTAGCTGATGTTCTGCAGCTAATCAGACACAATGATAAAAACTAATCTGTACATTTAAAAGCGGAGCAGATTATTAACTGAAAAGTTTTAAATAGCGAACTTCAAAAATCTGCCTTCGCTGGTTGCAATTTTATGTATTAACTGTCTGAATAAGTAATAAATACAGAGGTGAGGTGACCACTACTAAATGATTACATTTTTATAGACACTGGTGCATTTCAATTGAGAAAGAAAATATACACATCCTAATTTCACTTCATGAAATCTTTAATGATAATTCTTCATTCAGACATTCATGCCTTGAATTTCAAAGGCTACGTTTTGCATGTGCATGTTAGACCTGCAGTATGACTCAAACCAATTTATAATCATTTATTCTGTAAGAAGCCCATTCATATAACCATGCTTTGTATCAGTTCACAGATTACAGTCATGTCAGGGTAATGTCATGTCATGTCTGTGTTAAACATATTCCGTCTGAATAGTCTTTCTTTACATTTTTTCCTGATTTTTCCCTTTTTTCCCAATTTGGTAGCCAGTTGGACCCTATGCAATTCAATTCCCCCCGTGTAGCAACCGCTAGAGAATCGCCGCTACAACCCCTTTGTCCGGTAGCAGGAAAGAGGGCGCCACGTCCTCTTCAGGTCGCGACTCCTTGAGCTCCTAGCCGTGATTCCAGCTCGCCCAGAGCTGTCTTAAGAGTGACGATTCTCTCTGATTCCCTCCCCCCGCCCTGGGAGTGGCCGCCAATTGCCATTCCCTCGAGGCACCGGCCATACTCGGATCTGGCAGGACCGGGGATCAAGCCCCCAGATCCTCGGGGTGCAACCGCACAGACAGAAAGTCTGCGCCTTTTCCCGCTGCACCACCGCGGGTGCCGGCATCTGAATAGTCTTTAAAAGTTTCCTACCTCTTTTTTATATTGAAAGCAAGGTATTGTTATACTTAGACATGTTAAGCAATGTCGTTTTCCGGTCCTTTGTTATTGAATTAATTCTTGAACACTTGTAAAATGGATCCATCATTCTGGCTATTATGCGTGATCTTTATTTAATTTTAGAGGGTAACTTTATTCCGAATGGTAGTTCAGGAATATGCAAAAGCTCTCTGAAATATGAAATGCCACAATATTTTTCACTCTGGCAGACTGCGATATTGATATTTATTTTGATATATAGTGTCCTCCGTATTGTTTGGGACAAAGACATATTTTTTTTCTTTATTTGGCTATGTACTCCACAATTGTAGATGGGTAATCAAACCATTCACATGTGCTTTCAGTGCAGATTTTCATAGTTTATTAAAGGGTATTTTTAGACATTTTGGTAGAAATTGCACCAGTTTTTATACGTAGCTGTAACCCCCCATTTCATGGCATTTTTTTTATGTTATGTAAATGAAAGTAGTCATGTTTAGTACTTGGTCGCATATCCTTTGCATGCAATGACTGCTTAAAGTCTGTGACCCACAGACATCAAGAGGTGCTGGGTATCTGCTCTGCTGATGCTCTGCCAGGCTTGTACTGCAGCCATCTTCAGGTCCTGCTTGTTTCGGGGACTAGTTGCTTTAATCGTTTTCTTCAGAATATGAAAAATCCATATTCAATCGGATTCCGATCAAGTGACTGACTTAGCCAGTCGATAATTGTCCAGTTTTTGGCTTTTTCGTTTGTTACTTTAGCAGTATGTTTGGGATCATTGTCTTGCTGTAGGGTGAAACAGCATCCAGTGAGTTTGGAGGCATTTGCTTCAGCAGTGGTCAGGCCCGCCTCCTGAGGCCTGTTTCTGATCTGTCCTAAAGGTGTTCGGGGGTTTTCTTCATTATGGTCAGAATTGTGTCATCAAATGTAGAGGACTTCCTTGGCTTAACAGGCCGGTAACACTTGCATTAACCCCGTCGCGCAGATGCCAAATTTGATAAATTCTCACCTATTTAGGGGGTGTTCTATTTAAGGCTTTATAACTCCTGGTGTGAGCATCACAGAAACTTGGAAAATGGCTTAAATGAAGCAAGGCAGTTATGCCATTTACAATGGTAACTTAGATTAGTTTGGTTCCATAATGTAGGTCAAAATAAAGTGCCACAAATGCAAAGAAATCTTGGCAAACATGCAAAACAAAATGTACTTTCTTTAGTTTCCAGTGAAATACTGCTACAAATGTAACAGATAAAACTATACATTTCCTGGATCATACATTACTTGTATATACATTACCTCAGTGTGCAACATCTGAGGTTGATATGCAGAACTATTAAAGATCTATGATACAAAGTGTAAGCAGTGTACCCTGTTGTCCCTTAGTGTCTCCAAATATAGCCAAAATGGCTAAATTGTGCACTGCTGTAAGTCAAAAAGGATTTTCTCTTGCTGACGAGTTGGCCAAATTAGTCACGCATGGGTCAATATAGTTGCAGGTGAAAATGGGTGGGGGTTGCTTGTCAAATGGACTAGCTAGCTATTTGACAGTAGTGCCACTTATAAACTCCCTATTCGGTATAATTGTCACAAATCATATACAAATAAAGCTAGGACACAGAGTTTGTTGTTTCCACTCACAGTTTGGTTGCAGGAGCAATGAATGTTGCAGTTGTGCAATCTCACGATGGGGTTAAGTTGCACCTGTACCCGTGTAGCTAAATTGTAACTAATTTGGTAAAGTTATTATTGAGTATATCTAATGTACGTAGGTAACAACAGTTAGCGGTATTCTTAATTACACGTGAATATTTTGAAATATTTTATTTACACACATAGCCGCATCTTTATGATACACAGCAAAGTAAATCTTGCCTGTTAATTTCACAACACGGCTTTATGATATGCAGTGATTTCATTTCAGCTGGAGAGATGTACCAGGGCCGGCCTTGTTTCACGTGTGTAATTAAGAATGCCACTAACTGCTGTTCCATTTTACCTACATTGGAGTTACTCAGTAATAAGCTTTTGTTATCAAATTACCGAATTAGTTGCATTTTAACTATGCATGTGTATATACCTCATTTCTACATTAACAATGTTCAATAATGACCCTTCACTCAGATCCATGGGAACCTTTAAGAAGGAAACAATATGGGGTCTTATCAGATTGGCTTGCTGCATTATAAACTGCGGGAAGATATGCAAATAATGGACAGAAAGAGAAGTAAGCTTATTAACCTCCATTGAAAATGAAGGTATATTATGCAAACTCATGCAATTCCCTGTTGTTGTGCTTTAATAGCAAGTGGGCAGATTATTCACGCTGAAGAGTATTCCCTTTTATATATAACGATTTTGCATGCATGCATAATTCGAAATGAATAAATGGCAATTGATGCATTATGCCAGTTAAATAATGAATTGGCTGGGATCCCAGAACACTTTCGCAGAACCAAACACGGGGAACAGGTCAGTGAATCCCAGCAAAGCCAGAGAGCTCGACGGATAATCATGCGACACGGCATGTTCTGGAAAATCTGCGCGCGCCCGTTTCACAGCAATTACGCTCATTTTCCATTGTTCTTTGAAGAAAGTTTCATCGCATAGTAAAGTAGTCCTTTTCCATAAGCCGGAGATTCTCCCCATATTAAAATGCGGTTCTGAAATTCCCATTTTCGGAACATTAATGCGCTAAACATACCGTGGATCAAAATGAGCAGTGCCATATGGGTCCTGAGAAATTGCATTTTGTATTGATTTCAAATCTGGACATAATATCCTTATAGGCTCAAGGGGAGATCTGTGATTCAGGTTTGTCAGCGGGCACGCTCTGTAGTAGGGCAATTTCATGGAACAGAGACTATGAACCCTGTGAACCCCAAGGGATTGTACTGCATAGTTAGTTATAGTTGGTACAATTACTACATCATGTATTTGCTTTTAAATAAATAAATAAACATGTACAACATTTCTAAGAACAGACATCACAAAATGATATGTATTCTACACTTAAAAAAATTAAAAAAACTTTTCAAATCCCCCCCCCCCCCCCCCCCCTTCTTTTTTTTTTACAACAATACGGAATGGCCAATTACAATTCTCCAACTCCAAGTTCTGTAAATTCAGGAGGGTAGAACGTAGCATATCCCCTACAACAGCTGCAGCTAGTTGCCACTTCACTTCATTCCTTGGTCCACTAGATAAGCTAGTGACTGTGCCAGAGAACTAGCGTACACATTTGACCCAGCTTCTGCAGGCAGACCACAAGTGTGTAACGGACCATAGGAGTCACAGTTGTGTTTATGAGGTGGGGGTAACCCGCAGGACTGCAACGCCCCCTTGTTGTGTCGCTATGGTTAATTGTATATCACATCACTGGACTCCTGGCCACAACACTGTCATGGGCAAGATATAACTGGCCCCAGGATTCGTAAGCCTGTGTTAAGTCTATGAAGCTCTGGTCAAGTGTCTGTTGAATAGATTATGAAACTGTAAACGCACACACAAACACACACAGACCAGTGTTTCCCACTTGCAGTTGTGGTGGGGATTAATAGCTTTGTCTAACATGAGACCCAAGCGCCATGATTACTCAATGAAAATGTTGGTATTAGGCCCTATCTGGACAGGATATGTTTACCGCCGAAAGAGGACCAATGCAGTCAATAACAGAGCAAGCGAGTCATTTCAGTCGCGATTTCATGGATGGCACATGAAACCAACTCAATCATAAATACAACCCAATGGAATCAATATGGAGATGGTGAGCCTCAAGAGTTTGTTTTCCGGTATTACTGAAACAAAGTAACAGAAGCTCAAACACAGTGGAAGTTCTTTCTCGCCTAATATATAGTATGTATATCTTTTTTTTTATTTTATACGGTTAATAACTTGATTCTTGTCGTCCAGAATGTACGGAGTTGGTTTGATCTGCTTTGTGTCATGTTACAAAATATGGAACAGTAATAACATTGAGATCATAAAAAATGCAGTGAATGCAAATAAATTAAACCACTTCCAGCCCGTTAATTTCATTTAATATTTTGGCTGTTTATATTTCATAGATATATACCTTTTTTAAAGATTCAGTAAACCCAACACCTTATTACTGTTGTGTCCTCTCAAAACATTTGAAGTATGTCTGCACTGCGCCGACCATTATACATGTATGCCGCTTTTCTGTGATTTGCACTCTTATAAAGGCCACAGTATTTGCTTGTGAAGTCAGCTCTGTGGCTGCTTTTGCAACTGTGTATTTAAAAGCACATCCTGGCTATGGTTTAGGTAGCGCGTCAGTTTTAAATTGAAATGCGGCAAATTTCGAACGTCGCATTTTTTTTTTTGGCGCCGTGTAACCGTTTAGCGATTTTCTGAGTTTTGCACATCCCTAGATGAGAAGTTAAACCGAGGTCCTGACTCACTGTGGTCATTATAGAGCTCACAACACTTATTGCAAAGACTAGGGGGTTCCCCAGTGTCCTGGCTGAATTCCCAACCTGGCTCTCTGAACCTACCGGCTAATCACCCCCCGGTTTAATTGGCTAAAAATCGTTCTCTCCCTCTGCACCTCAGCTGATGTGTGGTGAGCCTTCTGGCACAAAATGGCTGCCGTGCATCACCCAGGCATTGCTATTTTATTATTATTATTATTATTATTGTTGTGAAACAAACTGCCCTTTAAAATACATAGTAACGTATAACAATAGAAAGGTTTCAGGGGATCAGTTAAACTTGTACACCAGGTATTATAAGAGTGAACAGCTAACTGTGATGAATGATCCTGGAAAGTAGCAGACAGGTTGCAGAACCAGGCTGAAAGTAAAGGAGCATTTGCAGAGCACTACCTTTGCCTCCAAGCCACACAAACAGGCTGATGCCAGTCTTGTGCTCTGTTTGGAATTCCTCTCGTGTTCCTCATCTTTAAAGATGCTCTGTAACGCCTGAGGAGCATCGGGTACATCCAGGGCTACGCTGAGGTCAGGATATCTCCAAGTCCACTTCCTCCGAGACGCGTAGGACAGCATTCGGGCCCCGGAAGGGTCATGGTCCAGCCCTTAAAACCTAGCCTCTTTGCTTCGGGCTGTGGTTGCTGCAGTGTGTTCACTTGTTTCTTATCTAGTCGCCTAATGTTGTCCTCCAGGCAATGAGGCCCGTGGAATGAGGTAGATTGCAACCCGATCACGTAGAGGAAGGCCAGGAAAACCTTCAAAATGGAGAAAGTTCACTTGCCATACCAACCCACCCCCACTCCCAAACCCAGCAAAAACATGGCCATGTCCTCCATTTCATGCGGGGGAAATGTGCACTTGGATTTAACACTGCTCTGTTTTTTTTAGTAGCACATTAATTATATGGTGCACATAGCTGAGATAAAGGGGTAAATGTATGATTTTTTCCACCTGCCTTTTGGTCCTGACTCTCCTTGCAGGTAAGGAAGGGCGGGAAATCCCAAAAAGCATGTCGTTCAAGATTAATTGTGGTGATAGGTTGAATTATTAATGAAATAACATTTGACTCAATGCTGATTTAAATGTGTCTTCATTCATTTATTTTTGTTCCTCATGATCATTGTTTGCAATAATTGTGCTTTAAAAGGGTATTTTGGTTCTTGTCTAACTGTCCATCACAAAACTGTCGATTGTGCCAACCTACTTTCAAGTCATTGATGTTGCTCCCATCCATCAACTGTGGGAAATTCACTAACACACCATGAATGAGATCCTTTGTGACCATGGGAAGACTCCCAGTGAAGTTCTAAAAGCCCTGCGGTTTTTCCATATGCCACACATACACACACGCATGCACACACACACGCACGCACACACACACACACACACACACACACACACACACACACACACACACACACTGCAACAGTGAACAGCAGAATTATAATGCACATTGCCAAGAAGTGTCATCCAGCCATTTTGCCCGACTCTGTTCTTGGCTGTCTGGAGGAGATTCCAGTGTTAGCGGGTGATTCACTTGCAGACTTGGGGCATTCTGGTGTTGCTTCAAATTATTTTAAGAGTCAACTTGGGTGGCATGCCAGGAAGTATCACTTATGCTTAAACATGCGAGTGAATCGCTTCTTCCACATAGCTCTTTATGAGCACTGAGGTGTGAGTCAGATGTCATTACCATCGAGGAAACCAAATGTGCCTCGACACTGGCCATGGCAGAGTTTGGCGTGAAATCACTTGGATAAAGTAAGACTGACTATGCATGCATCTTTAACAAGACTAAATGCTATGCTCTGTTCATGATTACGGCCGTAGAATTAGGCAAATTACATCTGAATTGTTTTTTAAAAGTACAAAAAGTCCACAAAATGAAAATGAATCACGTTTACAGCCACTGGGATTAGGTTGCTGAAAATACATTTTGAAGTTCCAAGTCATAGGCATGTGGTGTTCCTGTATAAGTTCCTGTATTGGGCTGCGGTGTATTCCATGTCCATGCAAGTGGAATGATACCCAGGAAGTGAACAGTAGTCCACACACAGTTATGTGACCGACGTTATCTCAAAAGGGTTAAGTGCAGAATTATTTTTCTGCTCATTGGAAATCCACACGATCTTGCTCTGTGTCACATTTACATATCATCTTCTATAACCAGGGGGGAAATGCTGAGGCTCTGCCCGATCTTTTAATAATGAAGAGTTAAATTTCTTTGCATGCACGATGCCAGAGAACATTAAAGATACTTGCGTAATGGCAGCTGGCCTGAAACTGCCAAATTTCCGAAAACACTTTTCTGCATCTGTCTCTTAAAATGGGTTTGCACCAGACCTTTCCTTTCTTTTAAAATTTTACAAACATGAGCTGATAAGCAATCGCAGAAGATGAAAAGTACTCGTTAGGGGGTAAAAAACTAAAAACATACTCAAATATCTCTGTTTATTTCACAATTTATTACTTTTTTTTCTGGACCTGGAAATGACAGTTGAGTAATCAATTTGCACTGACGCCAAAAGATTTTTAGAATAAAATTTGATATCAGAACATAAATCTCCTTAGACTGTTTTGCATTTGAGAGAGGAAAAAAAAGGTTCTTTATTCATGGAGTTTCACATGGAGTTCAAATAGAATACAGCTCTCTGTAGCCTCAATGTAAGATGCAGTATATTGTATACGTATATATACCGTATATATAGCATAATTTATTATATAGTTATATTATCTTATTATATACTTTTAAGAGTACCAGAAAATAAGATATCAATAGTATTTTGATGTTGTTGGGTCACAGACATCAGGAAGTCATGGCATGCAAAGGATATGCGACCAAATATTAAAAATGATTACTTTATTCTACATTAAGTTAAACTGTCCAATATTTTTTGACGCCCGAAAATGGGGGGACTATGTACAAAAGGTTCTATAATTTCTAAACGGTTCATCCGATATGGATGAAAATACCCTCAAATTAAATCTGACAGTCTGCACTTCAACCTCATTGTCATTGTATCCTTTCAAACTCCAGCATATATATATATATATATATATATATATACATATATACAGTATAGCTTACTCAGGGTGAACATACAAATGCCAGTATAACCAGTAAACGTTATTTTCCTCATTGGTTGGAACACGTTACTCATACTGAATAGATGTTAAGAAGAAGATGGAAATGTTTTACATGGGCATTTTTGAATTTGACTTAGTAATGGGTCTAGTTAAGATTCTCTGTTTAAACTTTATATGGAAAATGCCATTTTCTCCCGACTAAAGTATAATTAAGCTGTTTATACTAAGAAGTGCTTAAATGATTTATTTGAGTTGCCCTGACCCCTAGTGTTTGTTGCTCTTGCAATACATTAGCGCTTAATGGCTGTTTCTAGGTCTGAGAGACTCTTGAAGGCACTCAGGAGTCACTCAATAATTACCCATCACTTGCACTCCACACAGATTACATCTGCGTTAATTCTGGGGAGGCTAGCATATCAGAATACAGTGTCATCACTGTGATAGCAAAGAGCAGTGGGGAAAATTAATGCAACAAGATGTGTGACATTGCAGGCTATTGGCTGTAGCACCAATGCCATTTATATTTGCAATTCTGTGATGTAAAAGACTACTACAAAAATATACAGTTAAATAGTTCAATAAACATCCTGGCATGCAGTGAATTTCTTCTGCTATAATAGGATCTTCAATTTTTGAATTGTATTGGATTTAAAATGTGCAAAGATGTACGAACTTTTATATTTTCATAAAGTTCCAGTTTATATTTTAGTTTAATTGCTTTTGCTTCACAAGTGTGCCATTTGTGTACTTTTAATTGGCCCTTTTCCCTGAACAAACATAATGGAGCATTGATCAGATACAAAGTTACTCTGTCTGTGAGGTGACCAGGGAGAGAAATAACTGTAAATTATGGCAAAGAACCAGAAAGCAGGCGGTCCTTCATTAGTAATCAAGCTGTTTGTTGCTGTTGTCATATTTGTGTGTTGTTTTTGAGTGACATTAACTGTATTTATTGTTACATTGTTGAATTGGAATAGACGTAGGCCATAAGAAAATAAATATAAATTTAATATCTGATTAGGTCAAAGGTTCTCATCTCCCACAAAAGGGAAAAAATAAAACATATTCTTCTTTAAACCTATGAGCGTATGCCACCTGACCCTATTAAGCACAATACAATGTGCAAGAGTGTAAATGGCTGCCTGGTTGTGGCATGCTTGGATGCAGTAGCTCCAGTAAAGCGCCAGATGTAAATTTAATCTACACAGAATACAGTGTGTTTCATCATCGAGCCCCACGGCTACCCAGCTGGGTCTTGGGTCCTGGGGCTTCATTTATCAATTTCCTTCTTAGCCATGCATAGGCACATTTTCATGCACAGCGCGTGATTTATCAACACGGAAAGTTGCATGGAAATGTTTGCAAATTTAGGCGTACTTAAGAGCATCCGTTCAAACATTTCCCGATGATTGAGTAACACCACTTCAGGGCAGAAACATAACTCTTTCTTCCTTTTGACAGTTCACTGCACAGTGACAGTCCAAGAAAAAAAAAATCATTTTTATTGAAATTTTACAGTAAACTGCTTTGTACACACAATTCTGTGTGCCAACAGCAAAACAAAAACATTGTATGCGCACATACATTTTAAGGATAAACACAGAGTATGCATGGGTTGAGCTATTTTGATAAATGTTTGCCTGAAAACAAATGTCTTCTTCTATCTATAATGCCAAAGCCTTATTTAGAAATGTCAGTAAAGTGTAACTTTGTAATTTATAATATTTTAAAATGTCAGAGGCTGACCTAAAAATGAGAATGGAAACAGGTTTATTTTGGCATAATTCTGAATTTGAATGCAGATGGGGCTGAGTCTAGTTATTGAGGATAAAATGCACAGAGCGTAGAATAGCATACAGCCACTAACCATCGCTCCATCAATAAGGTCAATTCCTATTTTATGAATGTGTTATTCAATCAAAAACAATGCCTTCCAGTCCAGCACCATCTTATAATTCAATGCGATGGTAGGCACGTTCTGTGTTCGTTTTTTCTGTATGTGCGTGCAATTCATTTTATGTTGGAGGAGGATAGATGTGTCCATGTCAGGTATAGCAGCATGTCACTGTCACGCTAACAGCTGACAGCACTCATCATTCCTGTATTTTGAGATCACAAACAGTCTTACCTCCAAACTGCAGTTAAATTATTATTTCCAGTGAATTTTATATCTATCGTGGTATCAGAAAAATGTATTTTCTTCTCTTTTCTCTGTTGGACCATTGTATTACTTGCTTTTATGCCAATGTTGTATGAATAGAGCAAGGGAAAATTCAGCACTAATTCTAAGTTCCATCACACACACTTGTACACACACATTATGTGTGTATGTCAAACATTGAAAATTCACAAAGTACACCATAATGACATCCAGCCTTTATTAATTGGCCCAAAGACACCTTACAGGTACCACGTTGTGAGTGCAGCCATGCACTACGATTAAATCAATACATAAAAGAAGTGAAATTTACATAGCTGTGTGACAAAGTGCACATTTGTCCTGGCGACTATGCACAAATCTCTTTATTATTGCCCAGCCATCACGAGGAGGACCCATTATGGAGAGCTCATTTTGTGCGCAGATGGTGCGCGGTGGTTTAATGTCTGCTCGGTGGCCAGACCGAGCGCCTCTCGCCTGACCTTAAACTTTCCAGGCGAACGTGAAAGCAGTCGTGAAAGAATTCGACCCTTGTTTATCATTCTGATGAAGAGCTCCCTCCCTGAGTTTCCGGACGCTCTCAGCAACTGAGCATGATTACCAGTCTAATGCATGAGACAATATCAACATCTCGTTGGTGTCAGAGGGGACAGTCTTCAATTCCCTTATGAGTCATATTCAATGACGCTTAACATCGGTGTAGACTTGCTTTGGCCAGTGGCTGCACGGCAATGGAACATGATGGAGGCGTGTGCTCACTGCCCACTGCGTGTATAGCTTGTGTTTAGTTATTTATTTATTTTGTTATCACATCTGCTCTAGGGGGGAGGCAGAGGGAATTCTGAGGTAGTTACAGTAAAATAATTAATTACACCTTTCATTTGCTGCGCTCTAGATTTTTTTTTTTTTTTTTTAATCACAATCAGTCCTTAGAAAGCAGAGTTCTGAGCTTCATCTGTTCTTGAAAAAGGTGCTCTGGGGGAGATGGGAATGGAAAGCGATTGCCGTTGAGTTGTGGAGATGTGCGCAGTGACAGATCACACAGTGAGACGTTCTGCCACTGATAAGGCCAGAAAATGTGTCTTCTTTGACACAGCGCAGCAGCCTAATGCCCGTATGCCCCGTATGCCTGCATTCCCTTGCATAGGAGGAAAGACCGTTTTTAGTGTTCTGGTGTTTAGGCATGATTTTATGGATAATTACAGTGCTGATGCGATTCCGTGTGTGGGTGGGTGGATTCCAAACACATTTGCTTGGCGCAAATGAGCACAGTGGACAGAGATGCAGCCCTTTATGGGTGTACCTAGTTAGGAATTAACTTCCATTCCTCAGACCATGGGAAAGGCAGACCGTGCAGGATAATGTTTTCTGCTTGTTACGAGGCTCTGTACAACACGGCAGTAGTTCAGATCACTGTGATTTTACAGAAACAAACCCTCAAAGGGTCTTGAGGGAAAGCATGAATTGCGCTCTTGTGATTTACCGCACACAAAGGCGGGAACTGTGAGGGCTGCTTTGACCACAGCGTTAGAGGCAGAGGACAAGCAGCGGTAACATTGTCACCCAGAACAAGCTTGTGATATTCCAGTACATTTTTATAGCACTCTTAGGGGACGTCTTGCACAGCTACGTATATCAACAACTAAGACTTAAAAAAAAAAAAAACTTTATTCAAGATGGCAAGACGTGGATGCAGCATAACAGCAGACTCGTTCATCTTTTTTTTTTTCTTAAATAATGGTCAAGTACTGAGTACTGATCTACAGTATATTCCAGGCAATGCGGCTGGAGACATTTTCAGAACCTGCCAAGGTTGTTCAGAATGCAATATATATACATATATATATACGTATATATTTTAGAAATATTTCTTGGAACAACTTCGCCTTCTTTTGAATTTCATTCCAAATGGTGAAGGGCTCCTGAGCGTGCTCCCGGTCACGTTTATCTATTGCTCCCTTCATCCCTGGAGAGGTCCTTCCTCCGTGTCCTAGGACCGGCTCCACTTTAATTGTTGGATGGCGTGATGATTCGATGGCTGTCGTGACGAGATAAAGAGTTTCCCTGGGGTGATGGGAGAGTCCCGCTGATAGCTTGGCTCACTCCGGCGCGTCTCCCACCCCCCTCTCCCTCCCCAAACGACAGCTGAATTAGTCAAGTGCTCTGTGATTGCGTGAAGGGGCTCACCACTCCCAGTCATTACTCGCAGTCCCAGCCAGGGACGTGCGACGCCCGTTCGACGGGTGCAGAGGCGGCCGCCGCAGGAGTCCCGGCCCACGCTCCGAAACGCGCGCAGGGGATCTGCGCATTGTCGCCGCGCCCCGCCGCAGATTCCAGCGGCCGGAAAAAAATCACGGCACATTTACTCCCTCTTTATTCTGGAAATTATCCCTCGGTTTCAGAGTCTGGCAGGCTCCCAGGAGATGTGCTCTCTCGTGGCAATGATGCTAATCTCACCTTTTCGCTAATGGTCATTGGAAACGCATGGGGGTAAAGTGGTGGAAACGTTGTGAGTGGAGGAGAATGGCGGTGTGGATGTTTTGGATGTAACGGATGAGAGAGCACTTAATTGTTCTGTGTCGCAGGGCTTATTTTACAGCCCTGGGATCATGTCTCAATTATGCCACTGTATCAATACCATATGTGTCTTCAGAAAGGTGAGCAGAAATCCCGTTGCACAAATGCGTCTCAAATGCTAAATGGTTTTTTTTTTCTTTTCATAGCTAATGAATTTTAATGGCCACTAGAATTAGTTCAGATATACACTATATACTTACATAATTTGGCTGTGATTACCTCATTTAGTTTATTTTATAAAGTATTAATTACAAGAAAGTAATAAGTATAAGCACTTAAAATGTAAACAATTTGTATATTTTAAGTGCATGTAGCAACCAAACACTTATCGTTTAGAAAGGAGTCAACTCTCAAGTCCTGCATTCCTCTGAAAATGATATTTTTGTTGTTGTTTCAAAGAGATTGTTTGATTGAGTTCTCAGCAGCTTGCCCAGTGGTGAGGGGAATCAAATATTTGTGCGTTACAAGCCTTGTGACTGCCGAGGTCAAAATAATTGGCAAGGTGCTCATGTGAATTTGCTGTCTTTTTTGGCCTTTGCCCACCATTATCTCTCACTAAAAAAAAGTGTGTGTGTGCGCACGTGTGTGTGTGTGTGTGTGTTTCCTGTCATTTTTGGCTTTTGTCCACCATTTTGTGTCACTACATAAATATATATTAGACTGCCCACCAAAAGTCTGTGAACACTGAACAGTGACACAATTTTTGTTGTTTTGGCTCTGTACTCCAACGCATTGGATTTGAAATGAAACAATAAAGATGAGGTTAAAGCGCAGACTGGCTGCATTAATTTGAGGGTATTTACATCAGTTTTTTAGAGGAGCAAACGTAATTGGATAAATTAACATAATCTTAAATAAAGTCAGTATATTTAGTACTTGGTTGCAAATACTTTGCAATTGCCTGAAATCTGTGACCCATAGACATCACCAGACGCTGTATCTTCCCTGGTGATGCTTCTCCAAGCCTGTGCTGCAGCCATCTTCACTTCCTGTTTGTTTAAGGGGCTTTTATCCTTCAGTCTTGTCTTCGGCAAGTGAAACGCATGTTCAGTTAGATTCAGGATGGGTGGTTGACTTGGCCAGTCAAGAACATTCTACTTTTTGACCCTGGAACTCCTTGGTTGCTTTAGCAGTATGCTTGTGGTCGTCATCCTGCTGCAAGGTGAAGTGCCGTCCAATGAGTTTTCAGGAATTCCATTGGATCTTGTTACAACCCGAAACCCACCCGCGTTACAATAACCAAGTGGTTACAAAGGGTCTAACAAATGCGTGCCAACTCAAATAAGCCTTCTTAAAAATCCATAGTTTTGCTTAATTTGCAAGAACTCAGCAGCAACAATGGTAGGTAAAACTAGAGGAAGCTCAAACTAACTTACCTAATCTTTAGTATCAAAGCTATTTAACTCTGAACGGGAAAACAAAATACCAAAAGGCAAATGAAAGTCTTCCGCAGCCTTACTGAATTTCACTAATTTCTTCCTTTCTATCAAAAGGCAACACTATATAAAAAAGTAGAGCTTCCTCCCAAACTGTACAAAGAAAGCAGAGTCCCAAACCAAAAAAAAGGATGAATCACCTCCCAATGAGAGAAATGCCACAAGTATATATACTCCCCTGGTAATCAGGCACAGGTGTCTTCAATTTCCAATCACGACCCAGGTGAGCCGAATGAAACAAGTTAGACATTTAAAGGGCCACACTCGCAAAGCAGCATAGGAACGTAACAGATCTGAGCAGATAACACTTCAGAATTCATCCTGCTGCCGACAGCAGTCACATTGTCAAAGATGACAAGTGAGCCAGTTCCAGTGGCAGCCATACATGCCCAAGCTATAACACTACCTCCACCATGTTTCACAGATGAGGGGAGATTCTTTGGATGGATCATGAGCAGCTCCTTTCTTTCGACACACTTCCCTCTTTCTATCACTTTGCTATAGTTAACCCCTCCAGATTTGTGGTCTGGGTTGTTTTCACTTTGACAGAGAGACGATTTTGTAATTGTGTCAACTCCATTGTCGTAACGACTTGCCTTGCGTATATTGTGCACAGAGGTGTACAGTTCAAGTCGAAAGTTTACATACACCTTAGTCAAATCCATTTAATCTCAGTTTTTCACAATTCCTGACATTTAATCCTAGTAAACATTCCCTGTCTTATGTCAGTTAGGATCCCTCGGTTTAATAATAGAGAGAATAATAGAGAGAATGTTTTATTTCAGCTTGTATTTCTTTCATCACATTCCCAGTGGGTCAGAAGTTTACATACACTCTGTTAGTATTTGGTAGCATTGCCTTTGAATGGTTTAACTTGGGTCAAATGTTTCGGGTAGCCTTCCACAAACTTCTCACAATAAGTTGCTGGAATTTTGGCCCATTCCTCCAGACAGAACTGGTGTAACTGAGTCAGGTTTATAAGCCTCCTTGCTCGCACACGCTTTTTCAGTTCTGCCCACAAATATTCGATTGGATTGAGGTCAGGACTTTGTGATGGACGTTTTACTGTGGATATAGATACTTTTGTACCTGTTCGCTCCAGCATCTTCACAAGGTCCTTTGCTGTTGTTCTGGGATTGATTTGCACTTTTTGCACCAAAGCATGTTCATCTCTAGGAGACAGAATGCATCTCCTTCCTGAGCGGTATGAGAGCTGCGTGGTCCCATGGTGTTTAAACTTGCGTACTATTGTTTGTACAGATGAACGTGGTACCTTCAGGTTGTTCCCAAGGTTGAACCAGACTGAGGTCTTTGCTGATTTCTTTTGATTTTCCCATGATGTCAAGTAAAGTGGCACTGGGTTTGAAGGTAGGCCTTAAAATACACCCACAGGTACACCTCCAATTGACTCAAATAATGTCAATTAGCCTATCAGAAGTTTCTAAAGCCATGACATCATTTCCTGGAATTTTCCAAGCTGCTTAAAGGCACTTAGTCAACTTAGTGTATGTAAACTTCTGACCCACTGGAATTGTGATATACTGAATTAAAAGTAAATAATCTGAGTTTTAATGACTTCAACTTAAGTGTATGTAAACTTCCGACTTCAACTGTAGGTTGTTTTACTTGACGGATGCAATTCAATTAAAGACAAATGTGTTTATTAAAGGCCCTGTCACTGACACTTTGAAAACGCATACCCCCGCAACCCAACGTAAAAGTCACACAGGAGAGGCACTTAAGCTGGCCATCTCTGAATACAGCCCCATACGTGTCATATATACATAAGACTCATATCTTACATCTTAATGTCTCACCATTTCAATCTCCATTTGCAGAGGGTGGAACGTGTGAGGTCATCGCCGCTCACAGGTGCTGTAACAAAAACCGGATCGAGGAGAGATCCCAGACTGTAAAGTGTTCCTGTCTACCCGGGAAGGTGGCTGGTACAACAAGGAACAAGCCATCCTGTGTCGACGGTACGTAGATCTGAGGCTGATTTGTTTTCATCATTTTCAAAAAAGATTTTTTCTATCATCGCAGAAATGGGATTTTATATAAACATTGAAACCCTCATAATGTACGTAAAGTTTGCACATGCTTGCAAATGATTATACTACAAATTTCCATGCTCAATAATATTCAATGTGGTCATGAGAATAGCAGGATTGTTTGCTGCAACAATAAACCTTTTAATATACTTTTCATTCTGTAAAATCCCCATCAGCCCAATATAATCTTGCCCTTGCAATTAATAAGGGTAATGATGAGTAAACAAATTGCTTTGGAATACTGTGAAAATCAATATCGCCAAGTGTCAAATATTCTTTACAATGACAGAATTTTCCTTGGAGTGTGAAAGTGGTGTATTAATTAATGTAGCCTAAACAGTGCAACGTTTAAAAGACAAATTCCTCTTGTTTAAAGAAGACGCATGAAATGCTGCGTGTGTGTGCGTGCGTGTGTGTGTGTGTGTGTGTGTTTGTGTGTTTGTGTGTTAGAGGTGGGCGACAAGGTTCCATTCAGGGACCCGATCATTTGACTCCTTTCACTCACGGATTCATTCATGGGTTCATTCAGCAATTCGTTCACTGCTCTCGTTCAGAATCTCATTCTCGTTCACTGACTCTTGTTCTTCATGAACAAGAATGAGAGTCATGCAGTGACTGACTGACAGTGCCTGATTCACTAAGGCCTTTAGCATGTGCAAAATCTTTTAGCACATGCAAAACCAATAACATGACCAATGATTGGTCATTAGTTTTGCATGTGCTAAAAGGTTTTGCATATGCTAAAGGTTTTAATATCAGGCCTTAGGTGGCTGAAGAGTACCAAACTCGGCCAATCATGGCCCCATTCTCGAACTGGGTCAGTGACTTGCAATTGAAAAACTGCTCAGAAATTTGTCACCTACTGTCCTTTGTAAGTGAATTCCTACAGTTGTCTAGCATACATACTGTTATTATGCTATTCGGATTCACACTAAAACATTTAGCCTACATTTAAAAATAAATTTATCTGGGCCAGTTTTTGTGGAATTTACTCATGTAGAATCATTCGCAAGTTACTGATTCGCTTGCAACCAACAAAGGGGTTTAATATGGGTTATAGCCTAATCTATAGCCCATTTTATTTTATTAAAAAGAACACAATATTCAGCATGGAAAATTTGTAATGAATGTGTAGCTTTATTGGTACAGATATTATATCAATTTAGTGAATCCAGCAGCAGTCATAATTTTATGGCCTGTAATAAATCCACACACAATAAAACCATAACCGACAATCCGGCTGCACTACAGCG
Source organism: Synaphobranchus kaupii (assembly GCA_029718625.1). Classification (NCBI taxonomy): domain Eukaryota; kingdom Metazoa; phylum Chordata; class Actinopteri; order Anguilliformes; family Synaphobranchidae; genus Synaphobranchus; species Synaphobranchus kaupii. The sequence continues at coordinate 100,895,814 of CM056380.1, forward strand.
TGTTTAGTTCCTTCTCAGATTCGCTCCTCAAGGTTGCCACCGCTTCAGTTGCTGAACTGTTGCTTTCAGTCACACAGACGGGTGGGGCTTAGAGAGGACGCCCCACTCATGTGGATCAATGCTGTTATTTCGCCCAATGGTGAATAATGTTAAACAGGAGTCGCTGCAGCTTCAGCGAATGGTAAGTTAGCAACCGAGAGCGAAACCAAAAACAAATCCTTACATGGTGGTGAGTCAGTTCCTTTTGTTTACCAAAAGATTTGTTCAAAAATAACCAAACTGAAGATTTTTGTCCACAAACTGAAGATTTCCCCCCTGAATCAGCTAAGCTTAAGCCAGTGAAAAGTAAATAGACACCTAAAACAAAAAGAAGACCATTCCCTACATCAAGAGAAGAAGAAAGAATGTCACCTTTAAACATGGTGGAAAGCAGTGAAGTAGTGATCTATCCCACTTGATTACAGGTGAAACCTTTCCCCATCATACCGTGCCAAATTTTCCCAAAGTGCTGAACCACTGCTAGTTTAATACTTAAGGTTACTTATTGGCTTACTGTTGTACATGCCTATGATTGATATTATGTGGTCCCCCGCCGCCCCCCCCCCCCCCCCCTCCAAAAAAAAATAAAAATCATACTGACCGCACCTGGTGTTTGAAATCGTATTTACCTTTTACGGTTGTTTTAACGCACTTGTTTCAAGTTGGAAAATGCACTAATGTACGTCGCTCTGGATAAGAGCGTCTGACAAATGACTAAAATGTAAATGTAAATGATCCACAACTTTGCAAAAAATGCAGGCTAATAATTTTCTGAAAATTGCACATACGATGGGAATTTCTTTCAAAACGGTTTGGTAAATATGGCAGAACTGAAAATCATAAGCGTAACACCAGGAGTGAATATCTTTTTTACAACTGGCTGAACTGAAATGCCCTTTGTCAAGATTCCATCAGTTAGGCAGCACCACAAGGGATTCTGGGACGCCGGATGGGCCCCGATTAGGTAACAGCTGCACATGTCTCCTATCACAGTGGCAGAACGATCATTTCCTGCAGAGCCATCCAAACAAAAACCCCAGGCTCAGGTAGGCTGCACTCACCGTGACTGACACAAGAGGCACGTAACTCACAGGAAAAAGCAATACCACTGAGAAGACACAGATGTTGAACAGGGGAGCTGAGGCAGAAAAAGGAATTGAGATGAACCAGAAAGGCTCTCAGAAACCATTCAGTCGCATTCGGTACAACTGAAGAGATGCAGATGGTGAAAAGATCTCTTCCAGGCCAATCTGAGACGTGGAAAAGGGTAATAAACTCAAAAATTGAATAAGGACAACATTTTACTTCAATGGGCCTTTCTGTACTGGGATGAGCTTTTCATGCTTTTCAAGTGTATCCACTGCACTATGACTTCCACCCGGTTTTGAGTGTTTTTTTTTTGTTACCTTTGTTGGTAACACTTTACAATAAGGGAACACAACTCATGCCTTAACTAATGCATGACTCATGATTTCATCATAAATGAATGCATGAAGTAATGCATGATGTATCATGAACTCTGTGCGGCTCAATATTAATAAATGATCAAGGCACTGTTAGTTCGTGCGATTACTATACACTTAATGTATCATCAATTAATGAACATTAACTCACAACAGTTAAGTGATGCATTAAGTAACATGTAATAAAAGTAGCTGCACGCCAGGTAGGTAGACAAAAGCTTCTCAGACCATCAGTGGTGGATTTATCCATTTTGGGGACCCTAAAAAATTAGCCCCATAGCTGTTTGCCATTTATCATTATTTCATCATTATTTCACACATGCGATCACCAATACTTCCCAAGTTCTCGGTTGACTTGTGTCCCTCTAAGTAAAGTCATGGCACAAATTTGGAAATGTTTACTTAATGTACATTGATAGGAGGCAATCATGAGTTCATCATTACTTAATTACGAGTTCAATGAATTGGACCCTTCAAGTAAAGTCACACAAGATTCTTCATATAGTAATGATTACCCCATCATCACATCACTATTACTTAATAAATAGCTCAATGATTCAAGCACCCAAAACTTAATATTAAAATAAACCAGTCAAAAGTTAAAAATATGTCCAAATAGAACATCAATGTGTTATTCATTATACATTTGGAACACAATTTATTAAGACATACAAAAGGACCTCACTCCCATTTCCTCTCAGTCGCCATATCTGATTTTTATAAATCCCCTTAGCCCTCTCTATATTGTGTGTATGTCCCCCACTGTTAGGATCAATAAAGCTCCTGCTGTGGTTAACAGTGAATCTATCGCTTTTCACTAAACTACGTGATAGCCCGACATGGTCAAAACGAGTCCACCCAATACGCCGGGCAATGCACACGGCTCTTAAAAGGACTGAAAAGAGGTCATTTGATTAGCTATGGTTGAATCCAGCTGAAGCACATCCACTGATAAATATTCAGCATAACCCAGCCCGTTTTCAACCTGCGCAGAGCGCAGTGAGCTGTGCGCTCCTCGACTCTGGTCCGAAAAAAGCGCGGATCACGCAAAAGCTATTTGTTGGCTGAAAGTGATGTATGGCTGGTTAGTTGTTTTCGGGTTTTTATGAAATTGCCAACCTGCCCAATGTTATTGGTGCCGTAACTGTACCGCACAAACATAGCCGCAAGGCTCCAACCGAAGACACGTTTGCAAAATATGCATAGAAAGGTCTGTCAGATCTGTGCAGAAAGGTCTGTCAGATCTGTGCAGCTCATAAGTCATGTGAAATGTGTCCTGGCCCGGTTGCCTGGTGGGACCATAGACGGGTGGGACCCACAACAGCTTCGGTTGGCACTCATTTGCAGAACGCTGCGGTGAGACTGTGTAGCTATGTCAAATTGCTGTTTCAGTGGCAGAGTATAGATTTGTAACTACCTCTTTCCATCGCTAGGGAATCGGGGACTTCAAACCAGCTCTCGCATGCACAGAACACCAACAAAATGACGAAATTAACGAATTAATTATTTTAAGCAATGCGCTCGTCTGATTCAGATAGACTTGAACTTTAACAGCTCGTGTGATGGGAGATTCTGCCATGTCCTGCCATGTCTTTTTACTTTACCATGTAGGCTACTTTACTACTTACTTCATGACAACGGCACGGACAATACATTTTTTTTTCTTGATTGAACACCTGCTAATAACTTTGATTTCAGTGTCGGAATAATTATTTATTTTGCCTTTTCTGGGCCATTTTGACTTCGTATGGACCTTTAAATGGAAGTGACAACCTCCAGATAAGGCAATTCATGGGCGTGGATTTATGCTAATCACAAAATAACGTGGACGCGCTTGTATGAACATGCGTACGTGAATATGAACAATCTCCCTTTCCCATACGGTTTGATGAATCCGGCGTAAATTTCTTACATAAATGTACACACATTTAGGAATGTTTCATGAATGAGGCCCAAGGAATACAATCGATTATGTCATTATAGTCACAATAAACAACAAACAGAAGTTTTCCTAAACTAATGCCTGGATTTTCATGTCAGTCTTACTGCTGGAGTGCACAGTCGGATCCATGTTTGGCTCCGGTTGGATGTCCGTGGAATTATATTATACAAACACAAATTCCAAAAAAGTTCGGACAGTATGTAAATGGATAAATAGCTGTAAGTCATCAAGGGTCTGAGGTATCAAACAAGCCTCAAACCATCATTCTGCTGCCAGTTATTCAGTAGATATGGATGGATCATTTTATGGGTTGTTTCTCCTGACTTATTTTACTATTGAACTCTATGGAAAAATAAGTCAGGATAAAGAACTCTTCAAGTGATCCATCCATATCTACTGCATATCAGGCAACAGAGCGATGGTTTGAGGCTCGTTTGATACCAATAAACCCTTGATGACTTACAGCCATTTAGCCAACCATGGGTTCCATTCTATTCCTGTGTAATTTACAGCTTAATCTAGTCCCACCCCCCAATTCCCATAGAGATCCATTCAAATGCAGAGAAGTTATAGTATCGCTTGTAAGAGTACCTGAAAATAAGATATCAAGAGTCTTTTGATATCTTTTTATACCCAGTCATGAGAGCATCACCTGTTTACCTGTGAAATGTTCCAAACAGGTGTTTTGTGAACTTCCAAGTCTTTTTTTTTTTTTTTTGCCCCTGTCCAAACTTTTTTGGAACATGTTGCAGGCATCAAATTTGGAATTAGCGTATATTTACAAAAATCAATAAAGTTGAGAAGGGAAAACATTAAATATCTTTTCTTTGTACTGTTTTCAATTAATATATGTAAAAGAGAATTTACAAATCACCGCTTTCTGTTTTATGTGCATTTTACATACTGTCCCAACTTTTTTGGAATTGGGGTTTGTACATTAATACATTTTTATTTCTTTACAGTTCTTTTTTTTTCTAGTAAATCAAAAAAAGTGATAAGTCGGCTGAAGTTGGACTCATCAAAGTCAACAGGAAATGCTTTGTTTCCATGAGGGGGAAAAAATCTACATTTAAGGGAAAACCTTGAAATGCAATTCTTACAGCAAATTAATTGGTGAGACAGGGTAGAGAAGATAACTAAACACTGACTGTCTGCAGACGTCCTGAAGGACAACATGCTGTTGGGGCCATGGTCATGTGGAAACCAGATTTTCAGACAGTATATTTTGCATTTTAAATGCTGCCTTGTTGGACAAGTGAATAACTGTGCTGCTCAAATGAAAGCCCTGGCAATATTTCTTTAAGCTATGGGTTTGGCTATTTGCAGTTGTGCTTCTGTTCAAGGACAGAAGTGTTCTTTGAAGAGGCCGTGTTTCTGTTTGTTGCATCTACTTTGTTAAGAATAAAAATACTGGAGGGTTCTTGATCACTGTAAACAACTCCTGATTCAAAACAGCTCTTTAATGTCTGCAGATCTCATCTATGCAAAAGATAGAACCAAGCCATTTTTTTTTTTTTTTTTTAAAGTCCAAACACACACACACACACACACACACACACTCACATATGAATCTTGTCAAACCTGCGTATAATATGGTATATCTACAATGGCAATTGTAAGGGGTAATCGGTATAGAGACACAGCATTTGGCCTCATTTTGCAAACAGATTCCAGTGTTTCCCCTTCAATACATTAGGCCCGCCCCGCCTACTGAGTTTGCCGCCCTGCCTAAAAATGTTGGCAATGGCAATGTCACTGTTTGAAAACAAATTCACAATCATTTAAAAATCAATAGAAATTTTGTTCGCATAAGCACACCATTTTGTGACCTGCCTTCGGAAATGATCAATGATTCAATAGATTTGCAGTGTGTGGACTCTCCTTGGTTAGTAGCCTAACAAACTCCAAGTATGAAATTACAGTGTTTTGAATTGCGATAATCTCACTACGATTGGTTGCGTGGACACACGCAGAGGAGTATATTTGTTTAGGTTATATTACCTCAGGAAAGTGACATGATAACGTCATCTTCAGCTAATAAGAGGAGTTTATCTTTCTTCCAAGTAAATGTGAGATCAGGGAGAATATGTTTTTGATTCAAGGAAACAAGCCTAGGAGAGTGACTTACTCATAACTGAAGTTTACAATCCTCGTTGGATAACGAAACTCCTAAATATCCCAATCACAGAGCAGCGTTTTAACAATGCTATTTTAGCCAGCTTTTTAACATAACGTTAAACTGAATATTTTATGTTCCCTCGCGTCCTTTTTCACCATTTTCTGGTCTCTCGTATTGCTTTGATGTCTTTGATATTTTGAAGCACTCATATTGATGAAGCCAATTGACATTTATGCCATTTCTTATTTGCATAATACAATAATGCAATTGTCGGTATGCTCTGCCACTTGTGTAGGCAACACAAGCAGGCAGTGAAGAGAGGCAGAAAGGCGTTTTATTGAGGTCCCCTTACTCTGTACACTGGGAAAATGAAATCTAGGGAAATGGGACTAACACGTCAAAATATTACTACCATTTCCATCCATCTGGTAGGGGCACAAAATTGAAGGAAGAAAATAAATTAAAATGCAAACGGATGTAACCCCCATCCCCTCGGCTGCAATCACAGGAGCACCCCGCCATCTTCATCCCCCACTAACACTCGTCTCCTACCCAGAAGTATGTGGAGAAAAGGTGAGAACTAGGAGGCGTGAAGACAATTGGGACAGCTTATTTGCTTCTCCGACGTCGATGTTGACTATTGATTAAGTAGCCCTATCCACAAATATTCCACAAATATTCCCATCGCCAATCAAAGATCTTAAGGATGCGCGGCTGCAAAATAGCTTGTAAGCTTCAAGTACAAGTGGTGCATGAACAGTATACAAACATGTCCCTGGCGTTGTGGTTCGCGTGGAGACATTAGCCTAATTAATATGTAATCAGCAACTTAGATTAAAATAAACATCTCATAGTATACGCAAACATAAGAATTTACTCTAATTCCAGAATCCCCATGTGCCCGATGTCTTAACATACAAAGCACTAATTCACCTCATATACTGTAGCTATATGGTGACAGCCTACATTCTATTGTCAGGTCACTGCATCTGAAATATGCAAATTAAGAGACATTTCCATAGATTAATGAAATACATGTCACTTTGTAGCCTTTTATTTGAGTTATTGGTTCCCATTGTTCATATTATGGTAGCGTTCACGCTGAAAAACAATTATTTCCCACTGTGACATCTGAAATCATAGTAACATTTTCAGGACGTCCCTAGGGAACGTCACATCGTAATTTTGAGGGGACTAAAAGGGGACGTCCCTCGGACGTCGCCTGTTAGCTGGGTAGCAGTAGCTACAACTCCATGAAAGGTTTGCATTTGAAGAGATGTGTCTGTGTGTGAGCTTGTGATGTGAAAGGGGCTTGGATATCTGATTGTGTTGAATGCGTGTGTAAATGCATGTGTTCATCTCACGTGACCGGAGGATTCTCCAAAGCCCGGTACTTTAACATTTGATCCATGCTGTTCTGTCTCTCACACACACAACCAGCCTCCTCTATGCACTGAATTGTGAAAATCCATCTTCTTTAATTAGGTCCAATCATGTGGCATGGTAGGGCACCTTCCAGGTGTATGTAGTTCATTTGCCAAATTGTCTATGTGCGCATGTGAGCGGTTATATACAAGGAAGTTACTCAGGAAGTTACCCGCTCTCTGTCCGCACTCGCTACCTCGCCAACCTCTGGTCCGGAACATTTAAGTTTGAAGCATACCTCCCCTAGACATAAGGGGTTCAGGACAGGAAATATCGCCTAAACACAGCGGCTTTTGAAAAGGAAAGAAATAAATCCCCAGATCCCAAGACAGTAATCTGTTTAATTAAACATAAATGTTTTGCAACGTGCTGTAAATGAATGAAGTCAGCAGTGGCAGTCCAAGGCCAGAATCCAGCACATCCGCCCTATGAGGTTCCACAAAAGTACACGGTGCACCCATTGTGTAAAACACGGTGGGTAGGGTTAGCGTAGTCCTTTTTATACATGTGAACTTCCTTTACCACATACAACAAAATATCACTTACCTAAAGGCATTCTGTATCAAATGAAGTCAAAGTAAAACTATGCACTTTAAATACAACTCGGCTTCTTATCCAAGAGTGTGTTGGCTCCTCAGAGATTCAAGAGAAAAGAAGATTCATGCTAGAAAAGAAGCCTGCATATTGTAATGCAAATATCCACCCGCGATATATTTTTAAACTAAAGCAAACAGTCTGAGGAGACGCAGGCCCGCAGCAAGCCTGTTTCTGCGCTCTCCGTCTTTCATCTGTCAGAATACCGCGTATTTGGAAGGTAGCTGCTGCTAAGGGCCAGTGTCACATGCATCAAGGATGTGGCTTAAGACTCGCATTGAGCATGCGGGGACCCAGATCGCCAGCAAACAACCGCCTCATCATCAGCTAGCTGTCACACAAATGCCTTTAATAGGTTTGTTAGGCAGATTACTGGGCGCAGGTTACTGGGGCCGGCCTTCACGTTGAAAAGCGCGAGTGAAACCAAAACAATTATTTACCGAAGGAGAGGGAAGGGAAGGCAGAGGGCGTGCGCATTCGGAGCGATTATACCGAGCCGAGCGCTTCAATTTATCTGTTTCACGTCCCTTCGGTCAGGTTAAAAAATGCGATGCTAAACCCGTAGCGTCAGTGGCGTGTCCCTCTAGCGCTGCCACGGCCCAGATAAGCGCTGATCCTCCGGTCCTGCATTGTTAATTTTCTGTCTTCATGAGTAATGAGGAGACTTCCGAGGATTGTCTCCTACCCCTGGGGGAATCTCTGGGTCCCGTCCCCTCGCACAAACTGCCAGAGACAATGCTCCATGTCCGCATTTTTCACACCGCAGATGTGGGGGCTAAATTTGGAGCGCAAACCTCTTTCCAAACGGGTGACTTTTTAAAGACTTTCAGCTCAAGTTGTTGTCATTTTCGCTGCTATTAAAACATTTACTTGTTAAACTTCACCAAAAAGAAAATAAATCATTTGTAAACTTGAACAACAAAACTGCAAATATATTATTTTTCTTTTTCTTTTTCTTTTTTTTTACACTTTACAGCCTTCATAAAGTGATATTTTTCACAATTTGGAAAACTGTGATATAGAATAATTGAACTGGAAATATTGTCCTTATGTTGATAGTGCCACACACACTGTCAGATTACCATACTCTGACAATCGATTATTAGCTTTGACAAGGAGAGCCATGTCCCAGTTCTGTCAGGCTCGACGAGCATCCCATTGAAGAACATTCCTTTTAACCAGTCAAATGCTTCGGCTTATTTCTCATAGTCCATTTAAGGGCAATCAAATATGGTCAGAATGTTCTAGTCACCGATATGGAGAAGCAAACATGCATTGTGTGACAAAAGGACACCTACCATTCGCATGCGAACATGCACACACAGGCATGTACATGATGCGTGTACACACACTCACTCACACATTAGGCATATGAAGCTTGGGGAATTGTCCCTTGTCGTACTGGAAGCTTTTATGGTGCATTTTATAAACATTCAAAGGAAATACAAGAAAGGATCCAACCCTGTCAACACTAAAATATGTATTTTTACTTCAAAGTACTGCGTTCTACTCCTTTCTCTTATAAAAGGAATTGTGCGGGAGGAATACAATAGCTCTCCTCCAGGAGAAAATCATGCTTAGTTGATGGAAGTAGAAAATGCTGTACCAGACATAATTCCAGAATATTCCATAAATATCGATTTGGCTTCAAACCTGGTGACTGAGAAAGTCATAATCAATGGATTTGACCAGTGCCAGGCTCCTCCTGCCACCGGGCAATTACTCATGCTTTGTGGACAGCACTCCCTGCAGGAAAAGAAATCCTTAACATGGGGTGAAAGTGATTAAGATGATTATTAATTGAATAAATATTGCCTTTAAATGTGCCTTCTAAAGGTGCTTACACCACTACAGAACCACTAGACCCCTTCACTCTCGGGCCATTGTTATACTCCCATTACATATACAGAATATAAGCCTATACCATTGTAATGATTCTGTTATACACATATTGAAGTGGATTCCTTTGTTGGAGATAGATCATAATATATATATAGTTACAGTGATGCTCGGTTTCATTTGAATAAGCATGTCTCAAATCACTCCGGTAGATTCAATCAAATTCCTTACATTAATGACAGCATCCATATTTCCATTCATTTCCGTGTCCCACTTAACATACTGTTCATTAACTTACACATGTCTCTCTGCATCAGAGTCAGAGTAAGCACGGGGAGGCAGAGACAATTAATTGACTGTGTAAAATGAGGTAAAAAGTGGAAGATCGAGAAAGTCGTTTAGTGGGAAATGTGATATATGTCTTCCACTTCATTAATGTGTTGACTCATGACATTGCTTCTGCCTAAGAAACATAAAAAGCATTACCATAACTGCTTTCCGAAAAGAAATCACCTCTTTTGATTACATCGCATGAATCCAAATTTGCAGCATGTCCGTGAGCATCAGAACTGTGACTTACCATTCTCTGTGGTATATAGGAGATACAGATTAATCAAATGTCCCATCTATCAATCCTACTTACATTACAGCCATAAAGTGACAATTATTTAGCTAGCCTATAGTGAATGCATGACAATTTGTCCCTGGGGGAAGCGTTTATTCTCCTTCTGAATTTCACCTCATATGATGGTTTAGTTCCTGTGGTTACAGACTGTACCCATATTCCAAGAGTCTGTGTGCTGACTTGTCCTTGTGTCTGAGGTGTTGGCGTGGTGTTGTCCTACAGAGCACATTGACAAAAAACGTTAATGAAAGGGTCAGATTGAATGATTGGTACAGGGGTGAATTGTTCGCATAGAGGAAGGTTACAGCCAAATGAAAATATGACCTTTTCAACTGAACATTTTGAACACCCAACTGTTATTTTGACAACAAGCATCAAATTAGTATCGCGTGCATTTGTATTGGTTATGTGAAATGTGTTTGTGCACTTTAATGTTATAAAATGCAATAGCAAATGGTCGAAAGATGAAATTGGGAGGCAGTAAATCAAGAACTATTAAAAATTTTAATTCTAGTACAAATGGGAGCGTATTCAACAATTGTATGAGTATTACAATGGTGAATTGTTAGCTAAATGTCAAGTGGCTCTTTTTACAAGGCAAATGTTGCAAAATGTAGCGGGTCCTACCTGATTGTGCTATCACTGTGGTAGAGGTTTCTAAAAGTGCAGAGAGGTAGAGGGAGTCTAGTTTTTTTTGTTTTCTCTAAAGGCTTGTGAGCACCCTGGCACTGCGTCAACCTTCACTGGGCTCACAGTCACCAAAGACCTCATTAGTAACCTCACCACCAACCTGACTTGAGGAAAACTAATCTTTGACCAGGAGAGATCACTCACATTCAGGGGATAAAAGTAGGATTTTGCTGCCTTGCCTGGACTAGAACAACTGAAACCATATCGATGCTGAGGCTTACTCCTGTCTCAGGGTTATGTTACTACATTATGAAATAAATATAACATTCCTTTACAAATTTACCAAGTTTTCTTCAAATTATGTTTGTTTTATTCTGTAATTCACACAGTTTGGCTTATTCAATGTATAGCTGTAGTACTTGGAAATATGTTTTGTATCAATGAGGAGATCTATGAATGAAATATGAATTAATATTAAAGGTTGTATCAGCGATTTTGGGTGGAAACATAAATGATCACATTCATCTGATTTTTCCTCACGATCCGCTAGCTGCCCGCCCCATAAGCAGGCCGTCAAAAAACCGCGTCTCTGTAGGCAGCCTATGCTCCGAGATCGTACACAAAAACAAATGGTACTACCAACCACTCAAAACCAAAATAAACAGTATTCCAACCAATCACAATGATCTGCACAAACGCTAATACTCTTATCTCGCTGAAATCTTGACGGATTTACAAACGGTTTGGTTTCTTACAAACGTTATTAACGTGGTTATAATTCTGGATGCTTGAACACTATTTTTTAAAACATAGCATAATTATTCATAAGTATGTTTGTTTGGGATTTCGCTTCAGAAGTGACGTCACCCAAAATCGCTGATACAACCTTTAAACCCCTTGATTTGGTGAATGCTAATTGAATATTGTTTGATAATAAATACCATGACCCTGAGCTGCAAAGACGGTAAAATGTTCACTGCTGCTAGACATATCAAACCCCTGACAAGCCTTCATTTTCCAGCAACGTGAAAAACTCATTTATCATCTCGTGAGACATGTTATTTTACTTTACTGCTCTAACTCTAGCCACCTGTCAAATGTTATTATCTGTGGTCATGGTGATGACGTATGGGCATTCCCTCTCTCACAATGGTGTTAAAATCACTGATAGGCCTTTTCTGTTGCTTCTTTTGAAAGGATGTTAATGAGCAGTTTAATTGCACCAGGACTGTGAATTGCCCTCTAGCAAGGCAGGCATTCGCTCAGTTCTCGTGTGAAGAGAACATTTTCTCGGCTGGGTTTCAATGGACCTAGACCTATAGCTTTGTGAAAAGGCTCTCTTGTGCATCTGTGTCGCAACATACATTTGAACATGCCTTGGTGAGTTTCTATGGAGAACTTTGATTTGCTCAAAGTTCTCCATAGAAACTCACCAAGGCATTAGAAGCTGAAGTGGTGCTTGCAGCTCTTTCTTGCGATATTGATGTTAAAGTACACAGTAGGCTAGTGTAGGGTGTGCATTAGGGGTGACAGACAGTCAAATTTTCCGGTACGGATATTGGGCCTCATTCATGAAGCGTTCCTAAATATATTCCTATAAATATGCGCGTAGCCTACATTTATGTACAAAATGAGTTGGTACGAAAAATTTACGCCGGATTCACCAAACCGTGTGGGGAAAGGCAGATTTTTTCGCATTCACTTACATATGTCACTTAATTTAAAGGTCCATACGTAGTCAAAATGGCCCAGAAATAGCGAAAGAAAGAATTATTCCGACACTGAAATCAAGGAAAAAAATAGTTTCATATTGTCAGTTCCGGTGTCATGAAGTGGTAAAGTAAAGGCCTAGCAGGAGATACCATGTACCATCAAAGCAGGATCACCCCTCACACAAACTGTTAAAGTAGTAAAATAAAATAAAAAATGGATTGACAATAAATTGGAGGCAAAGAAACGCATAGCTCCGTCTGCATTGGACAAGCAAGCGTATTGCTTTCTGGAAATAAATTAAACGTTATTAATCTTAGAATTTTTTTGGGGTTCTGTGAGTGTGAGTTGTGGTTTGAAATCGGGTAATCACATAGGCTACCTTATTTTAGAATCTCTCTGAATTACTGGTGCGTTCTAATTGCAGTCATATTGATGTCATTTTGTCCCACGGAGCAAAAGCCAGAATCGAGCTCAGGTTTTACCGGGATATAGCCTGGCTACATTCTATCCAGTTAAAAAACTTTCACTTTAAATCAAGTTTATCCGGTTTTTTACCTGAATCCTAGATGCCGTTTCACCGACTTTTCAACAAAAACTTTCACTGGGGTGTGCAGTCTATGGCACCGATAACGTTGGACAGGTTGGCAATTTCATAAAAACCCTGCCTTACCTCCACCTGGCTTTGCATCGTGTAGGGGAACTGGATACGCTGGCATTAGGTTGATTATGCTGTTGACCACAATTGCAATGCTAGCTATACAGACCTGTAAGCCACTTTAAAGCAAATTTAATTTATTGGTTAAATGTCTGTTTTAATTAGCATATTTAAGGTCATATAGAATTTCAGCTATTTTTTAGAAATTTTGAAAAAATAGTAGACTACTGGGAGCATTCATTAGCCTACGTTATGGGTCTAATTAAACAGCTTCATAGCCTACAATTGATTAATAGGTGTAATCTAATTGCTTTTTACAATCGGAATTTATTACATTTGCAATGTGTATTTCAAAGGCCACATTTAGTCTTGTGAATTTAACAGAAAATAAAAATAAATGAATATTCTAATTATCGCTCAGAAGCTGCATTTAGGCTACAGGCATTCTGAATTTACGAACACGGTAGGCTACGCGTGGTCCTGAGCAGGTGTAAAATTTGTTAGTAGGCTATGTGCGAACAAATCTCAGATACGAAAACATTGATCTGAGATTTAAATACGGCCGAATTTGCTAATACGAACGATTTACGTAGCTACAAATTCGTTCTGCTCACATTGTGTGTGTGTTTTTTTTTTTGTTTGTTTTTTTATGGACCAATATGGATAGTCGGATAAACACATTGCATTTACGTGAATGTGTACAGTGCTGAATTGAACTTTATCTTAACTGCGTGATATGCTAGACGCAACCAAGATCCCTCTGGTGAGTCCCATCTATAAATAGGCAGGCTGGTCTCATCCCAAGGCGTCATCAAGTGACGCTTTGGCAGCAGCCTACGGCGTCATCCTTTGGACGCAGAAGGAGGCCTTTTGCGTCAGCATTTGATGCACTCGGTTGCGAATTCACGTATCCTACTATGGCGAAGGCTTTGCTCATGAATATTCATGTGGTTGCTTGGTAACCGACCGCGAGCATGCCCCTCATCCCCAACCCCTAAACATAACCTCACAGGAGTTCACGTAACTCGGGCTCATGCCCAAACTGTTAAGATAGTGGGCGAGCCCGACCACAGGAGTTCACGTAACTCGGGCTCATGCCCGAACTGTAGTTATAATAACATAATTTATCCCTGTATTTTAAGTTAGCTAACATTAGCCATAACGTTACTTAACGGAAGAGCGCGTACCGGATGAAGAAAAAAAGCATAATATTGAAGTGCCACAATCAAAGAAAAGTTATGTAAAAAGCATAATATTGAAGTGCCACAACCAAAGAAAAGTTATGTGGCCACAACCATCAATAATACGACGCAAAAGGCTACCTTTGGCATTAGAGGAGAGACGCCGAGGCTTCTGCCAAAGCGTCGCTATGTGACGAGCATGGGTGATAACACGTTGAAATAGGCTTCCATTGCGAACTTGCCACACACAGTTCTCGCCAGATGCCTGTGTCTCATAGTGCACTCGCTCTGAATCGTCACTTGCATTCTGATTCTAAAAAATTAATTGGCTATTTTATTGTTTTGTTTTCTATTGCATCTTTACTTATTCTAGCTTGTGTATTTATTTGCTTACCTCTATTGCAGCAAAGTTTAGGCAGTGGCACACGGAGGTGGCTTTCGCTTAGGTTGGTGTTGTGGAATCTATGCCAGCCAGTGCTAGCAGTCTGCAATTGAGCCTTGCTTGGTAGAAGCACTGTGAACTCCTGTAACACAAGCATGCACACTCACAAACATATAGACTATATCAATTGATCGTCAAATTTATTGCTTGTTTTTTTTTTTTTTTTTGCATCTTCACTTAGTCTAACTTGTGTATTTATGTACTTGCCTCTGTTAGATGTAGCCAGCAATAAGTCATTATCTACAGCTCGGGTGTGTAGTTTATCCCACAGTTTTAAAAGATCAGACAGCAAAGAAAAGATTGCAAAAATAAACAAATGTATACAAACAGTACAATGTGTATCATATCATCAAACATAAACATTGAAGGTAATCCGACATCTACGCATTAAACGTAAAGATTCAAAAACAGAACAAAAAGAAGCAAATAAAACCTGTTGTGTTTGCATATCTAGGCCAACTTGAGTAAAAGTTTATCACGGAGCAGCAAGCTATCCACGTTGGAGCGAAGTAATACGGGATGATACATTGATCATAAGCTAATGATCCATGCATGCATGAACCTTTAATTAATTTAGAATAAAGATCAATTAAGCATAATACAAAAGGCATGAGCGAATATGGTACTCACAACATATGTGTGATGGAGCAGCACATCGTCCATCTGCTCTGTGTTTAACTCCAAGCTCTTACAGAATGGTGAATACATTGTTTCCTCAATCCTCATCTTCATTCTTGCATCTTTATAACGATGTTCATGTGCCATTTTACAGCGCAGCAACACCAAAAACAACAAGTGTATTTGTATTTAAATACACATTAATATCACAATTACTACGTATTTAAATGTTGAAAACAACATTAAAATACAAATCAACATTATAGTATTGAGCTAGTATTTTATTGGGGGACTATTAGTATCACAACTGAACCACACTCGCACTTATGTTGACATGCTGATGTTTAAATGAGGTATTGGTTCCTGTTTACTGAAAGCTTTTCTCTCAGTGTCATTCGGTACTTTAACAAAACACTCTCTCTGCTGTAAATTCTTATAGACTATTCAATAAGGGCACTTCCCCTTACAAAACACAAATTATCACTAAGCACTACTTCCATTGGTACTTCTGTATAATTGAAGCTACTATCAGAACGATACCATAGGCAACATGGAATTATACACATTCATTTGGCTAATTGTATGTTCCATTGTATCCTGATAGTGTGTGTTACTAACTATGCCAGGTGTAGAATACCAGGAAATGGGGTGAGGACATTTCTTTCATCATGCTGGACCATGAGCATTGCACAAGCCTGATAATCAGTGACTGATTGCGTGTCCGACTATTGTCGTAGTTCATTTCAAGTCAATTAATCAAGCTGCTGTCTGTCTTGCACGGTCAGACTCTGTTTCATTAATAAAGCAGGTTCTGGGCATTCATTATAAGTATAAATTCGGTCAATAGCGTGACGGAAAGGCCACACAAGAGTGTTTTTATAGCTAATCAAGAGCCGGCTCACGGTCAGAAGTGCACTGATTAATTCAAAGTAACGGCTTCCCCTCTGACCCCCTCCGTGTGTCGGGGCGACCCAGAACCCGGCATTTCATTCAACCCACTTGCGAGTGTCAAACAAGGTCGCGATTCTGAACGAGCACAAGAATGAGCTCGCGCGACAGTTATTGACTTCCACCAGCACCGGCGCTTTCTTGAACCTTCCTTTTCATCTTCGTTTAATTCAAATTAAATGCGTTCTCTCGCTCGATCAAATGACTAATTGCATTTCATTTTTTTTTTATTGAGCAGTCTGCGAATCATTTAACTGTTACCGATATAAGAGACTAACACATAGCTGAGAAGGATGGGCGTATTTCATAGGGACTTAACATTGTATACCTAAATGGAGAGTTAATACTTAGTTCTGATCGCTGGCAGGGCACTGATGTATAAATAAATGGGCATGGGGAAGCTGAAGAGAAGCTGAAAGTGTTCACCATTATCTAGTGTGATGTATTGATTAGGCCAAACAGTAAATTAACACCTGCAGAAAACCATGAAAATTTAAACCTAATTGCTTTCCAGTCCTAATCTCGACTGGAAGCAACCAATAGGTGGCATAGGAAAGACACTTAAAGCCACCAAAATTATTGGAAACCTATCCTGTTGCCTCGATGGATATGAAGTAAGCACCACTTGTCAAGCGTCCCCCATAAACGTGATATAAGGTCTTGAAGAATCGCCACTACAAAGCAGCAGAGATAATTTGCACCCCTAGCCATGCCCCTCTTCCAAGACAGATGTAAATTATTCATCGGCAGTATCGCTACTGTGCGTGGAGTAGAGTTATGTCTTTGTTCTGTGTTTTGGATCTTCATACGGAGATAGACAGTACACGTCTACAACAGAGTCATGCTCAGGCCATGTGAGTCGCCGGCCCCCGGGGTATCACACTACTCGAATAATCCACTCCCCTCGTGTGTGGGAAAGGGTGTGATGACCTGAACCTGCTGCTGTTGTGACTTTCCCATGCGGGGGGGCATTGGAGAGGCATTAGAGTGGATTACAGCCGGGCCGTCGTCCAGTACAGAAGGTCACCCGGAGCAAACTTGGCGTGGGTCCGACGAGCACTGCCCTCTCGGCTCACGCGGTGAACTCTCGCTGCTGTTCAGTAATTTAGGGAGAAAGAGAGAGAGAGTGAGAGAGAAAATTTTGATTAAAAAAAAAAACACTGGGAGACTTCCATCCATAAAAGTTTCATTCCATAAAACTAAAAAAAAAAAAAATTCTCCCAGATTGTTCAATGTTCATTTGTGCAGATTTAGTGTGCTTGAAGAAGAAA
Source organism: Synaphobranchus kaupii (assembly GCA_029718625.1). Classification (NCBI taxonomy): domain Eukaryota; kingdom Metazoa; phylum Chordata; class Actinopteri; order Anguilliformes; family Synaphobranchidae; genus Synaphobranchus; species Synaphobranchus kaupii. Next base: position 100,913,318 of record CM056380.1, read on the forward strand.
AACGCATATAGTTTCAAACATATCACAGGGTCAGCAAGGATTATTCCCCAATACATTCAAACTAGACAATTCTTTCATTTGCATCTACACACGGCAGGCCAAATCTGAATCTGCTCCATAAATTAGGTATTTCATGGCTTCTCTCAAGTTGATTGGTAACTTCAATGCATTTAAAAATTTTATAATCTATAAATACATTTTTCAAATCTATTCATGAACTTCATGGTTAAATAATTCCTTTTGCTTGCCAGTTTTACTTGAACTTCACATTCAAGAATGCAAGGTACACGTTTCTGATATTTTCACAATCGTACTGTAATTGGACTAACCTTATTGTTCAGGGTATCTTACCTTGAAATATCACCACTACTGGTCAATAGTATTGTTCATTTTTATTCTATTCATTTCTTCTCTAGGGAGAGTGTGATATATATTTCAATTTACTTCTAAAAGCACTAGTTTATCATGGTGAGAAGGAAAGATGTTTAGATGCATATTTCTGGAGTATAATGCTGTGTTTGTGTGTATTATATTATATTATATTATATTATATTGCATGTGTGTGTTGGTGTATTTGGTTCCCAAGAAAATTGAATTGGTTTATTCACTGAAATCAAACTAAACTACAGCCTGCCATTCTTCAATATAATTTAGTGTATAGAAACCTGCCAGGGCTTTGCCATTTTTTGGGGGCACAGTAGATTGCTGGACCCATTTTAAGAAAATTGACGTAGAACTCCCCAATGCTTGCTGTAATGATAACCGAACAATCAGATTTATGATTTGTGTCTGTGTCCGTACTGCCTTCCGCACCAATAGAATTTTTCAATTGTTCTGTACAAAGGAACACACATGATGTATTACACCCATTAAAAAGAGGGTTTAAACACATGTGTGTTGTGTGCGTTTTGAAAATACCGCAACCTGCAGTAAATAATAATCCATGCGACTCTGCGTGCAATAAATATCATTAATTTTGTATGCAAAGTCTGTCTCATATTTTGGCATCCTTGGTAAGTCAGTATATTAATCTGATCTCTACTATTTTTTTCTTCAAAGATTGATTTTTCTTTCGCAGGTAATACTTCACCATTTTCAATTTAGCTTGACTCCTGCATTGAAAGTGTTGAATATAAATCCTAGCCAGGCTTGTAATGAAAAAGAAGTTTTCAGGCTTGCTTTTCAAAACATAAAAAAAAGAGTAAATAGAAAACAGTCCCATCGCATTGCAGGAATACAGTATTATGGTGCTTGGTACATTTCCTTATCCTCATCCATTCAAACCGATCAACATTACCAAGCTCAGGAAGTCATCTGTCGTGTAACATCAGGCGACCCATGTAATGAATGAAATTTGAAATATGAAATTTAAGGAATGCACACTATGATTACGCACAGTATTGCATACTGTCAAGATATATCTTCTTTTGTGCCTTTCAATTGTCATTGTGTACACATAAACATTTTTATTGAAATGTACGTTATATTGAAACGTGTATATTGTGATATCTTTTTGGTATAAGAGGCCAAGCGCAACTCCTAGACCGAAACCTTCACTTCTAGATTCTGAATGTTGAAATAGTGGAGTTCAGACGCGGTACACAAATGGGGCAGCCGAGTAGCTAAAACAGTGAGACACGAGACGGAAAACAGAAGAGGAGCCATAGATTACCACGGTACTGTTTCTGAGCTTAGTGTAGCTCTGTGAACGCTACATAAAACACAGAGATGCACAAAAGAAGAGAAAGAAAAAACAGCACAAGGATTGAATTCCTGTCTCAGAGCAAAGCAAACACCTTCCAACCTCGCAGCCTTTCTCAGGCAGTTTTAAGCAGCCTATAAGATTGAAATATCTTGATTTTCCAAGGTAGCTCTTTTTTCTGTTGTACTATCTGAGTATACTGAGTCTCACTAAGCCCTATAAAAACGACGCATTTGATCTACCGTTGTATCTGCTGTGCTATTTTGGTTATGCCAGTGCCCTAGTTTTGACCCTCAGAAATGTAACAAAAATAGAGCGGATGAAACCATTTCAAATCCCAGTGAGATAAATGGCTCAAGCCTGCCTCCTTATTGCAGAGCGTCGTCTGTTTGGATCATTCACCAGCACGAGAATAAACGTGATGGATGACAGTGAAGGAGCAGTCCCTGTATTAAACAGACGCTTTACGTTCGTCCCCGGCCGCCGAGGGCACCTGTCCGTGCTCACCGTTCTTTGATTTAAAAATCGATCCGAAAACGAATTCGCAAATTTTCAAATCAAGGGGCGATTAAATGAAAGGGTGTGCGGCCTCCGTCACGCGTGGGACTTGTGCGCAACAGCCACCGCGGGACACGCGACGTGCGGACTGAAGTCGAAGATGAAAAGTGACAGAGAAATGTGCTGTGATTACTCATCTCCCCGGATTGATACAGGGACCCTCATATTAATGGGTGTTTGGTTCCTGGGCGGAATCAGAAATGGATTACTTAACTCTGTACACCCTGTGCTCACTGATTCTCTGCGTGAACCAGTGGGGTAAAGGTGCCATCGGAGCCAATAAGGATCACTTAGACCAGAGGTGGGCAACGAGGCCCGTATCCATTTCTGGTTTTCATGCCAACTTCTGGCCTTAATTACCTTACCTAATTAGCTCTAATATTTACGCCATCTGACATTTTAGCTACAATTCTTAATAAGCGCATGAATGACAGCCGAAGACTTCTTGTGTCCCTATATGAAACATTGTAATGTGATCTAATCTACCAGTCTTGGTGTAAACAGCCAATTAGCTCATTTAGCTGGGGTAATTGGTGGGAACAAAAACCTGCATACACACCGGCCCTCCAGGACTGGAATTGCCCACCCCTGACTTAGACACACTGTGTTCCTTTCTGAAACTTTTAGTTTCATGCTGGACTATGCACAGAGACAGCAGTGCATGAGCAGGGCATATCAACTCTGCACACTCTCCCTTGCTGGCACCAGGGAGTGAGAAAAAAAAAAACTGCCTACGGAGAATTATTATTGATTAATTGATGGCCTCTAACCTTGGCTACACCAACAGCAGAGAAATTGCATGGAAATAATGAGAGCTTGTATATAATATTTAACCTTCAAATTCCTGCCTGGCTTAATTGTATTACATGGCAATTTGAGGGTATAATATCTCCAAAATAGTCGAACAGTGCCATTGAATTTGTGGATAAATTAAGAGAATGATTAATAGAAAAAAACCCTGTTATTTATTGAATTAAGATTGTATCAATGCCTTTTTCAATTAGTGTTTGTGAAGGTGGTAAATAATATTTTTTGAAAAGGAGAGTTTTATGCTAAGTAGTTTTGTCATGATTACAGATTTTTTTTATATAACAGCATAACAAATATTGTAGTTCAACCCCAGATTTGCAAAGGGACTGTATTCATTGAAGAACAAAATAAATATAATCTTATTTAGATGTTAATTTTGACCTCCATAGAATGTTAATTACTGATCAGATAACTCTTTACCCAAGCCAAACGCCTTTGATCAGGAATTAGAACATCACTCAAAAGTTTATTTTTATTTTTTAGAAATGCACCATAGATGAATTGTCATTAGATTGACAGCACCATTGTACCACTAACTCTCCCTCAAACTTTTGCTTTATATTTACTTAAGTAGTGTAATTTTAGATGATTGCAAGTCTTAACCAGTAAGAATATCCTAAGAAGATAAAAATTATAAAAGAAAGTACTCCATAAATATATGTGTCACTAAGATCACTAAGTGTCAACAGCTTTGTGTTGCAAGTGTTCAAGGAAGGTAGGATTATGTAAACACACTGACTAATGTAAATATAAGACATACATGTTGAGTGATATTAGCTATACATACACTGCCTGGCCAAAAAAAAAGTTGATTCCTCACACTCCTTGAACCACTCTTTCACAATTTGAGCCCGATGAATCTTGCCGTTGTCGTCCTGGAATATGCCTATTGATGGGATAACCTGATCATTCAGTACATTCAGGTACTCAGCTGACTTCATTTTATTGCTGCATAATGTTGCTGAGCCTAGACCTGACCAATTGAAGCAACCCCAGATCATAACACTGCCTCCAGAGGCTTGTACAGTGGGCACTATGCATGACGGGTGCAACGGCTATTTTTTTTGGCCAGGCAGTGTATAACAACATCAAAACTCTTGATATCTTATTTTCAGGTACTCTCACAAGCGATACTATAACCTCTCTGCATTTGAATGGATCTCTATGGGAATTTGGGGGTGGGACTAGATTACGCTGTAAATTACACAGGAATAGTATGGAACACATGGTTGCCTAAATGGCTGTAAGTCAACAAGGGTCTGAGGTATAAAACGAGCCTCAAACCATCCCTCTGCTGCCGGATATACAGTAGATATGGATGGATCACTTTAAGCGTTGTTTCTCCTGACTTACTTTTCCATAGAGTTCATTAGGAATAGTCACTGTTCCATTGCAAATCCAATGTGCTGGAGTACAGAGTCAAAGCAACAAAAAATGTGTCACTCTCCTAACACTTTTGGAGTGCACTGTATATGCATATGTTTAAATGGTTAACCCCCAACCCTATCAACATCATAAATCCCCCAAAACTCCCCTTGCACCCCTCCTGTCCTCTATCTTCCCCTTCAATGACTAATTTGTGTATTATTTGAAAATCAGCCTAGGTAAAATGTTAAGAAAACATATTCTTAAAAAAAATGTTCAAAGATATTACTTAATTTTCACATTTTACTAATGTGGGTTAAACATTGCCAAACATATTGTGATTGCTTTATGATATTGATATTAGAGGTTTATTAAGCATTTATAGAAGGATAATTTATAAAACTGTTATCAACTCAGTATTCCTATTTGAGTTTCCCTTTGAAGTGCAGTCTAGCAGTGAAAGCCATCTGAATCAAGTTGCTCAGGTGCATAAACACACACACACACACACACACACACACACACACACACATTATACATACATAATGAATCAAGTTACTCGGATGCATAAACAGACACACACACACACACACACACACACACACACACACACACACACAAATCCCTTTAGTGGAATTTCATTTCTGTCAGAGGAATCATGCAAACGCATGTCCACTTTCTTAAGGCAATGTGAAAGTAAAAAAAATTATATTTTATTTTTCTTGATGGCTTAGAGGAAGTGTTTTTGTAAATGGCAATTAAAGATAATTAGATTTAATTAAAACACAAGATTACTGCCTCTCCATGCGCTGATGTGATATCAAAGCAACATAATGATTACTGCAAAAATTGTTGTACACAGCAAATCTGTTCATAAAACAATTATCAAATTGCTTTGAGAGAAAATGTCAACAGAAACCTCAAATCAAGTGTTAAAATTCATACATGTAACCAGCACATGAGAACTGTTTCAAGTATTACTGTATGTGAGCATATCAGAAACTACTGTTAGAAGTTTAGAGAAAGGGTGAACAACATCAATGGTAGTTTTTGGAGAGATTAAAACCAACTGTATGTATTTAGTAAGATGTACTGTTTAAGAATGAGTGTCCATATGAGTTCATATGAAAAACCATTAAACGCCATTCCTGACAAAACTAAACCAAACACGCCTGATTGAGATCACAGTGTCGATTTTTTACTTTGCGATTTCCAAATCATTTTGAACCAAACGCGATATATTTCATGCTGTATGTACAGTTATTCCACGTTTGGTGACATATACACACCATGTCCTCTTGTTTGCACAAACCAATGAATCCACTCCATCCAATAAGCGCGCAGCATTCCAATGTGAGCGTCTTTGTTCTGGTCGTTCGTCTTGCTAAATACGCGGAAAAAAAACTCCAACTGTGCAATTCTCTCAAAATAATGGAGTTTTGACAATATTGAGGAGCCTGTGCTGCTCTCAACACCGGGAGAGGGGGTGTAGGGGGTGTATATTCCGCAGGAGGATTACTGAGTTCACTGATAACTGCACTGAGTAAAACCCAGAACAGCTCTTTTTACTTCAGTCCATGTTCCAGATTTGGGAGGGTTGTGGGTTTTAGTGCAGTTACCCAGCTAACTATTCTGCCTCGTAATTTAGGTTTTATTGTCTCAAAACCCTTTTTTCATTTAGATTAATACTATTTAATGTTGCATTAGTGATTATAATCTAATTTGTGGTGTTTCTGTGAGGCAAGTTTACTACAGATTTAACTGCTTTTCCAAAAAAAAGAGTTTACTTTGGATTTGTCTGCTTTTGCAAATAATAATTTGTCTGCTTTTGATGCAAAGCAAACAGAAAGATATAAAAGTATGTATGTATTTTTTAAATGTAGGTTTTTGCTTTCTGTCACTTTGCTTACATCAATTTATGGGTCACCCTTTTTGGAATTGTGTATATATATATATTATATATATGCTGTATGTGTGTGTGTGTGTGTGTGTGTGTGTGTGTGTGTGTGTGTGTGTCACTGTTGATTTTTGTGAGCAATTTTAGCCTGTGAGTAATGTAACATGTGTGAGGCGTACAGATAGTATGGTAGAATACCTCTTCTGCTCTTTGACCAGACCAGACAGGCCCAGCTTGTGTGTGTCTGACACTGTGAACTCAGTGCCATCTGTTTTTCCCCACACCCCACAGCATCCATTGTGATTGGCAAGTGGTGGTGTGAGATGGAGCCCTGTCTGGAGGGAGAGGAGTGCAAGACGCTTCCAGACAATTCTGGCTGGATGTGTTCCTCAGGGAACAAAATCAAGACAACAAGGGTAAGACCATAGATATAGAACAGTAGATGTGACATATGTCATAGTTAGTGGCACAATTTTTGAGACCATACCCAGGTAAGATGGTGGCCAGTAACCATGGTTTTATATCTGCGAACCAATCATCAGCTATCTGGCTTCTGAGACCTCATTATGACATCACAGTGGGTTAGAAGTACATGACACTTTGCCATAGGTTCCTATTATAGCTGTACCCAGGTAAGATGTTCCATTTCAGAATTACAAATTACTATTACATTACATGATATGTCATATCTATGGGTAAGACCTCCATACCAACCCATCTTGACTTCCAAACACAGCACAGAACCACTGAAAACATACAGGGAAAATCTGCACAAAATTGCACACAAGACGCCATTATCTATAATATCTGTATTTGACAGCTGGTTATACCAGTGTTGTTCTTACATTAGAACAGGGCTGCCCAACCCTATACCTGGAGATCTACCGTCCTGTAGGTTTTCACTCCAACCCTAACAAAGCACGTGTCATTCAACAGCTCATTGAGCTGCTAATTAGTAGAATCAGGAAGGTAGATCTCCAGGAACAGGGTTAGACAGCCCTGCACTAGAAGATCAGATAGATATAAGGTTATAACTCTTGCACTATGCAAATGTACATTTTTTTAATTTGAGGATCTCTTCATACCACACTTGATTTTGTTGTCAGGTGTGTCACTTTTTGAATGATTCTGGAAATATTTTTTATAACCAATGAATTGAAGTTCTTATTTGGCTGGATTACATGTCAGTAAAATGTCCGTCTGATTTTAATAATGCGACATACAGTTTTTTGATGGAATTGCACATATCCTATACCATCTTACCACATTAACTTGTTGAATAGGTATTTCTGTTATTAAGCTTCATTGGAGAAGATAGCCTGCTCTAACTGCGTTCACTACTTTACCCTACTAGCAAATTAGCTCAATACCTAGTTATAAAGAACCGGGCTTGGATTGATATTCAATCAAACAGACTCATAATGATTGGGTTGTGCATCCTGCTAAAGCACTAGTTTTAGTGTAGCGATTGATCTTTTGCTATGTTTTTTTAATCCTGTTGTGAGTGGCAGACAATGTATAATTGGCCATAGCTTCAGATACAGTAGGCAGGGTTGTGTCTGTCTTAGTGTGCAAGAGCAGCTCCTCTAGTTGATCAGGCACCTGCAATCTGCTTACTCCAACCATGCATAAAGTGCAATCTGCTTACTCCAACCATGCATAAAGTGCACTCCTCCAACGCTCAAGTCAGCTGGTGGGTTGCAATGTTAAAAACATGGAGGCTGGTAGAGCATGCTTCCATGGAATCCGTGGTATGTCTGCCCACTCTACCAAAGGGATGCAAGCAATTGCAGAAATGAGACAAGCCAACATGTATGCCTTCATTCTACTTTGTAAAAAAAAAACAAAAAAAAACTGCAGACTATAATAATAAAACAAAATAAGCAGAGATATAAATTCTGGAATATATATTTTTATTGAGCAAACCAGCTTTGTTGTGTGCTTAGAAAAGAAGGGTTTCTGAGTCATGAGCAAACAAAGTCTAAAGGACAGCAATGAATCCAGAATGTCTGATAAGAAAGTAATGTGCGTGATGCCTGACAACAAACCCAAGTAAAGCCTGAGGAAAAAAAAAACTGAGTGACACCTGATACCTAGCAACGGGATCCAGAGAAGTATGAGGATGTTCTCCTCCTTGTGCCCCGTGCAGCTCCCAACTGCCAACCGAAATCTGAATCTTTTAGTTGTGTGAAAGTATGCCTGCTTACAAAAGAACCTACATGGGTATTCAAACTTTCTTTTTCAACCAGTGAACAAGGTCTTTCCTGAGATTGCATGCTGCTGTGAGAGTAATAAGAGACTAACAGTAAAACAAAATATCAATTTCAACAGGAACACTAGCAAACTGAACTATAGACGCATCATCAGCTAACACGACAATTTGCACAGTGCAGTCTCTACTAGATGCCGTTCTTTAAAAAAAAAGTGGTTGACAGAGAATAAAGCACATATCCACCACCACTCACCATTCGACATTTTCAGATTATGACATGAAGAGGTAGAGTCACCAGATGCACTAAGCACCAAAGTTGTGTGGTCCTTCATATCAGAAAGAATCTCAGCGAGCTATGAACAGACTGTCAAGTGACCTGCCTCAGAGAACTGAATGTGAGAAATAGACTTCAGAAACTGTACACTTTGGACACACGTGTCATATCACGGTGCATGCATACATTCTGTACATACAGACATGTATACAGTATATATGTTTTATATTTGATAAAATATATCATGGACCCCAAATAAATCTATGATTGTATCACAAAGTCAGGTTTCTCAGTAACTTACTCAGTAAATTGGTAATATGGAAGCATAGTCATGGACAATAGAAATGAATGGCATAGATAGGAAGGAAAGTCAGCGATGGTTAGGCCACACAAAGCTTTTCATAGCTATTTTCTCCCTGGTTGTGTGCTGTTCCAAGTCCAGCTAGAGTGAAAAGAAGTTGACTGGCTGATTCCATTTTTCAACTTTTCAAGGTAAGATCAATAGCACTAAACCCTTAACCATTGTTAGAGAACATCCTTTACATCCTTATTAACTTTGGTCAAAGTAATTTATTCACATCTGCAAGTACTTTTGCGGAACATTTTTACAACCTTTTCTTTCTTTTTTTTTTACATATCCTATTATTTTGAGCTCTTTGTTAAAATGTCTTCAACGGAAAGACCTACATCGAATCCCATGCGAGATGACCTGTTACTTTTCATTACACGCCAGGGTGGGAGGAAGATTTATGCTGACCTGGTGGATATACTATTTGTGTAATTCATACATGGTCTCTCTTTACAGAACACCCAGCCATACTCATCTTTTTAGTTGTGGACAAAATGGAGAGGAGAGGGCAAAATAATTGAGACAGAGTGGAATTCCGACTTCAAAAAGGTTGGTTTCTTTCACGGCTTTGAATTTGCACACCAATAGCACAGTTTGAGAAACTCATTTGGACACATTACCCACGATTGCTTTTTAACCCCGAGACTCAATAAAAACAATAATTGCAATGCATGTGTTTCCATGTTTGCTTGCATTTCAATAAGAGATGAGAAATCAGAAAGAGAAAATGTGCTGAGCTTTCACGGCAAAGGCTGTTCCACAACATCACCCCCAAGCAAGTTTCACCTGGGAAACATTGCAAAGCATCTGCACTTTTCCTGTACTCGTTTTGTATGGAAAAACACTGGTGTGGATGGATAGTGCCGACAAGCTCCGACTCATCAGGACAAGCTTTGTCCTTTGGGACTGAGATCAGGGAAGGCTTAGCTGGGTTATTTGGGCCCAGCACTTCGGGCCACTGTCTACTCAGAGTACAATACTTAGGCCCCCATTACATAAAAGCTCACAATAAACAAAGAGAAAAGGAGGGTGGCTTTGCCCTGCCCATATCCCGTTACGGATCACTGCAGTGCCTGGATCAAGTATCTTTACCGTTTATGCTTTTTGTTTAAGGTATTACTTAAGTTTGGGAGATGATTGACACGCTCTGACAAGGCACCTAGCTGGTATTTGTTTATATTTGCCAGTCTGGTTATCAGACTGATAATCTGTGACATGCTCAATATGTGTGTGCATATGGGCATGCTACTGTGTCTGTATCTTTCTCTCACGTGGATGTTATGTTGGCACTGTGTTGTCATCTGACTGTCCTGGGGGGGGGGGGGGGGGGGGGTATGCTAAGGATGCTGTCTCTGCACAACACAGACCACTTAACTCCCAACATTGTTCTTTTCCACACATGGGTAATGCAACTTATGGATTGCATAGCGGGTTAAAATGTAATCGATGTGAGAGGACCCCATTCTGACCATACCACATATTTTAACTGACTCAATTGATTTTATTATTATCATCATCATTATTATTATTATTATTATTATTATTGTTGTTGTCGTTATTATTTGTTTTTCATTTTGTTTCAGAAACATACACCCCCTGTCGAGTTTTGTTAATTAGTTGAATGGCCTTTAAAGTTGTTGTAAGGACATTTTCTTAAGTTAGGAAAAGTTCAACATGCCATATACAAAACCATTTACATGTTGTAACCCCTGTCTATTGTCTGCTTGGACCTCATTATCCATGCTAATTAGGGCATCTGAAAACAAAATTAATAACCGTCAGTGTCTTCTGAATCACCAACGCCTACCAATCCTAAAGAAGATCTGCCATCTGCTGTCAATCAGTTTTGCTCTGAAAAATAGGGTGAATTTCGCTCACGCACTCAAGCAATATAAATAGGCATTAAAGCAGAAATACAGGAGCAGGTTCCTCACTCCCTTGTCTTTTCTCTCTCTTTTTTCTTTATGTCTTTCAGAGAGGGACCTTCCTTGCCTGTATCACCAGACAAGGCAGGCATTTTGTATGAGGAGTCTAAGTGAGAGGAGCTGGAGACCTCCACAGCATAGATCCTCATTACCTGCACCACTGGCTAAATAAACCAATCAATTACGTACTGCAGAAATAATAACGAAAGCTGAAGGGGGGAACATAGTTATTTTGTATTTTCCACCCGTACATGGTGCTTATCTCAGTTTAAGGCGCAGGGTATAGCCATTGCTGTTGCTATAGGAAGAATTGCTAATACCTTGATAATTAAAAACACCGCCTCAAAAACAGTCGTCTTTTGTAGATGCTGAAAAAGGAGGAAATGTTTGTCAATTGTTGGACTGTTCTACGCAACGTCCACACAAATATGGACATGTGGTAGTAATGTGTTTAACAAAAACGTTGATCCCATACAATCACAAGTTATTTAGGTAGGGCATGTTATGCTAAGTGAATAATTAACAGACTTCAGTGTATTACAAATATATTGTATGTCAGAAAGGATTTATGGAACAAAAACAATCTTTAAGATTCAAGATTTTTTAGGCACCATATATAAGACAAATATACCTTTAATTTATCCAGTACACAATATTTAAATCTGTTACATGTTTGTTTTCAGAGCAAAGGTGATATGCCCACAGATTAATTCATATGAATTGAGCATTGTTTGAATGAAAAATATAACAATCAATGAAATTCATAACAAGCACAAGTTACAACAGAATGTACAAAAACCATTTGAAATTATTTCCCATGAACAACACTTCCTGTTTGTTAGCTCTCCCTCTCTCTCTCTCTATCTATCTTTCTTTCTCTCTCTGTCTCTCTCTCTCTCATTGTTGATGGCACATTAAATAGATTTTGATGCACCTTTCTGTCTTGAGTCTTCTTTGCAAATGAATGTGTTTACTTATTTAGTGAACTTAATGCTACTGAAACACAAAGTCTGCATATACATATATATTATATGAAAGATGTGAAAATGTGATAATATTTTAATTCTTTATTTTATCAAATTTTTGTTTCTGATGAAAAGTTAGAGAAATAGCATTTTAATGGTAAGTGATGTGTAATGCACAATGTCCATCTGAAATGCTTACCAAATCCCTTATTAACAATAATCCAGCCACCGTGCCATTCAATTTAAGGAGTAGATATGCAAGGACCTAAATTAATAGACTTTTAATTCATTCAAACTCCTTTGACTAACCAGTGGACTATGATAAAAAGGTCCATGTTCCCCTATGTTTTCCACTTCCTGCCATACTGGGGGGTTTTTATTTCCACTAAAATAAGCACATGATTGACATTGTGAAACAGTGTTTGGCACAGAAGAATCTGTATTTATTTCAGCATGCCTGCTGTTCCCATTGATTGCACTAACATCTGTCTACATTTTAAAGTACTACAGTACCAGTACTACAGCTACACAATCTGAACCAGTTCTGAAATTAAAGGCCCACTCAGTCATTTTGGTTGCTAAAAAAATGCGAATTGCCTACAACAAGCAAAAATATGAAGAAATGGTATTATAGTATAGAATTACTATCCTACTAAAATTATACAATAAAGATCCTCAATGAAAGCACTTTAAAAGGAAAAATAAGTGTGGGGTCTACAAAACTTCCTTGTTCATCTTCCCTGTTTCACATTTCATTCTTCTTTTGTTTTTAACATGATCTTTCTTCTTACGCAGCTCATCGCCATGGAAACTTATCACTCACTCGTCGTTTTTACTTGGAGCTCACTTGTCAGATAATATCACAAAAAGAATAGTTAGCTCACATTTTGCCAAACAAACCATGACTTGGAAATGGTTTTGTCGTATTGTATTGTGGCTGGTTACATTAAAAAAAAAAACTATGAGAACCATAATCCTCTGAGGTACTTAGTTGCCGTCCACGTAATTTTCGTCGATGAGCAAGCAAAATTACTGAGTGGGCCTTTAAATTTCCTTGCTGAATTTCAGGCAATGGAAATTCTATTCATTTGTTTTATTTTATTTTTTTAAATCAGTCTTCAGTGGATACAACATCCCACTGAACATCGACAAAGAGAGGTTGTGTTCTGAATTACTTCAGAAAAAAAACTGACTTGGACTGTTATTATACACAGTTCTCTGTCATATAGGTGTTAGGTATTCACCAATAACACAGTGGAAATACATTTTCTTGGCCATGTACTCTAAATTGGTATCATTAGATTAATACTTCTAGAACAGGTGCAACAAAGTCACCCAACATAAGTAAATTATCTTTCAACTGCAGCTTGATTACGTTGCCTGTCAGAGCTTGTTTAACATACAGATGAGCTTCTCACTTCAAGGACAATCTGAGGAATAGAGTGATATTGGCGGGAGTTCACTTCGGTCCCCGCTGGTCCTTCGCAGTGACACATTGCCCCTTGTGTGCTCCTACCCAAGAGTACATGGGCAGCTGATTATCCATCATGGCTCTGGAGCGGTATCTGGGAGACCATTGGGCCTCCACCATTTCCCGTTTTGATTTTCATACACCTGGCCACCACCATGAGATATACTACTATGTGTATGAGGAAGCCATGGGGTTGCTTTTAATCAGCTCCACTGTGAGCCAAGTACGCTAGTCGGCAACAAAGGACCACTGTCTTTTTTGCTCCTTCTAGCAGTGTTTATTTATCACCCACTCACTGAGATGCAAGAGAAAAAAATCCTGCACAGTCTGTTTGTCTGAAATAGCTTATTCTGAAGATTGATATTTGAATTTCTTTGTGATGAGACTTCTGGAGCTATATTGTGTTATTTTCAAACAAAACGTACATTATTCAAGGCAAATTACGCTTGCACTGCATCAAATGGAAACCAAGAAGACATAATTTTGTTCCTGATAAATTGTGTATATTACAACACACTTCCAACAGAACACCAAATCCAGCCCGATTCTGGAAAGTCCCTGCACCTCATTGACAAAAGGCAAAAATCAAGGAATAATTCACAGTATCGCTGTGCGAAAAAATATTTTAAACACACTGTCGGCCAGATGTGTCAATACAGACAGGTGATTGGTTGCTGGGTTGAATGTGCCAGCCTATCGTGAGCAGAGAGTGCTAAAGACAAAACCATAGTCTTGAAAACTAAACCATCACCACGGTTACAAAGAACCTCTGAAATAGCACCAGGTTTATACCGAAACGTACAGCTTCTCCCTTTGCTCAGAGTACCTTCAATTTATTGAGTTCATACAAAAAATGTTCTCTGAAGAAGCAGCTGTAGAAGGTGGCAGATAAGGTGTATGAAACATTTTTGGTTCAGAAATGTTTCTCTTGTTCTGAAATGTGGGATGCAAAGAATTCCTGTGGGTGTAATCCTTACGCACTTGTATACCTTTGTACGACCTAAGTGTTTGTGTGTGTTTTTTTCCCCTCTGTGTTTCAGATTCATCCTAGGACCTAACAAAGAGCTCTCTTACAGTCACCAAACAAAGGCCCCACCAATTAAATGGACAGAATCATTACAGCAGAGACGATTGAGTGGATTACTTGTTCCTCAGACTTTCCAAAAAAGGGATATCATTTGAGATAAATGGCATCACTTTGCGTGGTGCCAAGGATTTTAAAACCAGACTAAACCTTCTTCGCTGGTGACTTTACGCCTACTACAGTATGTCGCATTTAAAATGTTATTGTGCTTTTTCCTTAAAAAAATAAAACCGCTAACCAGGGCTATTTAGAAGATGAACAACATCATGAGACATCCCAAACCCCCCTCCCCCCTCTCCCCCCTCCCCCCTCACCCACCCAAGCCAAACTCCGGGGCTCTTCCTCAAAATGAAGAATCAAACAGGATCAGTAGGCCTTTGGGCCATATATGAAGAATGACTTCAATCATTGGAAAAAATTTAAGTTCTCTGTCATGTCCACCTTCTCTATGACATCAGCATGCTGGCTCAATTTAAAAGCCCCAGGGGGGGGTAACACTATCCAGAGCCTACAATAGCCCTGCTGCCCTCTTCCTTTGGTCATAGGAACAACGGGAACCCAGGACAGGACTCTGTGAAAGGTCAATGGGTCACCTGGCCAGCTGCTGTTTCCGTCAGCATACTTGATGAAGATGTCACCTCAGTATATCTCCAGTTGTTTGTTGGCATGCTCTGTGTATTTCATGGGAGCTCTCTTTGTATTTAAGTACTCTGTATATATATATATATATATAATAATGTTTTTGGAAATCTCCATAACAGTGAAATGGTTGACATGCAGATCCAGCCACTGAGTTACCACTGACATCAGAATGGCTGACTTGTTCATTTCTCAGTCATGGAACACATGGATCTTAGTCAGAGGTTGTGAGTGTGACGCTTCCCATATGTACAGGACCATCAGCAGTATTTGCTTGTATCGAGAAACTCTAAACCAGCCTCTGGGAAAAAAAAAAAAATGTGTCGGTCTTGTTCGCTATCAAGTGATGTGTTGGAACGCCAGGGACCCCTATAGTATCTGTGAAGATAAAACACTGTACAGTTTAGTTTCACAAGAGAAGCAAATACAACAGCATTCCTGTTCTCTTCGGTTGTAAAGTACAGTAGGCTGCATAGTAACAGGGCCTCCTCTTAAAGAGTATGATTAAGTTCTATTACTGTTTTTAGTGTCTGTCGTGGACAGCCAACGTTGACTTCGCCATACTTGTTTGTTTGTAGATTTCACATGAATAAATTCAGGAGCAGAAGAGAACAGTGAGAAAAAAGTGGCATTCATAAAAAAAATCCAACATTAACAGACACTCCCCACTAGACATACAGCCTTATCAGAATTAAAAGCATTTTGTACACAACTGTGCCCGCCTTTTTATTTTCAATGGAATGATGTCACACTTTCTTCAGCTAAAGCACAGCAGTGTACTAGACTGCCCAAACAACAGAGAAAAATGCATTGAAAGGTTACTCCTTTCACACAAACAATGGATTACTTTTCCTTTACTTTCCAGTGCCCATATTGTACTGACACTAAAAGCATGTGCAAAATGAGAGCGGTTATTTTTATCAATAATGCAAAATGTCTCTGATGTTTAATTGAGTATTTGTTTTTGTTTTTTTTTAAATATTATTTGCTGGTTACCTAGGTTGTGCCACATTCATTTCATTTTAATGTGTTAAAGGGAAAAACAGTTTGATTTCAGCCACCAAAGATAATCTGTCTTGACACTGGAGCACATTGTCAGCATTCAAACAACATTATCCCGGGCCAACGCTAAAGCTTGCCATGCTGATGAGAAGATATATTGATAATTATTCTGTAAAAATAGCCAAACACAGCAACATAGCATTCAGAAGAAATATGTCTCCAGGACACTTTTTAGCACATTTTACACATTCATTCATTCATTCATTCATTCATTCATTCATTCATTCATTCATTTTCAATTTAAACTATTTCCAGTGTGCATACATTATAAGCTTGGCTTTATTTGATTAAGGTTTGATTAGGTTTTCATTAATATGCCAAGAAGCCCCCATTGTTTTTCCTGATCTTAATTCTGCACATTGAGGTTAATCCGCCATAGCAGCTGCTTTAAATCCAGCAGGCTTTTTTTTTAAAATTTTAAATACAGGATTCTTGACAATATAGCTGTAAAGTGTAAATAAGTGACAGCAGTATCAATCACTTTATATTTTTCTCCACCAAATTACACAAACTATAAATGAACATAAAAAATGTTTCTGCTCCAATGAGGCATGCTTTCTTTCATATGAGATAGGCGTTAAGACACAGGAGACTGAATATCATATAACTCATGGACACATGATAACATATTGTGTTCTTTGCAACAGAAAAGCATCATTTAAAACACCAAGCCAGCTGTTGCAGACTGGCACTGCACCACATTTTCATTTATATGAAAAAGGGACGGAAACTGGAGAACTATTCTAAAAGTATGTAAATGAAGCAGTTGTCAGTTTTTGCTGTTTTTTTAATCATGTTATAAAGTGGCTTGTGTAGTACAAGGTGCTGTTGGATAGCAGTGTGAGAGGCACATTGCAAAGTAATTGAAAGCAATGTGGCCTTTTTTCATTGTATCTATATGCAGCACAGGATCCCCGCTGTGTTGCAGGCCTGGCTCTATTTTCAGAAATAACTCTGCATAAATGACAGCCTTCCTTCTCCTGATTGATTGTAATCCAGCAAAAAAATGCATTCCTATGACAGCCACCTGAGAACCGCCTGTCCACGGCAAACTTGAAAATCTAGTTGAAAAAACACACTTCCAATATTATCTTGACAAATATAATGCTTGTCTTACAAAATCTGCTTTGCTATTCTGTGTACAACCAGGAAGAGGTGACAGTGCCCATTTTGAATGTTACATCCAGGAACATGTTCTTGTTCTACATGATTATTACTTGTTTTGATTTATTATCACAACATAAGCAGAATTCCATTTTCTGATGATTGATGGAATAATATACAAGCGACTGTACGTAGTAAATTAAAAGTGTATTTTGCATGTGAGCCTCAAAATTCCAGTGACCATTAATTTTCAGTTAGCAGTCAGCAAGACGGTTTGTATAGGCAGTTTGGTCTCAGAGTTAAATTGGTATTGCTTTATGATAGCCCTCCACAACCAGCTAAAATGTATTAAACAGCTTAATAATGCCAAACATGTTTTGAATTGGGCCTCTAATGCCTCTGACATAACCACAATTGCTTGTAATTAGCTTAAGCTCAATTGGAGGGCTAATGACTCAGAAAATGTTGATCAGCAGTGACATGTCTGTTCAGGGGCTCATCTTGGAAGCACAAAGTACACATCTGAGGTGTTAACAGCCTTCGCAGGGTGAAAGCACAGGAAATCACCTGAGCACCACGGCACAGTCAGTAGGCCCTTTGCTCCCTTTTAATCCCGTAGAGCCAAAGTAATATTCCTTATTCCTGATTTCAAATCTCCAATACAGTCAATCGGATGCACAATCCTGAGATTATAAAGTAACATAATACATAATTTTCTTCATGGATGAATGTACAATATGCACTATATGACAGGGTTTTTCCCATTATAGTCTCTGTAATCATGTAGTGACTATATCCTACGAGACAATAACCTCTGGGTCTCTCTCTGCTATAAAACATGAACCATTTTTCATTCCAGTTTGAATGAAAACAAAGAAATGTCACTATTGTTCTTTGAATTTGGTGCCACTTGGGAGTCAATGACCTGCAGATATATTTAAACCAGAGGAGAAAGGAATGAGCACAGCATGAATTCCCCCTATAAATGAGGCACAAGGAAAGCCTATTATTATTTATTAATTATAACCTCTGTATTAATGATATAAGTATATAGGAGTCAACATTCTTAGCTGTCAAGAACCATGATACATGTCTCATCATATATGAAACTGTACAATTTTGTGTGGATCAACTTTGGCAATCACTGAACTTTCCAAAACTGTGCTTGTGATGAAACTTTACATTGCATTTAATTAATAATCAATCAGTCAAAGTTAAGGTAAAATGTTGATTTGACTGAGGCCAGATAAGTTTCAGATAAAAACAGCAACGTATGAAGCCGGGAATGGTAACAGTTTTCAGACTGGAATTATGTGCAGATGCATGTGTGCTGGTTTTTCAAAGCAAAACAAATAAATAATCACCGAATAAACAACACTGTCTATTTATAAATGCTTACTTTTTTGTTCCACATACTTTACACTGGATGTAGTGTAAGGAAGTGTTGTTTGAAGTATACAGTAAACTGGAAGTGGTTCACAGCTTAAATTCTGCTTACACCTCAGTGAAACTGAGGAAGATGTCTTAGGTAAAGTTACCACTGCAGATTCAGCTATCTACTGGAACATATTAATCGTCCCTGCTGATTAACCCCTTCGGGAAGATGCCAAATTTGGTCAATTCTCACCTATTTAGGAGGTGTTCTAGTTAATGCTTTATAGCTCCAGATGAGCATCACAGAAACTTGGAAAATGGCTTAAATGATAGTTGCACCATTTATAATACTAATTTATGATTATTTTCATAATAGAGGTCAAAATACAGTGCCACTAATGCAAAGAAACTTTGGAAAAATGCAAGAAAAATAATTTTTCTTTAGTTTGCAATGAAGAACTAAGAGCTACATATGTGATAGTCAAACCTATAGATTTCCTGGATCATAGAACCCGTGTCCACAAGTGTGAAACATCTGAGGGTTATATGCAGAACTACTGAAGATCTATGTTGCAAAATGTAAGTAGTGTACCCTGTTGTGCCTTAGTCTCTCCAAATCTATCCAAGATGGCTAAATTGTGCACTGCTGTAAATTATAAAATAATGATATATTTAACTACAAATCAACTGTTTTGGCTCATAAAACTCACTTTTGCATCACTTTCGAAGTGGGAATTATTATCTTTTCATCAGTATAGGCGGATAGATATAGATAGATATGGGTCTATCCCAAAACATTAATTAATTAATTTTAAAAAATGTTCTCCATTATAAAGCATATACATATGGTTTAAGATGAAAACATTGATATCACACTATTACACACACCTAAATATGTAGCCAATCATTCACTCTGGTACCTCAATAAAACATCACCTTTTTTCTGTACTCAGTATGTAATCTTTTGCTGCATGCCCTGGGTTCACATTTCTCTGTAGTTTAAAAAAAAAAAATGGTTCCACATTTATCTAGCACATATAGCGCACAGTAAATTGGAATGAGTATTTTCCATGCTCTAAGTGACAAGTATAGCCCAGGGAGATACTACACCATTGTTTATATTATGTACAATAAGATTAGCCTACAATAAAATAATATTCCACCATCAGGTAAATGGTGGCAAATATTCTAGCTTAATGGAAAATCAAACATAAAACATGACTGAGCCACCTATGAAAGCTTAAAGGGATAGTTCGGAATTTTGGACATAATGTCTCAATTACGACTTACCCATGATGTAGCTGATTGATGGAAACCATTTTCAGATAATTCCATGCTGTCCCTTCTTTTGGACATACACACATTGCTAATGCTAGTGCAACTCTAAGGTAACTGGTAGCATCCACTACCAAACGCACTTAAACACTCCACAGTGCACCCAAAGCAAATAAAATACGACGACAGTCTATCAGGGTTATTTTCAGTGATTATACCATCAATTTTTGAAGTCAAACTATCGTTGAATCCTTAACTTTGTGCTCATCTAAATTCTCTGTGGAAGTACGGCGGTGGAGCTATACTTTACGTTACCTACGAATGATTTTCGGCACATTGAAGAATGTTTCCAGCACTCCAGTAAGGCAAGGGTTGATCCGTTTCTTCTACCAATGTGCTTTTTGCCTTCTGAGCATCCATCTCTTTCAGTTCTTCATCTGTATATTCTGGTTCGTACAAGTAAGGTTCGCCAGATAAACTAAACTCCTCATCATCTCTCCAAAGTCAGACATATGTCTTTCGAACGTGGCCATTGCAACTTGTTGCTCTTCTTTTTTCGTAGGTAATGTAAAGTACATTTGTAGGTAACGTAAAGTATAGCTCCGCCGTACTTCCACAGAGAATATAGGTCAGCACAAAGTAAAGGATTCAACGATAGTTTGACTTAAAAAATTATGGTATAATCACTGAAAATAACCCCCGATAGACTGTCGTCGTATTTTATTTGCTTTGGGTGCACTGTGGAGTGTTTAATTGCATTTGGTAGTGGATGCTACCAGTTGCCTTAGAGTTGTGCTAGCATTAGCAATATGTGTATGTCCAAAAGAAGGGACAGCATGGAATTATCTGAAAATGGTTTTCCATCAACTACATCATGGGTAAGTCGTAATTGAGGCATTATGTCCAAAATTCCGAACTATCCCTTTAAGCTCAAAATGCAAAAATAACAATATCAAGCATATGTTACAAGACTGGGCTGTAGTGGAAAAAATGTCCATATTTGAAATATTACAAGCAGTAATACTTAAATATTGAGGAGGAAAAGTCATGTTTGTAGGCACATTCTCCGATAAAGTGAATGCGTTCTCTGTAGCTGTTTGCGTAATACTAAACTGATAAAACTAAAAATGCTGTTACGCACGGCTGTAATTTATTGTCCAAAGCATCCAATAAGACATTGCAAACACCGTCACGAAGGATGTTCTGTCCTTTATCAGATAAAAGGCTTGTCAATCGAACCAGAAAGACGTGAAATACTTCACAGCTCTAGGTGTCATGGTTTTGCAGCCTGCTTTTACCTTTCTGCAGGTGTTGCTACTCGAGCCGCTAGAGGGCACTCTTGTTGTTTTTTCCACCTTCAGAGACCATTTAATGTTGATTGGTTTCAGGTGCTTGCGGTTACTTAAGCTGGGCACTTTCTCTGATCCGTGCTTCAGTGTAAGCTTTGTTTATGCTCTTGCCGGTAATTTCAGTATA